>CM051024.1:86355203-86955203 GCA_027627225.1 Congeria kusceri
TTGTGGACGAGATTAGGAAATTAGCAAGCCACCACATGGAACTTAAACAGAAAGTCTGGACTTGTAGTCGTGTTTAAATGGATGTTTTAGTACTCGAACCTAAACATGTTTTTAATCATAGAGGTGCAATTAAGCATGTGTTTGTAAAAGGTTGCGTAGGCGAATTAAACATTTTACAAAAATCGTCTGTAATATTTATCAGGACATTTGATAAACAACATTTCCTATTAAAACAGGTTGAAACTATTTAGATGTGTTCATTCAGCAAAGGGCAAGCACCAAGTTAGCGTCCGAAACAGTTTATTTTATCTCTTGTATGACTGATCAACATACCTCCTGTATATGCTTTAGTTCTTAAATTCGCATGCATGTACTATTATTGTGCGCTTCGAAGTTGGGAGCATATAGTCGCCGCTTTGTCCATCCGTCCGAATTCTAATTCCACTGCCTGTCACTTTGTCTGTGAGTGAAACACATTTCCTTGACAATTTTATTCATCATACTCGAGGTCATTTCGTCCGTCCTTTTCCGTCCGTCCGGTATTTCGTTCCCTCGCGAGATCTCAGTAACTAATACTCAAACTCAATCAAAAGTTATATGCAGCATCCCTATAGGGTGGACAAGCGCATATTGTCAGATCGTTCCGGTCTGATGTTGTTCAAAGAGTTATTGCTCTTTGATTAGAAGTCGGACATTTTAATAGAACATTTTCGTTTCTGCGTGTGATCTCAGGAAATAATAACCCGAATTCAATGAAACTTTATATGCAGCATGCTTACTAAGAGAACATTGTCATATTGTTAGGTTGTTCCGGTCCGAAGATTTTTACGGAGTTTTAGCCCTTTGGTAACAAATAGGACATTTTAATATGAAATTGTCGTTTCTGTGCGAGATCTCACGAACGTATGACCCGAATTATATGAAACTTTAAATGCAGCATCCCTAGCAAGGGGACATGCGCATATTGTCAGGTCGTTCCAGTACGATGATTTTTCAAGGAGTTATTGCCTCTTTTATATAAAAGCTAATACATTTGAATAACTTGTGTTCGTTTCTACGCAATATCTCAGAAACTAAGAACTAAATTCAATGAAACTTTATTTACAGCACTAACAGCAAATGCGCATATGATCAGGTCGTTAAGGTGTGATGTTTTTTCTTGGAGTTACTGCCCTTCTTATCATAAATATATGTTATTTTAATAGGATATTTTCGTTTCTGCGCGAGATTTCAAAAACTAGTCACTCCAATTCAATGAAACTGTATATCCAGTATCCATGTTTATAGGACATGCGCATGTTGTCAGTTCATTCCAGTTTGATGACTTTTCCGGGACTTATTGTCCTTTGAGTATGAACTGGCTGTTGTGCTTTTCCACGCTATAACTTGGCCATGGATGGAGGGATTTTAAAGGTAATTTGTACAAAGTTGTGCTGCCATGAGTTGGTATGCACCACTCATGAATCAGGTCTCTAGATAAAAAGTCAAGGTCACATCTAGAGGTCACAGTTGAAAATTGGCATTTTGCTTGTCTGTGCTCTCACTTGTCAATGATTTTAAAACTACCTGGCATAACTGTTTACATGGAAGAGACAGCATGAAGTTCACATATACCAGTTCCGTGGGTCACATGTCAAAGTCACACTTAGAGGTCAAAGTTCAAAATCAGCTTTTGTTTTTCCGGACTATGACTTGGCCATGGATTGAAGGATTTTAAAATTAGTTGGTTCAAATATTTGCCTAAATGAGACGGCACGTCACGCACATGAACCAGAACTGTAGGTCAAAGGCCATACTAAAAGGTCACAATTTTAAATTGAATGTTTGCTTGTTTGGACTTATAACACGGTGAATGAATTTTGTTCCACTTAATACAATTTTATGAAAGTGTGTCTGCGTATGAATCAAGTCCTTAGGTCACGGGCACAATAAGAGGTCAAGGCGGCATCTGGGAGCATCCATGGGTTCTACCGATATTCTTGTTATTATATATCTCCCTTGTTTTATGTATTTTGCTCGCTCATCAATGCAATGAAAAAAACTTGCATACTAACTTTCGTGACCGCAGACTATAAGAAACATATTTTGTTGACTTTAGAAATAAGGTTCAATACTATACATCAATTCGACATAACATTTTGGAACTCATTTACACTAAGAAACAAGTGTCAATAGAATATGATGGACGTCGTGAAAATACGTTGTATTATTGTTTTTTATACAGACGATCCGTTGCTAAGCTCCAGAATAACAAACTGCGCAGCATGTATGGCGTTTGTATTATAACAAATTGAACATATTATCCGTAATAAAGGTTATACATGTAATATATATGTAATAACTTTTTTAACTTTCTATTCTATCTGGAATTTCAAAAGATCGAGTTGACCTCTCAGAACTTATTTGATGTGAATAGTTGAATACATAGAACAACTGTATAAAGTATATTGAAAGTTGGGGACAGTGCAAAAGTTAATAGTAAACGATTTCTCTAATATCGTGATGATGACTAAATAATGTGTCCGACTTATGATGTTGTGTTTTGTAGGCTTGAGTTTTTAGAGGCAGAATTGAAACAAAGGGAGCAGTACACTCAGTTGTTAGAGCAGAGGGTTCGGTAAACAAAGTTTTTTATATCTTAAGCACGCGTTGAAATGAACGTGTAAAAATCAGGCATAATATGTATATATGTATGATCGGGTGTGTCAAACAAATGCACAATATTAAAATACAGAACTAATGGAAATTATGTCTTTATTAAACCCTATATTACAGACATTCAAGAGAGAAGGCTGTGTATCTGTCCCGATTTGACAAAAGTAATAACGATGAATTCATGTATGTATTCCATAAAATGACAGATTTATTACGAAGGAGGTATAGGGAAATATATACTGATTTATTAATTCCTTTAATAAACAGTTATTTGGTAGCAGAGACAATAACCTAAATTGTTTAGTTTCTTAAAGTCACAGGGTCAGATCTGAATTAATATTATTTTGAACATAATATAAAATATGTTTGTATTTAGAATTGAAGTAAATTACCAAAGACAAAGTGTCCAATGGCTTACACTACTGTAAAATAATGTGTATACATAGTTTACATTTTCGCAACATGTATATTTTATAATAATGTGAATGAACGTCACACGAAATATTAGTAGAAACTATCCGATAATATTGGTTTTGTAGCGCAAGTGAACATTACTAATAAATTATTTAGGTTACAATATACTAATTCCAATCATTATGCAATTAAATGTAAAAGCGATAACTTTAACCAAAACTAAGTGCAACATTTTTCACTTTGGGACCCTCATAACCATATTGTTTCTTAAAAAAGCATTCGAAGCTGAATTGAATTAAGCAATAAAAATGATATGTCATGTAATATGAAAGAAAGAACTCGACACTAAACAAAGTTGATTTTGTATCACCTCTTTTTACCGGCTACTTTTTAGTTGAATGTAACCCACCTTAGCGCAGGTGTCCTATTGTAGTCTCCAATAATAAAATATATCAGTGATTTACTAGTGCAATACCTATGCTTACCAACATCTCCAAAAAAAATATCAAAGCAAGTGTATAAACCTAAAACATGTATTTGAGTTAAACTCGTGGATTTACTTCCTGATTAGAGAGTACAGCTACATGACTTATTTATTTAGTGTCATGTGACCTTTAGCGTTAAATTATACGATCACAACACGTAAAGACGCATTTTCCGATTTGCACAGTGCAGAAGGATTTAACACTATCAAAACATGTAAACAGATGACAGATGCTGCGTTGATTAATAGTTTAGGAGGTTGACACTATTTCTGTAACGTTATTAAATTTATGATGTATGTTAAGCGTTATAATGCTTATTATCGCTTTTATAAAATTGATTTCTTTGTTGAAAAATATGTTCTGGTTATCGCGGATTTGGAGGCCTTAAATATACTTGTCATGTGAATTAAGTAAAATAATTTTTTCAAACTGTTATCGCTGTGGATGTCACGAGTTTACATGTACCTGCATGTACTTATTACAAACATTCTATTAAAACTGTCATATTTTTAATAGTTGATTTACAATATTTGGATATCCTAGCTAATCTTACAGAATTAATTAGGTAACAATGATGTTAGAAATGTCATACAAAAGGGTGCTGTACGTGTGGCTAGCGTTGTCAGACAGAACACAATGTAACTTTTAAGTAATGTTTTGCTTGCATCTATTCTAGTCAGATGATTCGTGCCTGGCAGATGAAGGATGACGATTTAAATACAAAAGGTGAGGAAATCAAAGACAGTTCCTTAATAAGAATAGCCAGTCATTGATAGAGACCTTGATATGGGCCCAAATTGCTGTAGATGCTCTTCCAAGCAATTGCAAATATACAGATGATTTCGAACGCATAGACACGTACAAAAGACTGATGCTATTAAACAAGACGTTATACACGGAAGTGATCACTCACTAACCGAAACCATTGCTTGGGTCCAAACAAGGTTTTCCAACTGCCAGGAGACTGCAGTCACAAATATGATTTCAGACGCATGAGTGAAACCTTACAAAAGGCAAACCAAGTATGTTCATTTTTATTATGTGTGCACTACCGTTATCTTTAAGCATAGTAACCCATTACATGTTAGACTACATTTTAAATAAAATAACCAAATTAAAAAAGGTTGCATAACGTTCTAGAATGTAGTTCAGACACTAAATAGTTTAGTTACGGGTATTATGTCCTAGTTGAAAGTAAAGTTTGATAGCTAAAACAGACTGTATAGAACGTGCATGGATTCAGATACGTAGTGCTGTGTTTGATTTCTGTGTAAATCATGCTATCATTGCCATTAAAGGGACATAGTCTTCTTGTATGGAACATACCATGAAGAATATTGATGTAGTTTGCAGATCGATCAATACAAATATCCTATCTTTCTTAAAGTTAAGAGGAGAATATAAGGGCGTTGTATTGCTCTTAATGTTATCGCCCTTATTATTTAATGAGTTTATTATGTTTCCAAGACTTCGAAGAGAATGCAAATAAAATTAAAATAAATATACTATAATTAGAAAGTTGTTGCACGTTGCAATAAAACGTGCATATAATAAGAAACAACAGCTTATTTATACTTTCAAGTAGTAAGTAACATGTAGGTAAAGACATTTCTATGTGCGTGCGTGTAAATTGCATTTCTGAACGATATTATTTATCATTTTATCAATCATTATCGATTGATAAATCCATATTCAAAAAGTTCGAACACTTTCAATATGCACTTTTTAATATTGTTCAGAACATTAAAAATATTAACCGTATTTTATAAGATGACTTATACATGAATAGCGGATAATACATTCGCCATGTTGCTGCGCTGCAGTTGATGAAAAAGCAAAATTAGCAAAAATAGGTTTGCGAAGTACACCGAAGATAAATGGTAATTCAGCTATATGAAATATGCTAACAAACAAAAACAGCACAGTTTGTAGGGCCTATTGCGTCATGAAAGCAATACAATATACCTATAAGCCTACAGATCTATCGATTTATCTGTTTTTTTTAAGCTTGTGATTGACTGCGCTAACAGTGTACGTACTCGCAAAAATATAGACATATTCCACACGTTGTCACAAAATCAGCACTCGCATACATATAATGAACAATATCTTCGGGAAAACTAAAAAGTTAAAAGTAGCTAAATGTGCGTTTTACAACAATGTTTATTATTTACTTATCTTACATTTTAAATAGTATATGGTAATTACCTTAATCGGGTTATTTTAATTTTTGTCACTATCTATGTTGTAAAATTGTGCATACACTCTTTTAAGTCATCTGTTATCTTAGAAATATAAATTGATAACTGTCTATTGGCTATTTAACGTATCTACCAGATCTCGGTATTATGCATGAAAGATTCAGACATACCGTATTTACCCTAAGTAGTGGGATACTTAAAAATAATAAGTTTTTCGTGCCCCAAAATATTTAGGGACATAAAAAATAATTCCCGAAACAAAATATTTAGGGACATAAAAAATAATTCCCGAAATCTTGTCCCCAATTTAAGGAAATACATGATACAATTTATTCTGCATCGATCTATGTCTTGTACTGGTGAATGCATTGTGTAGGTCATTAATTGCTGCATGACTTCTATGAACATAAGCTATTATATAAATAACACATGGCTGAGAGGGTGATATAAAATAATATCAACCCGAGAAATGTTATATCAACCGAGGCGGTAGCCGAGGTTGATATGACTTTTCAAGGGTTATATTATTTATATCACCCTCTCAGCCATGTGTTATTTATTTTATTACACCGAGCAATCCGTATAACACCTGGAAATGACAAGCTTCGTGATTTTGTTTCACCATTACTTTACTGTAATGTAGACACTACTCTAGTAATAAAAGCTACGTAAGCCGAGGCTTGACATTACCATTTCACAAGACCATAGTTATCTAGTTTAAACATTGCAAAATCAGCCTTCCGTACTTTCCAATATTTCGCAGACATGACCTAAACCTTTTACCGGCATGACCATTGAGTGTGTACTGCTGTATTTAGACGTGTCAATTTTAAAGATGGCGTGATCGGTACGAAGTTTCTCCAGCGCGTTAGATTAAATCGGTTATAAACAAGGAGAAATACGGGCGAACGTTATCGTGTGATTCAAAAAGGAATAATACACAGTTTATTGAAAGTGTTAAATGGATATTCAGATCACATAACAGATACATGTGTGACACATTCTGTAAACAAATTGTGCAGTGACGACACAAACCAGTATTCAATGGACTGATGTTATTACATAGGGTTGTGTTGTGTCGTGTTTAAACACAGAACTAAAGAAACCATGCATCGGTGATGTATTAAATTATTTTGGACGCCAATATTTAAAATTGAAAATCGGATACACGTTTGGAAACAAAATACGAAAACCCATCGCGTTTCTGGTTATCACGGTTCACATGAAACATTGTAATAAAAAATGTTATTAAAAGTTTTGTGGATACAAAAAGGAATTGCAAATGCTTGTAGCTGGATATTAATTGTAAAATGCCGTGGATCGACGTCAGCACTTTGAAGGTAATACATGTAGTTACATAGTCGTTCAATTTAGTTTTTTTTTTGAAAAAAAAATCGCTGTTCTAATTTTAGCTCCGCGCGAGGGTGATATGACGAAATATTACCTTGGGATATAACTTTTTGATCTATGGACAAAATACACAGAGCGGTCACGTGAGGTGTAATAATAAAATATATTAATTATACGTAATTAAAAGGAATGTCTGTTAATAAACTGATTATACAATCAATTATTCTGTTGCTTGGGACTTGATTGCAGTTATTTTGAGAAGCTCAATTGAGAAGACCATACTCCAGTAGAGTACACAGTTTGCACCGTGGGTCATTAATACAGGTCCCTGATGGTATCAGTTATAGTGTACAGAGAAGCAATCGCAATATACCGTGTCACTGGTCGCTATGCAACCGGCGTATATGCAGGGTAAATAGGTTTATACAGTAAAACATAAGGTGGTACGTTCGTGTTCCAATATTTAGGGAAACAAAAAAAATCAATTTTCAAATTTATCCAAATATTCACGGACACGAAAAATAATTATTTTTCCAAAAATAAGGAGTGTGCCAATATTTAGTGTGCCCCAATACTTAGGGTAATTACGATAATTCTGTACATAGACGTTAAATACACCTGTTTGCGTTTTGTTCGAGGTAATAAGGTGCCTGATTTATTTTCAGGGTGATTTTTCGGGAATTAAAAAGGATATGGTATTCAAGGTATTCCTTGCTTTGTTCTAGTTGAATGTGCAATCGATAGAAATAAGGGGGGAGGGGATTTATACAATTACACAATATTAATAGATTTATTATGCGTTGCTTGTCATTTACATTTTGAAAGGAAATGAAACTGTTATTAATAATATTAAATTAGTGTATGCGTGGCTTAGTTTCATTTTAGTAAAAACTTTGGTATTCGAACAGTTTCTGTGTGTATGTTATTATAATAAATTAGAGTAAGACTGCTTTATTGGACAAATTATACATAGATTCATCTTAATATATTTGAAACATAGATCATATTATAAACAGCATGTGTTATGTGTGTTCTTAAAACTCTTAACTGGACATATGAGTATATGTAATGTTATTTTGTTGGCACACTTTCAGTCAATTCTCTATTGCTTGTTATAACATAGTCATATTCTTGAAAACCGTTAATGTAGTTTTAAAGAGGACGAACAGTTTCCTCATTTAAACATCAACATTTTGGTATTAATTTTCAGGGCGATCATGTAGTGAATCAATCACGGAATCAACCACAGCAGGTATTAAAATGTTTCATGCTATTATATGGGTAGAAGATGACATACATGCATATACAAACGCTAACAGTAAATTCTAGTTTAATGTGGCCTTTGTGTGTAAATTCGGAAACAAATAACGTTGATTAAAGTATTATTGTCATCTTAATCAAAATGCTCAAAACAAAATATATTTTAAACATTACGTTGAATGTGTTTATTATATAAAATTAAAGTATTACTAGTATTACGCTTTAATATACCTAGTTTTAACAACATACTGTGTTGTCTATTTGACACCTGTGTTGATTTGTGTCTTTGTATACTATTTTTGCATTGTAAAAATATCAAGGACATGCACACATTTGGTTATTTTATCCTAATACATTTTTGGTCTTTCTTTTCATAGCAGAACAACGATAGCTGTACTTTGCAGTAACTACGATGAGTACTGTGGATTGACGACAGGCTAGACGATCCATTGACACATTGTTCCGATACAGTGCAACACTTTATTTTTCATGTATTTTAATAGTAATAGGTTTTGATTTCAGATTGACTAGATTTATGTTTGCTCACTGGTCCTGGTACGAACACAAACGGATACAGTAGATGATTGTGATCAATATGTATGCCATGAAAGAGAGACATATGACTCTTAATACTAGTGCACACTGCACAGTACTGGAACAAGTAGATCATGGGATATAATATTATCAATTTTCATAGCAGAACAACGATAGCTGTACTTTGCAGTAACAACGATTAGTACTGTGGATTGACGACAGGCTAGACGATCCATTGACACATTGTTCCGATACAGTGCAACACTTTATATTTCATGTATTTTAATCGTAATAGGTTTCGATTTAAAATTGACTAGATTATGTTTGCTCACTGGTCCTGGTACGAACACACACGGATATAGTAGATGATTGTGATCAATATGTATGCCATGAAAGAGAGACATGTGACTCTTAATACTAGTGCACGCTGCACAGTCCTGAAACAAGTAGATCATGGATAAAATGTTATCAACAATTATACTACAACAGTTAAACATTTCGGTTTATAAATAGTTATATGGTTTATTAATAGTTATATTTCGGAAATAAACTAATAATTAACACAAAACATGGGATATTTAGGCAAATGTTGATTTTTTGATTCTCGCTTCTTTAGAGTCATTAGGTTTTTTTTTTTTTAATGCTAATAAAATTAGAACACTGCCGCAGTGAAAAATATATGCATACAACAACGCAATTCCAAATGAGTATTTCACGGTACTTTTAGTTTACTTATGTAAACTACCCTTTCTCTACCAAACGTTCAGTTGTATTATTAGTGTAAGTATTATGGTTATTGTGAAAATACTTGGTGTTAATAATACTATTTGAGAAACTAAAGCAACACAAACTGGTCGTAACAATAGTGTAATACAAGTTTATATATCTTTAATTATATGCATGGTAACCTTAATGCGCTGTATACTGCTTGATTTCAAAATGTACTTTTGTAATATATATGATAGTTTTTGCAAAGTATCACGTACATGTGTTTACTAAACATTTTGAAAATGTTTATTACTTTTGTCAAAAGTACTAAGCACCTACGTTCAAAACGTATTTATCACAAACGCGTATGAAATAAATCGTTACATTTTATTAAACAGATAATCATTCTTTTGACCTTCATTACATAGCAAAGAAAGATTTACAATGTGTACCAAGTTTGCTCCTATCCAGTTTGTGTAACACACATATCTATTCTGCTTCACTGACACTTCATGCGTTGTTTTAAAAGTGATGTGTTTAAGCTAGACTACTGCTAATGCGTTATGTACACTATTTGTAACGTTCTTATAACTCCAAAGCTATTAAAAGAAGATACAACCAAAAATATTTGTTCATTATTTACTGTACAAAGTGATGAAAATCGGAATATTTATTATCATATTTCACATATAAGTATCATGATATGTATTTGCCTACCTGCAAAGCAGTTATGTTGGTAAGAAATACAAAACAACACACACACACGCTCGCACGCACTCATGCACACACACACATGCACACGCACTCAGAAACACACAAAAGCCATCAAACACATGCCTAATAAATTTAATACAATTATAAAGCATCGAAAGGAAGAAATTAGAATACGTCTCTTCACTTGGTTAGAATTGTTGGACTACGTGTTTCTTTTTATAACGTTCAAATGACAACACCAATTTCTCATCGGCTCAATAGATATGGTGTAAAATGTTTCACAAAGAGGTCGCGACTTTGAGTCCACTCCCACTCTGCTGTCACATATCGGTATACTAAACATTTTGAGTAATCTCATACTGTACTTTCCTGTAATGTTAATAAATACCTTTTTACATTTATAGGTGTTTATATATCTATGACATTCACGTTGTGATATAGGCTTCCATCAAAATTTACATTATTTTTGTTCTCGTTTCGACAATCTATGTTTCTATTTTTGCTTATTAAGCCACAAAGGTTCGATGTTTTGGGCCAGCAACGAGAATACCTTTAATCTACACACTATGCACGGCTAGAAATTAGGTTGGTATCATTTTTTTATTATGGTTTAGGCTGTTTTATATTAAACAATCTTTGGGGACCCCAACTGCCACATTCGCATCATGACGTCGCATGGTGAATACTGCTTTGTTCAGGAATGCTGTAGGGATACACACAAGACACGAACTGATCAAAGTGAGATGTTTGACTATGGTGGCTGATTTCTGCCATATCGTTCTGGCGTGTTGGCGCCTTTGAGGGGCGCCAACACGCCGACACGCCAGAACGACAAATATACGCGCCGAGTGTCGTGTTGTCGTTCTGGCGCGTACAAATTCGTCGTATTGTCGCCCTTATTTTATCGTTGTGGCGCGTTGGCGTGTTAGAAGACCGCCAACACGCCGTCACCCCAGAACGATAAATATGCGCGCCAATACGACAAATCAGGTATTTGTCGTTCTGGCGTGTTGTCGTTTTGGCGCCCTTCAAAGGCGCCAACACGCCAAAACGACATGGCAGAAATCAGCCACCATAGTTTTACAGTACACATGCTATCATTATTATTTAGGTGTTTTAAGTTCACAATATTAATCGCTGAAGTTAAGGCTTTTTGCAAAAAAATAAAAGCTTCGTTTGCTTATAAAGATGGGTTTTAGCATCAGAATGAAAACAATGTCAGTTGAATGATCAACACCTGTGATACGTGGTATATTTGAAACAAGGTGTCGTTATAATCAAGAACAATTTTATTCTGGCCAAAAATATAACATAACAATCATTTTCACGACATTTTCTTCTGATTAAGCATACGCGTATATTTAGGTACGATTATTATAAAGCTGCTGTCAAATACATGCATATACATTATTTATATTGTTTATACACGGCCGTGTTAGTTGTTGCTGTTTATGGTTATAATCTAATACAGCAGAAATAATCTAATAAATTTCATAACATAATTAATTAACTTTGCAATTTATAATCTACGATACATTTACATTATTTTGTTCTTGCTGCGGCCGTTCAAGAGTGACTTAAAGAAAGTCGGAATAACGATTGTTTGCAAAACAAATATTCTGCCAAATATGACAGTTGCTTTCTTGTATATGTGTTTGTTTTCTATTCGATGTTTCTGGAAGTTTTTCAGTAAAAAGGTTAAACGTTGGAAACACTGTGAACACTGGTTTATCTGTATGGTACCTTTCACAATATGTTCGAACACCTGATTCCTTTATATTGTACCCTTGTTTCTTAACTATACATGCACATATAACCTCGTAACAAACACTGGAACTACACTGGAACTACAACAGCTGCGTCTAATCCGGGACAAGAAGAGAAAACTTTCTCGATGATTTCAGGGGCGAACTTAATAGCTTTCCATCTTCTAATAACTGTTCAATTTCATCCGTTTTGCACCATCCATTTGAAGTAAAAGCTGCTTTGGTTTTAGATTCATAATTATTAATAAAGCAAGAGCCGATAGTGAACGCTTTCAGATATATGACTCGAGTTGTCGTCTACAGCACTGTTTCGCCTTGTTCGTCGACAATCGTCATAGCAAAGTCTGATCCTCTGAACAGATTCCTGGTGCTAAATCTTGGGCAATATCGTTGTCTTCCACAACAATATATATTTGATAGCGTTGATATATCAGTAACATGTCACACTTTATTTTTCGACATGGTGGTTTCTAAGTCTTTCTTCATTTCACCAGTTTCATTCAGAAATTTCTCTTGTAAGTAACTGCTGAAGTAGAATGATCATGCGTAAATTTACTAAATAATGTTAGTCCAAACCTTTCTATATGCATTACAATTTGTAAAAATTAACAGTATAATCCTTAAATTCAGAATAATAATGCAAGCGTTAATACATATATGCTGAGAACAGAAAAACTAAAGGATTTGTTATTCTTGATATCAAATAATGATTTTTTCGAAAAAAAAGTATAATAATTATTATCAAATTACAGATTCTTATATATAACATATTAAAATTTCTTGATAACAAAAAAACAAACTCACTGGCTGTTCTTTACCTGCGTTAAAAACCCGATTGTGTTCGTTATCAGCGCTTGTATCAATGCTTAAATATGATACATGTTCTTCCTCGTTCTTTATGTGGCCCCATGCAATTTTTCGTCGTTTCTGTTTTATTATAATATTGCTTATTGTCTATTTCTACACCGGTGGTTTATGTTTTGTCTTCAACCACGTCTGCATCTTTATCTACACTCTCGCATATCGACAAATTATCAGCTTTAGTGATTGCTTCATTAATATCCACATGCTGGCCTATAAACACATCTTCGGACTTCCTCAATATCCACATGCTGGCCTATTAACAAATCTTCGGACTTCCTCAATATCCACATGCTGGCTTATTAACAAATCTTCGGACTTCATCAATAGTCTCATGCTACCCTATTAACAAATCTTCGGATTGTGTTTCTGATTCAGAGCCAGCTCATGTATAATCTGTTCTCTCAGCCATTTTCAAATTTGCCATGTTTATTTCCTCTGTTGCCTGACCATTATCGGTAGTGTCAGCATTCTCAATAACTGATAGGACTGTATCTATTTCTAAATATGAATGCGTATCATCTTCGGTCCGATCCAGTTGTATATATTCGAAACAAATGCGACAAACCGTCTTTGTTCTCGCACATCATTTATAATTTCCGTTTCCGTTTTCAGTTCACGTGATGTTCATACACAATAATACACAAGACGCAACAGGCATGAACATGTAAGTACAAAATGTAACATTCCACATGTAGAACTGGGTTCTGTACGATTACGTTTGTGATTTAAAAAAAAACATTCTTGTTGTAATTAAATGTATGAAATTCTATGTTTTACGCATTACTGCTGAATTTAATACAATGACTCTCGTTAACTAGGCAGATAATACTAATATAATGCACACCAATACGATTTGAACTATAAAAAAGGAACATATCAAAAACATATGAACAGCAAACACATTACTTTAAGTGTTCGATGCAATTATTAGGTTTTTCATTTACCCTCATATTATTATAATTCGCAATTTAAAAAACAGGACCGAAATTATTAAGTAATTTATGTTTCCAGTTAAAATATATAATTTATATTAAGTGTCAAATAATGAGATTAACAACTGTTATTGCGTGAAAATTTTCCGCAACGGATAAATTAATACGCTGAACGAGTATAGAATGAGTGCTTGTAGAGGCAAATTATTAACATTGCGCATGCAAATTTAGTAATGTTAACCAGATCATTGCAGATAGATGTTTCATACAAAACTAATGTAATGTATTAAACCATACTGAGAAATGAGTATAATTGCAACTGAATTTATAAAAAATGTTTCATTAGTAAATTGTGTAAAAGTTAATAACTTAACAAAAAAAATACAAATGTATATTAATCGATAAAGTCATGGTAGCATGATTACAATATGGCTTCCTAGTGCAACTAGCACAAACGAGAATAACGATTATAGCTGTCTATGGTATTCAAACTGATTGCAAATTAAACAGCCCGTACCTTTGTTTTAAAACAGATCAGTCTTCTGTAAATATGTGCACGAAGTTACAAAAGTGCGCTAACTATAGGCCTTGAAATCAATACTGTCGTATTTGTTTGTTTTCTATTATACGTGCATTGATTAAAGTTGTCGTTGGCACCGCTTCACTTCATTTGATTAATAGTTGCACGGGTATCGATTAACATTTTGCGTTTACCATTTGTTTGCCTTTTCCCAGACAGGCAAACAGTTTTTAACTCAACACATCGCTTTGTGGATTTAGTTTTCATTTATAATAAATCGAAGCTCTTGATTGTGTGGAATAACTACTTGGTGGGAAACACCTGAAAGTATGATTACATTATTATATGTAGAACAGAAGTACATTTATTTACATTCAGGTTTAAGTGTGTACTTGGAGTGTGTAACTTATGTGTCAGTTCATGTTACTTTGTCACTTAGTATATAAATTGCCTATATACTTTATTTAGCTGGGCAACTTGATTTTTATAGAACATTAACAATATGACAATTCCTCATGCTGTACGTGGCTTGTTAAATAAATACAGTAAATCGGGGCTCTTTAAGCGAGAATTTTGTAAATGAAACATCCCGATCCATCGACCGACTTTTATAAATGAACATTTTACATTGGTCACGTCTGGTTCGTACTAACATAGTACGCCTGGCACAAACCAATTAATGTCGGTTTTGGAATGTTCGATGCTAAATGTAACATTATGATGCACATTTTGTTTTCTAACATATATGGAGATTATTTGACTTGAAAACAAAAAACGATAATTTGATTCTTCAATTTGATATTTCCTTATGCACATAGCTCTTAAGAAGGGTGCATATTGCAATGGTGTTACACAAATACAGTCTCCATTTTCATAAATTGAATTTAGGTTCCTGTTAGAAGACATAAATTACATAATGTAAATAATAGCATTGCCATATAATAGGCAAGAATATCGGTAGAACCAATGGATGCTCCCCGATGCCGCTTTGCCATCTAGATGTGACATTGACATGAAACCCAAGAACCTGATTCATACGGAATTACTTTGTTATGTTAAGGCTAACATTCTTGTATCGTCTTAGAATCCATTCAACAAGTTAAAAGTCCGGCCAAGCAAAAGGCCAATTTCGACTTTTGACCTTTAACGTATGACATAGACCTTTGACCTACAGATCTAATTCATGCTTGTAACATGCCGTCTCATTTGTGCCATTTTTTGTAAAATAGCTCAATCTATGACCACGTTCTAGTCAGGACAAGCAAAACACTGATGTTGACCTTTGACATATGGATCTGGTTTAAATGCATTTTATGTTGTCTCAATGAGGTTAACATTTGTGCCAAGTAGTCTTTAAAATCCACGGCAAGCTAAAGCACAGACAGTCTAAGTAACAATTTTGCCATTTGACCTCTAGATGTGAACTTGACCTTTGACCTAGGGACCTGATTAATGAGCGGTACCCACCAGCGCATAGCAGCAAACATCTGTGCCTAGTAATTCAGAGATCTCCCCATCCACGGTCAAGTTATAGTGTGGACAAGCACAGTAAGCCAAATAATAATCAATATAGGAATAATGAAACTCCAGAGACATCATCAGGGGAGAAACCCTTATTACCATATGTTGGTCCTTTATTTGAGGCAAGTGACCAATTGTCTATACAATACAGGACATTACATACAACACAACACACAACATAAAAATGATTAAAACTGGGGTCACCGCCTTGGAACGGTCAATGCAAAGCATTGGGGGTTAAAACCAGTTTAAAGGCATGCCAAACATCACACTTAGCCCAGAAAATTATCACTTAAAAGGGAACATACACAATTGACAACACAGAAATCACACAAAAGACACAAATGCACCAAAATAAAATTAAAGCTGGAGTCACCGCCTTGGAACGGTCAATGCAAAAACGCATTGGGGGCTTAAACCGGTTTAAAGGCATGCCGAACCTCACACTTAGCCCAGAATTAATCACAAAACATGCACTTGTAAATCAACTTTAACCTCAAAGCATTGCAATTCAAATTAAATAGTAATACAAGTGAATATTAATTCAATTGAATTGCAATTTAATTACTCAATGGTTGAATGTACACTAGAGCAACAGAATTGCAACTTTCTGAGGCACGATGAAATGAAGTAAATACAATTATAAACTAAATTTCTTCTTGATGACAAGATTTCAAGACCTAGCATCATATTGTACAAATCCAAGATCATCGTCGTGCATCTCAGGAAGAAGCCGTAATACGTGGTGTAAAGGACAGATTACATAGCTTGGTTGTATATGTTTAATATTTATAATTAATATAATTGAACTAGTAGTTTAATATTAAACTAAAACGATAATTACTGCATGTACTCATGCAAACAGAAAATGAAAATTTGTTAATTCTACAAAACGTGAATCAAATACCAAATATCATATTTAGGTGTTCATGTGCCGTATACACGTATTTGTTAATCTGTTAAATCGCGTTTGGGGATAGGTTTTAAGGTAGTACACATGTAATGGGCAATATTCCAAACCTTATTTTAAATATTATTGCCATTATCTTTATTACATCACTGATCTTATTACAAATGTTGAAGGTGGCTTTCCATGCAAATGTTTTTTTTTGTTGAAAATGTTCAGGAACCCCTTTTCCATTTTTCCATCAAAATTCATTTACCCTATGGATGAAAAAAATTCATAACTCAATTATAGTTGCAAATATATCCGAAATGTTAGTGTCTTTTATACAAGTAATAATTGAATATTATACAATAAGGCAACATAAGGCGTTAAAGAAGATAAAAGTATTGAAATTTATCAATTTTCTATGGAAGCTCAGCATAAACTTGAAGCTGACAGAACAGATAAAATAATATGTTGTCTTAAAGATTTTGGTTTTCCTGGAAAGGTATGTTTTTTTCACCTAAATCTTTTTATTTATTTTTCATCTATGACATATATTTGACTAAAATAAAAGGTCAGAAACAAATTTACCGTGTACTTTTTGAAAAAGTGAAGAAAAACGATCATACCCTTAAAAAAATAGACAGCTATATTTAGGCAATTCCATAACAATAGTTATCAAATGTGACATAAATTATGCATTTTAAGTTTAATACACCATTTATACCAGTTAAACTAAATATATTAATAATTAAGTTATTATTTCAGGTAAACAATTTTTTTTTTCAAAATTCAGTTCCCTAGAGGTACAAAAAAATGCTACCCACACCCTGCAACGTTTTCAGGTCTGTGATAACACACCGTACATCAACAATAAGTGTCTTATTTATTATCTTCGTTTCCAATCATCTTCATGTCAACAATGTTTATGCTGGTAATTGAGGCTGTATATGATAGTAATTTAGGCTGCATCTTCTCCAACTGGCGCAGTCAGAAAAACGTGTGTACTGTGTTGAGCACAAGGTTTGACCCCCAGGGAAGCATTCGGAGTGATTTATGGCAATTCTCTACCTTCAGCTGCAAAAATATTTTAAAACAATCAAATAACTGATTGTTTTCCACTACATATTTAACAATATACATACACAACTTGCCAGTATATGTGCAACCCAACCTAGTAAGCCATACTTTTCAGTGAAAGGTAGGGCCAAAATTAAAAATAACTTTGTTTGCCATTGCCTACCTACCCCACGAAAAGGTCCCTACTCGCAAGTTGTTTTCTTTATTAAATCAAACAAGTCTTTTTTTAATTCCAAATATTCTATTTTTTCTTTGGGTTAAATAAAAGCTTGCTGTTCTTTCATTTCGGTCGTTTTCCATTGGGTTAATACATTCACTAAATCCGCTAAACCCTTGCTTATAATAGGCCATATCAAAATGCAATTCTAATTATGTTTTATCAAACTTGTGAAAACAACAAGCAGTTTGTCAGCATTCATTGTTTAATCAAAGATGATTGCTAGCAAAGCTCTCGTATATGAACAGACACTCGATTATATTATTAAAAGCAATGATGTGTTATATGTTATATTTTGACGCTAAATGGATCATTCATAATTTTTTTTTTTATACCTACCCGTTACCAGCAACCTTGGTTAGGCAACGGCAAACAAACAATGTTTTAAGGCTGGCCTAAAATTAATGTCAATACTGTGTAATTACTGAATGGATCCTTATTAGTGGAGAATCATGAAGATCATGCTGATCATGAAGAAACACTGGTGCACACATTCATAAGAAAAATGGCACACATATTAAGTATAAATACTGAACTATTTAAGTGTCTTGAAGCTTCAAAACTAAGGGACAGACACATCATACATGTACTTCATGACTTGTATGTTCATTTACTTACATGTATACTGTAAGCATATGTAGAAATATGGACAAACACAAATAGATGTAAATAATATTACTAATATATTAATTGTACATTTAAGCAATACAATTTCGTAGTTTAAGCATTGAAATGAAAAGCATCACATTATCCTATAATGAATTAAGTTCTGATTTTATAGACAAATATTAATATATTCAGAAATTTCAGAATAAAAATACAATGCTTTCACTTTCTTGTTTTACTTACATGTGTTTCATCTCCTTATTATCAGGATTCAAGCTGGTAAATCATATGTACGATCTGGTGAGGGTTATTTATATGGCTCCGATTTTCTTTCAGTGAGCATTCCCTTTTTGCTGGCATTTATAATTTTCGTTTGACAGTTGTTTGTGTGAATACCACGAAAAATATGTGACTTTCGGTTTCGATTTCTATCAATGTTTCATTATGTCAAAATATTTATCTTTTTGCACTTCGTCAGAAGTTTAAATATGATACTAACATGTATAAAATAATCTGATTATATAAAATTAAAAATATCATGTGTTCGACAAGAATCGGAACCACACGGGCTTATTACGAACAGGGTAACGAAACTGTCCGACAGTCACCAATATCGGCCGATCTTAGAAAAAAAACGCGGGAAATGATAACAGTTGTACTACCTTAAAGCTGTTACTGTTTAAATTAAATCGATATATATTTAAAGCTGTTTACTCAATTAGAATAAATAATTATTTACAGTTAAAAGAAATTCTCTATCAAAAACTAACAGGCAGGTGTTACTGAGTATCGACAAATTATACCCCTTTGATTGATAACACTGTATCACTTTATAAATAACGTTTTTAGCATCAAATTTTGCATATTTACAATAACGTAACCGTTTTAAAACATCACTATAAAATGATGGGTGAGACATTCAATTAACCAATAAAGATTTTATGGAAACATTATATATAGAAACCAAAGTTAAGTATTTTAAAAAGGCGAAATTACTCCCTGAAAAATCATCAGACCGGAACGACCTGACAATATGCGTATTTCCACTTGATAGGAATGCTGCATATAAAGTGTCAATTAATTAAAAGTGTTTGTTCCTGAGATCTAAAGCGGCAAAAAAATATTTCATTACAATTTACTATTTTTAATATAAAAAGGGCAATAACTCCCTGAAAAATCACCAAACCGGAACAAGCTGACAATATGCGCATGTCCCCTTAGTAGGAAAGCTGCAAATAAAGCTTTATTTATTTCGGGTCATTAGTTCCTGAGATCTCGCGCGGAAACTAAAGTTTCCTTAGAAAATGTCCTGTTTCTAATCAAAGGCCAATAACTCTCTGAAAACTCATCGGACCGGAACGACCTGACAATATGCGCATATCCACCCTACATGGATGCTGCATATAACGTTTCATTCAATTCGGATAATTAGTTCCTGAGATCTAGCGCGGAAATTAAGTACCGAAAGGACGGAAGGACGGAAAGACAGACGGACGGTTCAATTTTAATATGCCATCCTTCGGGGGCATAAACACGTCATAATATTTTGATTTACAATCCAGATTATACAAATATTGATACCGATATGTTTTCGTACAAAAAGGAATGTTTAGCAATTGGGGTATGAACATGCCATGCTATACTGAATACTATTATTGAACCTTTTATTATCCTTAGTCCAAATACATATCCATCTCAGGACAAATAGTACAGACATGAACAATTATTTACTGCCCATCGTTTCTAGAAACAATGACAGTTCAAATAAGCCAAGGGAGAACAGTTTTGTTATAAAACTAAAATGTATTGCGTGTTATATAAAAGCAAAATGCACAATAATATACAAAGAACATCTACGCAATTAATATATTTTAAATGTTTCTAAAATGTTGGCTGCCAAATTCTGGTCTAAAACGTCCTAAATGACGTTTGACAATGCAGATCTCAAGCAACAACACTTGCACTCAATAATTATTATTGACAATTGTTATGGTTGTGTTCTTATCAGACAACTTAATTAACTATTGAATTATTACATTAAGCATTGAAAACAAACTAAACAATAATGAAATTAGAGTGCTACCTCGGAATAGCTAACGACTGAATACCAACATATAGGTTTAGTCTGTACATATTAAATTACTTTCTGAAAGATTAGTTATTCAGCAAAAACGTATGAAATGACTTGTAAAACGACGTTCACAATGCAATGCACGTAAAACAATCTTCTCTACTTGGAGAAAGGCATGAAAGGTCAGGTTAAATAGCAATCAAACGAGAGCTGGTAGGAAAGTTTTGAGATATAAGTGTACAGCTGAATTTTATTAACTTGAACTTATTTCACTTTTCCATGAAGTGAACAATTATTCCAACCTTCTTCTTATGTATATAAAAATATAATTTACCGATTAACTCGAACTTGACTTCCGAATTTGCAAGTAGGTTGAATTGGTATTCTATCCATAGGAGTATATTCACATTTATTTTCTACTTGCTTTTCTCTGTTGCATAGGATGGCATGACACTTTGTATAATCTTTTTCAATTGAATATCTGATTTACAGTTCAATGGATGTATGCAGCTATTTATACACTATACACTTCTAACATCAACTTTGAAAACTTCAAAATGTCAAAACCTTATTAAAATATATAAATATCCCTTCTTATATGTGCCAAGACGTGTCAAATGGTCCAAAGTTATATACATACATATAACAAACATACATCATATGTTATTAGGATTCTGGGATTAACAGAATGTAGTATTTGATGTTATTATACCTCATATGTCTAGCAATGTTAAATTTCCATATACATATCATGAAACAATTCGTAATGTCGCCATTATATACTGTCACCCTCGCGTGGAGCTAAAAACAGAACAATTATTAAATAAAAAAACAACAACAACACACAAAACAAAATTTAACGACTATGCAACCTTTACCACAAAAGTGCTGACGTAGATCCACTGCTTTTTTACAATTAATATCCAGCATCAAGTATTTGTAATTCCTTTCAAGTATCCACAATGGCGTCAAAGCTTTATCTTTTTTTATTTCAAGGTTTTGTGTGAAACGTGCTTAAAAGAAACGCAAATTGTTTTCGAAATCGCCATGACAGTCTTAACTAATCTTTAATTTGTATTGTATCTGCATCCGATTATCAATACTGCCGTCCAAAATAATTTAAGATATCGCTGATGCAATGTTTCTTTAATTGTGTGTTATGTTAGTACTTATGGTTATGTGATCTGAATATTCATTAAAACACTTTTCTATAAACTGTGTACTATTCCTTTTCATACTGATTTACACTAACGCGCTGTAAAAACGTCATATCGATCACGCCATCTTTAAAACGGTTAAAAGGACTGTGTAAACTTAAAGGACCCCAATGGAGCAACTGAGGTAGACAATCTGAAATTCAAATATTAATATCGTCATATAAAAATGTTTTAAAATGTACCATAAATACCAGGACGCTGACCTGACACATTGTAACCCAATTGGAATTTGCATCCCCGAGGCGTGGTTTATATCTATCCCTGGGGCATAATTTGAACAATCTTGAACAAACCTCTGGACCTTGCGGTTTGAGGTAAAGATTTTTAAAGTCATAAGTCTATCAATCTTTGGATAGGACCACCATACAATTTTACGCACCAAATATAGGAAAGCTGTGGGCCTTGTCGTTTCAGAGGAGATTTTTAAAGTCATTGTGCTATTTAAGTCTTTATAAACCATGTTACCCCCGGGGTGTGACCAGTTTTGACTCCAGTGTCCTAATTCGAAGAATATTTGTAGAGGACCATCGTACAATGTTATATACCAAATTTGAAACCTCTAGGCCTTGCGGTTTCAGAGGAAAAGAATTTTAAAGTCATTTTGCTATTTAAGTCTATATAAACCATGTGACCTCTGGGGTGTATTCAGTTTTGACCCATGGGGCAAAATTGGAACACTCTTTGTAGAGGACCACTATAGGATGTTACATACCAACTACGAAACATATGTGCATAGCGGTTTCAGAGGAGAAGAATTTTGAAGACATTTTGCTATTTGCGTTTATATAAAAATTGTGACCCCCGGGGCATGGCAAGTTGACTCCAAGGGCATCATTTTAACAATCTTTGTAGAGGACCACTATATGATGTTACATACCAAATAAGAAACCTCCTGACGTTGAGGTTTCTGAGAAGAAGATTTTAAGTCATTTTGCAATATCAGTCCATATAAATCATGTGATCCCCGGGGCGTGGCCAGTTTGTAACCCAGGGGAATAAATTGAACAATATGTATAGAGGACCACTATATGATGTTACATACCAAATATGAAACCTCTGGGCCCTGCGATTTCAGTAAAGATATTTTAAGACATTTTGCTATTTAAGTTTATATAAACCATGTAAACCACGGGGCGTGGCCTGTTTTGACCCCAAGGGCATAATATGAACAATCTTTACAGAAAATGTTACATACTAAATATAAAGCCTCTGGGCCTTGAAGGTTTATAAGGTAATTGTGCTATACATTATATATATATAAATATATATATATAATCTATATAAACCATGTGACCCCCGGGGCGTGGCCAGTTTTTACCCCAGGGGTATAATTTGAACAATCTTTGTAGACGACCACTATGGAATATTACATACCAAATATGAAACCTCTGGGCCCTGCGGTTTCAGAGAAGAATAGTTTTAAAGTTTACACTTTAAAAATATATTTTTAGCTCTAGTGACCTATATGTAGGACCGTAATGATTTGAACAACTTTGAAAGAGGATCAACCCGATGATAATTCCTCAGAAGTTTGGTGAAAATCTGCCAAGTGGTTTAGAAGAAGATGTTGCTTAAATGAAAAGTTGACGATGGACGCACGCACGCACGGACGAACGGGCGGACGCACGGATCACGGACAACGGGCGATCACAAAAGCCCACCATGAGCACTTTGTGCTCAGGTCAGCTAAAAAGAGTTTATGCATTCTGAGAATTTATATATATAATTCAGTTCGTGTTTGTTGGGCCCTTTTACTGTTTACACTGTTACGACGTGCACATGATTGTCATAGTGTGCGTAGCGCAGTTGATTACAGCGCTGTCTACTGCCATTTGTTCTTACGACTCTATCGTCATGGTTTCGATACCCAAACTTTTTTCAAGTAAGGTTCTTTATTTGTTTTGTTTTTAATCAAAATTCGCACAATGCAGTAAGTTATTCATACATCATTTATGGTTCGCCCAGAGTATTCTTTATTTTAATATCATAATACGATTAACAGTGCTGAAGAAGATCACATTTTCTTTGGCCTAGTCTCTTTAAGGTCGTTTCTGCGAAGTATTTCAAGTACGGAAGACTAACAGCCGATTTTTAACAATTGTTTTGTTAAGGAACGAAACCCGTTTCATATCGAAAACAGGGACACACTGACGGAAATAAAAGTGGGTGTAACTGTACGTGACGATCTCTTCCGAATTTGTATATATGCTCAGCACAAAAAAGGGCAAACACTCCGTAAATATTAAAGAAAGAGTTATAATCCTCGTACTATGCCTATCATTTTAAAGCCCTCTTCATTATATGCATTTACCATTTGAATCCCTTCAATACTTTTTGAGTAATAAAGAAACGGGACGGACGGATGGACAGGCGGACGGACGATTCTGTATAATGTTGCTTTATGATCTAAGGTTGCTGTTATCAGAACACAAAACAATGACAGTAGATTCAAACCTTCTCGAACAACTCTCTTGAAGACACGCTGTAAAATAAAAACGAAAACATTTATCATTTGACTCGGGTAGTGTTTGGTTATATGTTTTCACTTTTATACACTACAAACACGGGAACTGCTTTCAAATAAAAGTATGGTTGTATATTTGAATTTGAGACAAAACTTTGTAATAATTATTATGTTTAAATATTCTCGTTTATTATATTTTATTATATGATTAGCGGCTAGATAGTCAATCGCATTAAAATCAAATCCTAAGATTGTTAGGATCTGAAAACCTCGTATAACAAGTCACTTTCAAATGATCTTCCAAACAATAAAACATCAGCCCTGCTGTGCCCAATGAAATTTCCTTTTGCACAACAATGTTGGCAACGGTTTCTGAAAAGTGATTCTTTTCCAGCTGATCCTCGGGGCTAAATAATTTACAGTTAATTTGCACAGGGATAACATTATATATAGTTGTACCTTTAGGCGAGTAAACATCCAAAGTTCACGTTAATTTTGTGCATTGTATTTGTGGTTCATATATGAAGTTATACTGCAAGATTTTAAAGGCAACATTTTGATTGGCTCCTAAAAAGGTCGCGTTAACGTGACCCCTAATGCGAAGTCATCAGATCCAGTCAGCGGATAATATAGTAGCGTCAGATTGGAGATGATTTGAATGAGATTGCGAGACGGTATTCAATGCTTAACAACTAAAAATATTTTAAAATGTCAAGTGTAAAAAGTATTACCTAATTGGCAATGTCTAAATGCATCGTCATTTTATTTTTGGAATTTAAACTACATTACTTAATTTATGTCATGTTAGATTAATATTTTATTTATGCAAAAACGTATATCGGGTTTGGAAAGATGCTCATTGTTGTTGTTTTTTAATATTCGACGTGTATTTGATTTTGTTTTACTTTTGTTTTCAAATGATCGAAGTATAAATCGGTAATTATCGATTTCCCATTACACCAATGCCTGACAAAGGCAGATTTTACTAAGCAAAGTCAAAATCAAAATTTAATCATATGCAGACACACAGACACGCATGGTTAATTCAATTGTTTTACGAAGGTTATATAATCTTTCGAATATATTGCACGGATCGAACCAAGTACAGATAATGCCTGTATACTGTTCAATTCAATGTACACACGCACTACAAATAGAAGAGCTACGTGAAACAGAAATGATATATTATCTGCAACTAAAAGGAACATTTCATTTTGTATCACAGGGCTGCGACGAACAATTTACTACCAGGATACTAGGTAGTGAGTTTACCGCACGTGTCCGGTTACCCGTAACGGTTATTTTTTTTTTGAATGCTCGCACAAAATAGTTCCTTCGGTTGCTTTAAAAGACGTTTGCAAAAATGTATTTCAAACTGCAGGTTTTCTAACCAATTTGCATATGCGACAATATATTCTGAAACTAAATCAACAAAAAACGTATAGACCTGTGTATTTGTTTTGCAAATATATTAGACAGTGAATAAGGAACCAGTTTGGCCCATTTGCCCCGATGGGCTAACAAGTATATAAATCATTATTCATAAAAAGAAGCGGAAGCATTAAATCTAAAACCGTCTTAGATAACTAAAATGCAGAATATGTAACGGGCTATAACTGGATAAGAAATCGAACACATATAGGTGATATAAATGCAATCAATACTAGAGAAAAAGCATTTATACCGCATGCGTAATCTTGAATGAATAACTGACACAAACTTGCAACTATAGAGGCTTTATTGTAACACAATTGGTTACACGATGCTAATATAACTTAATCAATTCGGGCAAGGTACATAGAAGCCTAGTTAGCTTTTTTTTCAGGGAGACTTTTCGGAAATTCATACCAAAATGAAATACACGGTTTCCACCACAGCACCACAAACGGTATTGTATAGCCGATTGTTTGTTATTTATGAGTTCGTAAAGTGCGAATATATTAACCTGCTAAATATGAATACATTTCATGGTGACTAAATGAGCTATTTTTATCCGATCAACGGAAAAAGTTTGCCATCATTTCAATATAAATTTAATAGAC
The DNA here is from genome assembly GCA_027627225.1 of Congeria kusceri. Classification (NCBI taxonomy): domain Eukaryota; kingdom Metazoa; phylum Mollusca; class Bivalvia; order Myida; family Dreissenidae; genus Congeria; species Congeria kusceri. The sequence goes on from CM051024.1 coordinate 86,381,714, forward strand.
TATGTAAATTGTTAAGTTTTTAAAATTTTAATAGTCTAGTTGATAAAGCACTGACTCTACTTAGAGGGCGGAGGTTCGGTCCCAGGCTTGGATAGCTTTTAGGTCAAATTTTATCATGCCGTAAGAATACGTTTGTGACAATTTTAACTACAACTTGCTTTTTGTATAATTACCGCCAATGATAATCTAACAAATACATGAAAAAAGAAAGGTGAAATTAAAATCACCACTAAAGCGATTCCAAAACTGAAATAACTCCAAATCCATTTGAAACATAGCGATAAATAATAAGACATAAATTTTGTTTTCTTAATAGTTATGTGCAAGACTCGAACTCTTGACGAATATGGTGATACAGTGTTAGCTACTGCGCTACTTAGGAAATGTCAAAGCAGACTAGACAATGGTCTCTTGTTACTGTATAAGCAACACTTGTCAAACGTATCGAGGAAACCCTATTCTTAAAATAACGCGTTTAAACATTTCGTAATGTATTAATATTGGGCAGGTTAATATATAGTCCATTATCCATTATCCACCTATGCGTTCTCGTTTGCTTCCATTTGTCATTTGAATAACATAAATCACATACGTAATATTTCGTTGGTGACCTTTTTGTAAAGAATTGTTTCAGTAATAGCACGCTATACTATAAAACTAAACAGATTAGTAGGAACCCAGTGGTATTATATATTACTCCACTTGAAACTATTGAAACGCTATACTATAAAACTAAATTGATTAGTAGGAACCCAGTGGTATTATATATTCCTCCAATTGAAACTATTGAAACTATTCTTGTGAATGCATAGAATCCTTTATTTAAGAAATTTTTGACATATACGATGCTTAAAACAATAGTCAGAAATATTGAGTTTGCCTTATTAACCAGAATCAAGATTATAGTGCTTATACGTACTAAAACTAGGTTTGAGAATGTAATTCGTGGTACATGTAGCCGTATCCATACAATCAAGCGAAGTAAGTTTCCTATTACGGTTAACATTTTGTCCTCTTGTACGATAATCCGTCATTTACAGTAGCGGTACACGTTGGATATTACATGTAGCACGACGGTATTATTCGACAGCACCTTTAACAAATGTTTTTCACTGAGTTAACTATGCATACCAGTTAACATAAATGGAATGTATTCAAAGTAGTCAATGCTATTAAATTGTGCATCTGTTAACTTACTGTCGTTTTGCTTTCTTTACTTGCAGAAAGATGGCAGCTGTATTTTGCAGTGACATTTATTTGAACCAGCTGTTTACATAATGTACCTAAATTGTATTGGAATAATTTTGTACAGACATTGGATTATGCCAACACATACTAAACATATTTTGTCATGTCTTGATCGTGCATTAGCATGACTGTGTAGTTGTTTTGATATTTTTATCATATTTTGTGAACGGCGGGTGAATGTGAGATACGACAACAACCACAAAAACAACAACACAAACAGCAAAAAAAACACAATACATAAATGCCCAATATTGAATTTGAATACTTAAATAATGACTGTGTAAAGTATTAATTTATTAACGTGTTCTGCTTGTTTCGTTAATATTTACAAAACTAACATGCTTTGTAAATAAATAGTTTGCCAAAACAGCTTTAATTTGTATTGATTCATCTTATACAGAGACAAGGAACTTCTTAAAGTAAAAGTGTGCCATGCATTTCTAGACAGCATTGTTGATATAATATACAACCGACAATTAACGTATCAACTGTTGCATTTAAATAAACCACTTAATGGTCTATCCATACAATGTTAGTAATACGTGTAGTAGGAATGTTCATCAAATGAAAATACATACATCTATGGTGGTTACCGAATTTCATTAAATACTTTGCCAAATGTACCCCAATTGATGCTATTTTGAACATCACACAATGTTGAGTGTTGATATCTAACATAAATGTTCCAACTCATAACTAGATCTATTTCAAACAATCAATTTAATTAATATAATTTAAAATCTATCGATCTAATAGTGAACTATTGATGCTTAACTTTTTAAATATCACACAAATTTAGTTTGATATCATCTGGTGTTATAATAACTTAGACAACACACATGTATATTATATTTGCAATATACTGGCATATAATATAAAAAATGGGGTGGAAATTTGGGGTTATGAAAACCTACACATAATAGAAAGGGTACAATTAAAATTCTTAAATACATACTGAAAATGAAAAAGTCTACACCAAAATTACATGGTTTATGGCGAAACTCCTGTTAGTTTTGACGCCCAAGAGAAGCTAATCGGATTTTGGACTAGAATAATTTACAATAACACTAATAACGATAACAATAACAATAATAATAATAATAATAATAATAACAGTAATATTAAAATTATAATAAGCTGTGACAATTTACAACAGTATTTACCGAAAATCTACCTACAACATTCAAAAACAAAAATTCCCATGTTGTGTTTTTTTTTAACTTAAATCAATTTTCATCAAATGTGGATTACCTCTAATCTGGCAAACACATGACTATCAAAATAAAAAATTGACAATCCGAACAAAATTTTTGTTTATCAATGATGCCATTCCAATATCGTATCTTATAGCAAAGGTATGTTTTATAGAATATTTAAAAAGCGTTTCGATTTGAATCATACATGAGAACTCTACGACGTCTATTGTTATTTTCTATGTTGAAATTTAGAACAAGATATCACTGGCTACCGATTGAAATTGGAAGTTGGAACAGAACCCCACAAATGAAAGCCTCTGTCAAAACTGTAATAAACTTGGCGACGACTTTCATTATTTACTAGAATGCCCAATGATCGACTGACAATATTCTTTGTTTGCTTTCGCCAGAATATTGTCTTAATGTCGGTTATAATACTGTAATCTTTCAAATAAATTATATAATTTAAATATATTTTTACAATATGCTTGTTTTGCTTTCGCCAGAATATTGTCTTAATGTTGGTGATATGTTTTGTAATCCTGTATATACCTTATACATTTTGCCAATAATTATATAATTAAGAATGTTATAGATGTAAACTTCTTAATCTAGGATGACAATGCTTTTTACAACAAACCTGTATATCGTCTCGTTACAAAAACTTTATAAAACTAACTTATTTAAACAAAAAATTAATATTGTGCATGCACAAAATAAGGGGTTCCATTAATAGATACATATATTGATCTTATATTGTGCAGCAGGAACTCAATTACCATGTTATATCACTGGTACCTTACCTACATGTATACAAATACCTCCTACAATAGAGAAATGAATATTGTTTTATTGTCTTGAAACGCACAGAACATTTAAATGTTTGGTATATTTGATGTTTACAGGGATTGTCGACCAGATAATGACTTTTTATGCACAGTTCAGGTGCTCAACGTAAATCAACGTATATCAGCATACAAGTTAATAAAACGACATATATTTATACAATAACGACTATATAATCCCTAAAAGTAAGCATTTGTGTGTTAAGTTACCCATTCAAATGACGATTCTCATCCGTACAATGGGCTTCTCCATTTTAAAAATACCGCGGATTTCCCGTTCTAACAATATAACAAGCATGTGATATATCCGCGCGAAAAGAAACACAGCAAATGCTTAAGACATTTCGTGTCCTAGTTTCCCGTAACGGGAATGATGTTCCCATTAATAATGTTTGCACGGAGAAATCAAGTCATTGTGGTCAGTAAAGTATTTTAATTTCGTGGGTCGTCTAATAAAGCTATGCTAGTGTGGTATCAGGATTGAACAAAGACATTCAGAAAACATAGGCAAATATAAACAAAGTAACATGGTTTTACTGTGCAAATTTACTTATTAGTAGTCAGAAACGAAACAAGTGATTTTGAGTTTGTAAATTGTTGAATGTATTATATATTTCAAACTTCAAATAATGTACAACATGTTTCATAGACGGCATTGAGATGACTTGTCCAGTTTATGACAATTGATATGACTATTCGAAGTACAGTTATTAATAAAAAAAACATGGGAATTGTGCAAATTACCTCTGTGTTTTATTAATTGACTAGACATTTAAAATTCGACACTGAAACAACTACGCCTGCGCCAGTCACGCGTGGGATAATCACGTGATTATAGTGATAAATATATATACGTTATTTATTATTTTACCTGGTAGACAAACCCAGGTAATTTTTTTAATGGAACATACTGAAAATATGAAAATGTGTCATTATTTTTCATTTGATGTAATGCATAAGGAATATTGTTTTAATCATTATAATGTACCAATGTCGAAATTTTGCTATTTGTTTGGAAAGTTTTCGTTTTTTCGTGAAACTCGTAATGGTTGTTATTATTTAATTTAATACTACTTTAACTTTACTTTTGCAATGATCTGATTTGCAATTAGTTAATGCTGAATAAACAAGAAAACCAAATAATAATACTGATTATAACGGTAAAAGTAATAATAATAATATTATAATAATAAGAAAAAGAATGATAATGATGATAACAATAATAATAATAATATTATTTTATTCACTTTTATTCATTTTTAGCAAACACAGTGACTCTCCTATCACAGTTATTACCAAAACAAGACATTAAATATGTTTAAGTCATTGTAAACTGACTTGCTACTATTTACCTATTGCAGAAACAATTGAATGGATACATCATACTTTGTATGCATATAAATTGATTTGTGTGTGTTTTTTTTATGGAATTATAAAACAGTGTAGTTGCTCAACTGCTGAAATATTTACATAAATCTATACTAGTAGTGAACTAAATGAATCAATATTATTCAAAATCATATGAAATTGCATATACGTAACAATGGGTTTAATAGTTTTATGTGTAGTTTCTCCATTGTTATACCCCCACTAACGAAGTTTAGAGGGTATATAGGAGTGAGCTTGTCGGTCTGTCGGTCTGTCTGTATGTCTGTCTGTCGGTCTGTTTCTTTTTTGGTTTCCGGATGATAACTTAAGAAAGGCTTGATATATTTAAATAATATTTGGTACACATATGTAACATCATAGAATACAGGTCAAGTTCGACTTTGGTTACAAACCACTAAATTTTGACAGATTTATGGCCCCTTTTCGACTTAAATTTCCTAAAAAACAAAACATGGTTTCCGGACGATAACTCAAGAATGGCCTGACATATTCAAATAACTCTTGGTATACATGTGTACCATCATAAAATACGGATCAAGTTTGACTTTGGTTACAAACCACTAAATTTTGACAGAGTTATGCCCCTTTCTTTACTAAAAACATGGTTTCCTGACGATAAGTTAACAATGACTTGACATATTTAAATAACTATTGGTACACATGTGTAGCATCATAAAATACAGGTCAAGTTAGACTTTGGTTACAAACCAATAAATTTTGAAACAGTTATGGCCCCTTTTTAACTGAAATTCCCCCAAAACACGGTTTCCGGACAATAACTCATGAAAGGCTTCACATATTTAAATTTATTAACCAAATTACCAAATTTTTCGAAGAAAAATTTCGGTTATTTGATTGGGGTATGTCGTTGGGCGGGCGGCTGGTTAGGCGGCGTGGCGGCGTCAACTTTTCGTTTCCGCTCTCTAACTCGAGAACGGATTGAGCTATTGTAATGAAACTTCATACATAGATACCTTATATCGAGACCTCGCTTAGGTTTCCGCTCAATAACTTGAAAACGCATCGAGATTATTTTAATGAAACTTCATAAATAGATGCCATATATCGAGACCTCGCTTGCGATTGCATATGAGGTGTTTGGGGTCAAGGTCATCGAAAAGGGTCTCAAGTGGGCAATTTCTTCAAATAATCTTAAATGTACATATTAATACTGGCATATAATAACGGTTAAAACAGGGTGTATATGATGGGAAAGAGTGGACGCATTCTGAGATAACAATCAATTTATAATATGGGTTGTGTTTGTTTGGCCCTTTTCCTGTTTACATTTTGACGTCAGAGTTGTGAGCTTTTGCATAACCATAGCTTACAAACGACACCTTACCAAGCATGATAGCGCAGTTGGTTAAAGCGCTGTCTACTGTCATTTCTTCGTATGACTTCTACGTCGTGTGTTCGATACCCACTTGGGGTTTTAATTTTTTCATGCTTTTTTGTTAATTTGTTTTTATCAAATATCTTATTTTGTATTATATTATTTTTCTTTATTTAATGCGCTTGTCTTAGTAAAGCACACTTCTATCAAATAAGATAATTTATATTGCAATAGGAAGCCAATTTTTCGTTGACATAGTCCCTTTAAAATAGAAAAAAGGTTTCCGCTCAATAACTCATGAACGCATGGCGATATTTTAACGAAACAGCCTACATAGATACCTTATCTTGAGACCTCTCTAGGGATTGCATATGGGGTGGGTGGGGTCAAGGTCACCGTTAGTAAAAAATTGAAAAACGGTTTCCGCAAAATAACTTGGGAACGCATTGTGATATTTTAATGAAACTTTATTATGTAGATACCTTATATCTAGACATCGCTTGCGATTGCATATGGGGTGGGTTGGGTGTAGGTCTTCATTACTAAAAAAAAAAAAACGGTGTCCACTCAATAACTTGAGAATGAATTTAGATATTTTAATGAAACTTCATATGAAGGTACCTTATATTGAGACCTCGCTTGGGATTGCAAGGTTAAGGTCACCATTTCCTAACCATAGGTGCATGACCTTCACTTGCACCCAGAAGTTTCTTTCATTAATGTGTTGACTTTTATGCATTTCGTTCGAAACATTTGGTGTTCGTGAAATTTCCACGTTTCTTGTTTATTTTTGGTACATACGTGTAACATCATAAAATACATATCAAGTTCAACTTTGGTTACAAACCACTAAATGTTGACAGAGCTTTGGCTCCTATTGAATTTAAATGTTTCAAAATACAATGTTAAACATTCACAAATTAAAGCATTCTCTCTTTGTCCATTTTTTCGAATGGATGCCATAGTTTTGAGACAAGGCCATATTGTGGGGGTGTATCCGTCACTCATGTGACAATTCTAGTTTATATATTTATACTTATTTAGATATATACGTATTTACGTATATATGTCATCTATTAATCTTGTTTCACACCTTAGAATCCAGAAACTATGTATACTGATCACCTCGTTTCCCACTTAATGTGTATTATAGTGTATTATATACATACTGCTTCCTCATGTGTTCATGTTTTATGAATATGAATGAATAAAACGTTGACTTGACTTGATTTTAACTTGTACTGCCGTAGGATGAGAAATATTATATTCATAATTTTATTCCAAGAGCGAAGGGTCAAATTCTTTTTAAAAATTGTGTTTCTTGTTATATTGTTTTCGGCCTGTATTATGAAGTGTTATACTAAACGGGATTACAAGAAAATGCAACTTTTACTGAAACAGGCTATTATGGACATCCTCGGATGATTATCGCATAATGGCAAGCAGCAACAAATCATTAACCTCTAAATAACGCATTTTATTCTATAGCACACTGGGTTGTTTTATGAAGGCTGATCCCGCGTGACATTAGACAAACTGTGAAATTTTATATATTAAATATGTATATAAATGTTTTGTTCAACAGCGTTTACACAATCAGACAGCATTCACATTTTCATAAAGAGCCGTATAATTAATTCGTGGTCCTGATCACTGAATTTTTGTATGTCACGATTGCAATACTAAATTATTAAAATATTATGTATAAACTTTTCGTATTTGTTAATTTTTATATAAAGTAACCATTATACAACACTTTTGTTACGCTGCATTGTACAGCAGTTCGTAAAACACATGCATATACATTTTGAATAGACAAACTAACGTTGCTTTTTTAGAGGAAATACTGATTTTACCGTTGTTTGGTGTGGCCTCTAACTTCTTGAAAAACAACACTTAAACAGTAATGCGGATCAAAATTTTAACAATGAATTTGAAATTAATTATTTATTACAATATTTAAAGGAAAATAATTGCCAATTTTCAGCATGTTTGCTACAGTTAATAACTGGAACAGTTAATATACTAAAAAATAACACAACTGCTAGGATTCAACAAGTCAAGTTAATAATACAAATCTTATACAGAATAAATGACTTTGCGTGTGGAACGGAATGAGGCAAATCACAAGATAACAAAAAAATTAATAACATCAACACTCTATGATGTGTTTACTTTATGTGACGTTACTAGCTTCGTTAGAAAATAGTTTGTTGTCTTCAACAGGATATGCATAGTGAAAATAATCCCCTTCATCGTATATCGATGTTCGTAAAAGGTTAGTGTCACTTTCAAAGGACTTTTATGAACCCATTCATTGTTCTTATAAATTTGCTCGTGATAGCAGTCAGAACTATACGCCGTGTTCAGATGTATTTGAATACAAATTGTCTAGGTGGCTCTTACTAGGAATTAAGAGATATTAACACTGTGGTGACCAATAAGGCAGATGAAGATCTTATATGTTTTGTCCACAGTTAATTACAGTTATTCCGATGGCTTAAACTATTGGAGAACACGTGGACTTACACGACGAAGTAAACGTGAATACAAATTAAACGTGTGAAACATAATACATTTCGATGGTATGCCAAAGAAGTCCAGAAGGACATTTGAAACACGATTATTAATCAATTTATTTATCTGTTTTACTGTTCGGCGGAAAGATCCCACTTTACGCATCGCACGTTGTTAATAGCACTGTCAAATAATAACAGGTGCTTTTAGAATTTGTTTCGTATGTTATTGTATTGTTGTAGTTTGCCTGGTTACATACTAACTATTTTTGCGATCAATGATGAATATAAGAAGTAATGTTCAGAATTTATAATCAAATGTTTATAATCTGATGATGATGATGATGATTATTATTATTATTATTATTATTACTAGTAGTAGTAGTAGTAGTAGTAGTAGTAGTAGTAGTAGTAGTAGTAGTAGTACTCAGTGTAAACATCCTAAGGGATAAAAATATCACTCTGATCATTCTCTTTTTTTTATTGACGTTTCGGCATTGCGCCTTTCTCAAAAAATGAAAAATTTCAATGTTTTTCAAAGTCAAAATGACTTTAATTTCACAAATGACGTTACACAACATTGCGCCAAAATTAAGAAAAGAAACGCCAAACTTAAATGGCGTTAGTTAAACTGTCATGACATGCCACTAGTTTACATCAGAAATAAATATAGACTGGTACTCATATATATATAGAGAAGGCAAATTGTATTTGAAAACCAAAAAATATATATCAGACATTACATAATAATTATTTGCTGTTATAAATTAACTTTAAAATTACGTTAAAATGTACAATCTAAGAAAAGAAAAGAAAAAGGAAAAAAACATATTCATATATACTTGCTCATATACTATTTGATATATATAACTTAATATATATCATGTTCCTTGGCACGTTCTTTCAATGTTCTGCTTGTCTCCCCCACATATATAATTTTCTGGCATTTGTTGCTGTATATTACATATATTAGATTGTGAATGTTACAGTTTTGCTTGTTTACATCTTTTGGAATTTCGCTTTCGTAATTGCTGTGGAAACCTTTTTTAAACATTCTACAAACTACACATTCCTTCTTACATGCTTCAGGTATTTGTTGGGAACAATTGTTTAACAACATGCTCCTGGACCAGTTGACAATTTTTCTCGATCTGAATGCACTTTTCACATAAGGTCATCTCGCATTTATAGAACTTCTCGTAGTATCTCCTGGAAATAAGTATTTGCATACATGTATTCATTAAAGATATGTGTTATGTGTTAGACTGTAATAATACATGTTCAATATGTTTTATATCTTGCGACTCTTTAAATATTGCGTAATTGTTTGTATAATTAAATAATACTACCTATACTGTAAATAGTCATGTTGCATCTTAATACATTGATTCAAAAACTCTTTGCATTCTTCCGCATTCCTGTAATATACAAGAGCCCCATGAGGACCTGTTACGCTCCACCGGTTGAAAGGATGAGTGTTGGAATGGAAAGGAAACGGAAAAATTAGTACGTTTTAAGTTGAAATTGGATAAAGTTTTCTAAAGCATACGGGTTAAACGCACGAACGATTATGTCTATCTTTGTGTTAATTACAGCTGTCCAGAGAAGATAAATGTATTTATTTTCCCTTTATAAACTGATGTATGGAAAGTTCATTATATGCACGCTAAGTCAGCGTTCTTGATAAATGTATAAAAGTGGGATACTAAAAGAGTTACAGAGAAATGTACAAATTAGTAAATGTAAATTCACGAACATCCACAAAGATGTTAGAATTTTATGAATCAGAGTATTGGCGACCACTTTGTGCAACAGACGGGAGTCACCAGGGCAACTTCCGTAGAGAACCATTAAATGCACATTTGTGTGCAATTATGAAGCCAGAGGTTGAGAGGGATATGTCTAATAAAGATCGAGCTATTTTAGTTCTAGCGGCCATCGTTTGAAGTGGGCTGAACCATTTGAGAATCGTTAGCAAATAACCCAATAAACATTTCAGTGAAGTGTCATCAGAGTTGCCTCAGTGGTTTTACACAATAGGGCGTAACAAAAATATGTTTGTTTCAGGTAACCCGACTTACCCTAAAAAATGCCCCGACCCTAGAACATTTTATTGGGTTTGTCAGATTGATTTTTGGTTTATTTACCTTTTTCAATAATTAAATGTGTTTTTGGATAGATAAGTGTTTGTTTTCATAGTATCCACTTATAAGCAATGTTTAAGGATATTACTGATACGTTTTTAATATTTATTCAGTTTAAGAATCTTCACTTTGACCATTTACCAAAAAAAAAAAAAAAAAAAATTCCCGACCTACCTACCGTAACTTTTTTGGGCATGTTACCTGAAACAAACATATTTTTTATGCCTAGTTCATTTAAAGAAATGTCTCTCTTTAGCTGTGGCGGCGGACAAGCTGTATAACAGCAACAATTATAGAGAATATTTTGTGTGTGTAATTATTTGAAAAAAGAAAAACAACACTAGACAGATGTAAGGAGATGTCATTTGAAGATTTTCTAATATTTGCTCTACCGGCCATATAGTGTAGTTGTGTGAACCATTTGCACAACTTTGGCAAAGGACTGCCTAAGGAACATTTCTGTGACTTCAATTTCTCTTAGTGGTTTCAGGGAAGATGTCATTAAAAAATATCTGTATATTTAGCATTGGCGGCCATCTTATGTTGTGGACGGGAACTTTGAGGAATTATAGTAGAGAACCACCCTTGGATAATTTCTGAATTTATAATTTCATTAACGATGTCTTAGTGGTTTTGGAGGAGATGTTGTTTAAAGTAAATTGTACACAAGAACAAACACATGACGGACGAACCGCCATAGCTTAAGCTCGCTGGCCTTCGGCAATTTAAGGCAAAAAACAATAGCATTAATTTAATCAATTAATCTATGTTTTAAAATGTACAACCAAGAAAAAGCACAATTGGTTAACCTAGTTACGACTAGTAAAGAACATGTATGATCCTGTGTAAACATGTGGTATGTTAAATACTACATTAAACATGTTTAAGCATCCGCCTTTATACTTAAAGTTTCCAACTGAAAAAAAGAGTAAGATTATAAGTTACTCCTGTCTTTTCTTCATAAGCGTCATGTACTCATCCTTCGTGCCTGAATCACAAAACCGTTGCTTGCTGAAATTTACACAAATATGTGCGTTTTGAACAAATCATACCATGTATATGAAGGTTGAATGCATACTTTGATGAAAAATATCATTACAGTAATTGCAACCATCTGATTTAAAATATATACATATAATTTAGAAACTACCTTAATAAAATGATGAACTTAAATTATAAGGGAAAATGGGACATTGGCTATTTAAACCTTTTAACTGAGATAATAAGAAATTCAGATATTATTGTATCTTTTGATAAACAAAAGCTTGAATGTATGCACAATACATAATTTCTGAAATATATATGTAGTAGAATTTGGTCACTCTTATGTATTAAGTATTAAATAAAACTATTACATATCTCTTGTTTCTCTTTCTACGTCATCTCCAACTAGAATCCATACTTTCAAAACTTCACTGGTCTTGTGTTTCCAGATTTTCCTATGAAAATCAAAAGATGTTAAATGCCCATTAATTTGTTTTCTAATTATTTAAAGTACTTCAGTTATTCCGTGTTAAGGATATAATATAGCATAGCAAAATATTAAAGAAATCAATGAAGTATTAGCACAAACTGTTTGTCTGTTTCGATATCACCGTGTGCAACATGTTCCAACCTTCGCCCCGCAGCATATTCTTCCCTGCACCAATAGAATTAAAAATACTCCATATTCAAATGTAATTTGTTTTAGATTTAAACGTCATATATTTAGTAACGATTATAGTCATAACATTATTGGGGAACAAAAATACAAGATCAGTAATAGTAAATGAAATAATCTGCATGCAATATTTGAAACATACCTATCAAATATCACTTGCTCGTCCATTTTTTTTAAGTTCTTCTAGCACTCCTTCGGTCTGAATCGAATGGGCCTTGATTGCACCGATAAGTACACATTGAGCTGACCTTAAAATATGAGCCAGATTATATATTTTGATATCAGCCTATTACTAGGATATCATGTTTTTGAAAATATGGAAGGAATGCCAGAGGAAAAATGTATACAGCATATAAATGTAGTACATCCGTTGTCCTCGTATCTCATGTCATTATGACTATACAAAGCTTAACAAATATCTTCGTATGATATATAGGTAGCTGATTTAAATAAAACAAATCAATCGTTGGAACCTACGGTACGTTTATATATACTGTAAACACTACCGTATCTATCTTGGGAGAAGTAACTGTTTAGTTTAAAATTTGTTTTCTTTTCATGAATATTGTCGAGCATGTGCTATTTCAATACGGTGATAGTAATTGTTCTAAAGTATCTATTCTAAAGTTTAGAAATTCACAATCGCCAAAAAGCGATCGTTTATTTATCAAAATCTATGGGCGCATCAATCTTTGAATTTCTCCCTAACTGTAGAATAACGCGCCGTCTCAATGGTTGAATTATCCGTACAGTCTTTGCCACGGAACCAATTAGATGGCTCAGCAATAAGAAATGCTTATGAATGTTTGCTAGCAAGTTGTCCTAGGGTCGATAAAACAGCACAGCCAATTTGAGCGAACGTGGGTTCCGACGATGTTTAGAAGTATATTGGACGCGTTTTAGTAGGTATCTGTAATCTGCTTTGAAAATAAAACTAACCAATCACTTGCCCACTGTTCTTCCTTCTTAATGTTTTCTTCAAGTTTGGTTTCAAGATCATTCAGTGAGTCCAAAAGTCTGCTCATTTTGTCCGTCCTGAAATATAATTAGTAGGCAAAAAGTTCATATGGATTGACACAATTTACGCGCTTACTTAAACAATGGTGCAAAAGTTATAAAAAAAAACAACTCAACCAAAGGTTTTCCACTTATTTACTCGAAAGTCAACATACAATAATATATAATTTAAAATACCATACAATGTAAGTTAATAAAAGATACAAACATGTTTAGTACTAGCTGTTCTTTATTGAAACGCTCTTTTAAATCCTTCATCAGTGTTCCTTTCACAGTTTTGATACTATTCAATTTCTCGTCGTAGATTTTCTCATTGGTTGCGATTTCATCCTTCACTGCTTTTCTAATAAAAAATAGGCATTCTCTAGACGAATTCAGGTAAGTTACCGATAATTTTTTTTAAATAAGCAGTTGATAAGAAATGTATAAAAACATCGTGGTATTTATGGATATACTTGTATAAGTACGTAATCTCGTACATTTCCCCTCTTAGACGATGGAGCCCCACGAATAACGGATCTTGTTGCTTGCAAAGTTCCGAAGTAATAATTTTGCGTTCGATCGTAAACGGCCTCAATTCAGTTTCTTGTTTTTCCACTAAAGAAGTCCTACAAAAAATAATAAAAGTATCAATAATATGCCACACTGTAAACTAGAGCTTGTTTTTGCAAAAAAACAACTTGTCTCTCCCCACGCACCGCCATAACTTCGCCCCCAGAATCCACCTACCATGACGTGCCGAAGATATCAGCGACAATGTTGGTACTGATCAATCCTGTGATGTTTTTTCGAATTACAGCCAGTTGTTACCAATCATAGGACTGCACAGGCTAATCCGGGACGACAATTTACGCACATGCATTAAGCCCACTAGTATTTCTCGTCAAAAAGTAGGAATTTTTAAACACTTAGCATAGCATAGTTATATTTAAATTGACTCACAAATATAAATTACCCTTCAATGTTAACAACAGGCAACTGCTCAGCTTGAGGAATATGATCATGAGACTTCTACCCAAAATCCCGAATTATGTTATTTTTAAATATATTAACTTATAATACAAACATACCTAGCAATAACTAGCTCAATATGAACATAAGGTTATGATTTCATGTACACTGCACATTATGTTAGATCAATAGCAAACCAGCCAGCAGCGTTTCACAGAGTTACTACTACCAATAGTATCAAGCACTTTGAAATCAAGTTGTACACCCAGTTGTATCTCATTATCTTTGCCTACTGTTTATATCATTTAATGTCACACTCATCAGCCAGTTGTAATATGGCGTTTCCAGCTTTTCATTGTGGAGAAAAACAAAAAACACGCAGGCTCTTGGCTAGAACCACTGATCTTAAGTAAGCTAGATGGGTAGCTTTATCACTTGAAAGAATCTGACCCCATTAAGGGTTGAGTCTACTGTGGTTGTGGCCACAAGTGGTAAGGGGTAAGTGATCAAATCAGAGATTTTAACCCACAGTAAGATCTTTGTGAATTCATACGTCCCTTGAGTTTGTTTAACACCGATTTGTAGGGAGGATATAAGGCTAATGAAACGGTGAATTCAGCACTTCTTATCACATTTACAAACACACGCGGATTTATAAAATATTGGTTTGACATTTACAAAATAAAGGATGTAGTTATACTTCATCTTTGATTTATTTTTATAAACGGATTAGCACTACGTACATATTAAGATAAATCTTGATAAATAGCTTTATTTGCAGACATCGTTAAACGTTTTCTTTAACAACAATTAGAAGATAATTAGTCAATACATTGCTCAGGTTGTTGTAAATACAGCTTTATTAAAACTATTGTTATGACTTCCAATTTATATGATAAAGAAGTATACTACAACCTGCTAGATTTCTGAGGCAGCCAGGCATTTATGCCTGATTCTAAATAGTTGATGTCTTGTACACATGTATGTATTTGAATGAGCAAAAACATTGTTTGATAAAAGATCTGCATAAACTCTACACTCGACATTTTCATCTGGTAAGTAGACTGAGCTCCATCAGTAGTGGCACCATTTGGAACAAAATCAAAATTATACATACACTTGTATGTGATAATAGATTCATTCTGCAGTGTACATGACTTAACTTAATTGTAAATACCTTTTCAATATCTAAGGACCTTTACAATGCCTGTGAATCCAAATATATGCATGTCAAAGTCTATACATACAATATAAATAGTATCAGACAACAGTCAAATTAGCAGGGGAAGGTACCACATTGTCCCATCTACACAGCAAATCTACAAATAAATTTTGTTCTTTTTCATATAAAACATTATTTAATTCATCTAAATTTCTCGCAAACTAAAAAAGTAGGAATAATAGGAGGTTTTTTACCAAAAAGTAGGAACAAGTGTGGGTGAATCAAAAAAGTAGGAAACATAGGAAAAAGTTGAACCAGTTGACAGCCTGTACAAAGTTATACAATAGTATTATCATAAATACTATTTTGAAAAACTATAAACAAAGAAGCGACAATAGGCCCACCCGAAATTATTGGGAATCATAAAAAATCATCAGACCGGAAAAACACAACAATATGCGAATGTCCCTTTTGTAGCAATTGTGCATATACAGTTTCATTGGAATCTAGGCATACGTTCTTACATGTAAGACACAGTGCAGAAACAGTTTAAAAATAAGAAGGCCATGATGGCCCAAAGCGCTCACCTGAGTACTGGCAAAGATGAAGGCCTCACTGTTGTGACAGGCTTGAACAAATGTGGGAATGTACCCCACAATGTCCTTAAATAATGTGTCTGTCTCATTAATTCTCATACATATAACAAGTACCCAAACAAAAAAACAAACTGCAATAAATCGTATCAAAATCATGAATAAATGGTAAACAAATCGGGAAATGCCGATTCATTAATACCATTTGTTGACGATTCATGAAATGAATCGGAAATAAATCAGGTTTAGCAGAGAAAACTCCGCCATAATTTATTACCGATTCATTGCAAATAAGCGATTTGTTACTGATTCATTACACTTAGATTATAAAATACATGATTTATTACCAACTTATTAGAAATAAATTGTTGTGCAGTACGATTTGTTACACATTCATTGCACTTAGGTTATAAAATACATGATTTGTTACCGACTCCTTAGATATAAATTTTTGTGCAGTACGATATGTTACCGATTCATTATACTTCAACTGTAAAATTCATGATTTAATTATTGTTACCAATAGAAATACAAATTGTGTGTTGTACCATTTATTGCAGATTCAGTTTACTTCAATAAGACAATAAAAAGTATAATCTAAGAATGTATTTCAACAAGAAGTAATTTACATGAGCAATTTATAGGTCAATCTACAAGTTTCTCTCATACTTATTTTGTTCCACAGAAAAGAAGAACTTGTTGTAAACCTCAACACAAATACACATTTCAATAATGTCTGAAGCATCCACAATGCAATTTGTTGCTGTATATTTTAACTACTGAAATTGAATTGTGTCTACTTCCATGAAATTCTTGGACACTTATTCATTGTCACTGTTATTTCCTTCAGATAAAATATTCATATCTCCTGACTCAAATAATTCAATACATGCAAATAGCTTTACAGTTTTATCTACATTATATTCACCATACCATAAAACAAAGCCAAAGCATGTTACCCCCTTGAAAATAAACTTTACAGAAAAAGAATTTCTCCTTTGCACTCTTGAGTATGCCTTATTGTGGAAAATTCGACCATTTATTTTTAACCTTTTATAAAATATCACATGAGTTTTCACATCTTCATGTCGAATAAATTATATCACCTGAATGTCAGTTAACAAATCTAGTTTTTGCAGAAAAGGTTTACCCATTGTTACTATTTTGTCCCCAAGAGAAAGGCCATTATCATTTGTAAATGACTTAACAAAGTTATTTGCAACATCAGCCGAGCTAACATCGTTTCCAAGAGTAGGCAGTAACTGATATATATTTACAGCATTTATGATTTGTAGGTCAATAAACCGAGTGCCATGAAACATCTTCGGAAGTTCTCCGTTTGCTCCTTCAAAGGCAAAATATGAATAGCTCCACAATGGTCCTAATTGTTTGCCAACATTGGGTAAATATAGCAAAGAGTGTGCATTTAATGTCATACACTTCTCACTGTCAAAAACATGGAAGCATGAATACAAAATGTTGTAATAATCGCTCTGCATTCTCTATAAACTCCAAGGAAATGCTAGATTTATTAAGGACAAATATGCCCTGAATAAGAGCATAATAATGGTAGAGATATTGTATTTGTAAGCATGGAGTCGAATAACAGAGAAACCAAGACCGGTGCTCGGAAGCCTTCCAAAATTTTAAATGTTCCGAAATCGTTCGAAGTGTCCTGGCTATAAAATTAGGGACTTGTAGTTTTGACAGCCGGTCATCTACAACTTTTACGTCTTTATGCACATAATATGCCTCTTGTGAATGTTCTGAATTAAACCATAACTTCATCAACATTCTGTTAAGTCCCAAGTTAATCAGGTGAATATAATCCGTTCCAACACGTTTCACACAATCAAACTGTGGACAAACATTAAAATTGATGGTCCCTTTATACCATTGGCATGCTTTATTCCAATTTCATTGACGGCACGTTCAGCATCAGAAAGAACATCTTCATGCTTTATTTCGAGGCCTGCAGGATTTTCTTGTTGATACGGGAATATCATAAAATTACCATCTTTTCCTGTTCTGTGGTTGCAGCCAGACTGGTAGCACTTTATGCATGAGAACTCTTCAGTATGAGACATGGTATTGAACACTGCACTCATTGCAGGTGGTAGGTCACACGACATGCAATTAAGAAATCCTCTACATGTTACATGGTTTTGACATTCAACACCATTTTGCAACAGATTTAAGGTCTCCATCATTGGTGTAAGAAAAAGGTTCATAAGTGGTTTTGTAGGACCACACCATAAACCTGCAAGAAGCATAAATTCTCTGCTTGTCCTCATTTAAAGGGCAATTCATTCACCATGAAAAAAAATAGGCCAAACTGAGGTATTTGATGATTTGAATATTGGCACCCCATCAGTGTTGAACACGAAAGAGATATTAGTCACCGACGGGTCACTGTCTTCAAACAAGTTTCTGTAATGTTCCCCATCATATCCATCCTCAATATTTCTTTGAGCCTTTTTCTGTCTCCTAGATGGGTACTAAATTCCATTCAAAAAGTCATCCCTCTGAAAGGGATGACTTGTGAGATTATATCTAGTGCAATAAAATGAGCTCTATTATTCTTTGACAAGCTTTTACGGCACAATTCGTTTGAACATAGGATATCCATTTCATGACACATGTGATCAAAGTCAGAACAGTAAAAGTGTTTTTTGTTTAAATCCAGATGTCGAGACGTCCTTGTTAAGAGCTTTTTTTGAAACGGTGAACACTAGAAAAAACGGGATGAGAGATCATCAAATGCAAATTAATGAGTGTAAGGAGGTCTCCTAGCTGAGTTGATGTCTAGCAATGGGCTATTGCATACATCCATATAATGAGAATGCTGGTTTTCAATGTCAACTTGTGTTCAGGGCTTAATGGTTGGGAATGTAGTACATCTTCTTCAGCATCACAGTCACTGTCTACTTCTGGTTCAGAACTTTCACTAGATTTTCCCAATTCATTTAACAACCTTTCTACAAGAGTTTCATCACAATTTTCAGTCAAACCTTCACTGTCTACAGTTGTGTCATTATATTGTATTTGGTTTTCAATTGTATCAGTGTTTACATCAGATTCTGTATCAATGGTACTATCTTGGGCTTGTTTCTCTTTTAAGTTAGTTGATTCTCTATCACAATCCGCTGATGTACAAGGTGTTACATTTTCAAGATGCTCAACTCGTCTGCATTAAACTGGAACTGTTTCTGCATTACTGCATTTATTTGTTGCTGCTTTTTCTTCATTTCCAGGCAAGTAAGTTCTGTTAGCCTTTTTCACCCTTCTTCGATATGACTTTAAACGCACATCTAATCTTGAGTTGACATGTTTGTTTCCTCCTGCTAGATCAAAAAATGGTTACTAAATTAAAATACTAATATAGTATACATATACTGCACATTGTTTTAAAGCAAAGGGATCGAGTTCATGCTTTTGTGGCATAGTGGACATTTCACACAAAAAACATACGCCGCTTCCACCCATTCCTCTAAATCCGACCTTGCGAACGGATACTAATTTGACATTGTCCGTACCTCGACTCCATCCAAATAGAGTGTTACTTAATTAAATTGGATAGAACATAAAACGTCGTGATTGAATATACCTACCTTCCAGCACAGACGTTAGTTCTGTACGCTGCTGATCGTGATGCGAAACATTCATTATTAAAGAAAGATTATTATTTATTCATTTACAATGAATAAAGCCGTGAACCACGCATTTCGGCAATCTCTGTGAAGCAGTCGAGCCAATCGAAAAACAGTCAAGCGATCACGGAAATCACCGGAAGGCAATTAGTTGCCTAACACGAGAATAGGCATCAATTATAATCGAAATTTTATACTATAATTTAGAAGAAAGTAGCTTGCTTATTTCAAAGAAAAAATACATAAAGTGTTTTAATTTAAAACTAAATTTCAGTAATATATCGGTTTAATAATAAATATAAACCGCCATGGCATATAAAAGCGGAAATAGTAGAAACAATTATTTTAATAATTTCGTTTACGTAAATCTCGATCACGCCCTGTGAAGGAAACGGCAGATTTTGATTTTGGGACGAAAATTGACACTTAAGAAGTGAAAAGGTCGATAAAGACGTCAAGAATATTATTCGATGGTAAGCTAAAATAAAATATTCTTAAAAGGGAATTGTTCGCATATTTTTTCGTATGTTTTAAATATTAATCGTCTCAATTAATTTGACAAACTTTTAATGTACAGGGTTCGAAGGAACCAACCAAGAACATCGATTTAAAAGTCGCGAAAAGTTAGGGAAGTTAATAGGCTAGCTTTGCCTGCAGAAATCTTGAATTGATATTTTGGATTTTATCATGTATATAATTTTCATAATTGTCATGCAATATGTTGATAATTGAAAATTATATATCCATGAATATATGCCTGTAATTTTATTATATTACAATTTAATTAAAGAGCTCAAGAAAGGCATGCATATAGACATACGAGTATATACGAACATAAAAATATATGCTTCCACCAGGTTCAATCCTCGGACAGCTAGCTGGATCAACTCTAAAACGTGTTAATCTCTCTGCCATTCTGATTTAAGTTTCTTCCACGAACTTACCGGAGGCCACGAATAATGAGCTAAATAAGATGGAATATATTGGTTTTCACAAAATAACCTGTTGTATGGAATTTTGAAAATTGAATTATAGTTTGCTTAACCATGGCATGTGTGGAATTTTGAAAATTGAATTATACGTTGTTTTGTAGACCTCTGGTGATGCATCGAGTACCAAGAAGATGGGATACTGCAGGTGAAAAGAAAGGAGGAGTTGGTTCCGGAAGGCCAAGAACGATGCGGGACAACGCTAAACATTGGCGAGGGTTGTACTGCGAAATACAATGACAACAATGTGTATCCTGCAACTGTACGGTTCCAGTCAGGTATATAAATAATTTATCATACAGGAGTATAGTCTTTGATCATGTAATTATAATTGGCATATTCTGGGTGATTCTGAACAGAATATTAACAAGAAAAACATAATGTGTAAACTGGTAAAGCTTAATTCTTTGAAGCTCCACTTTTCGAAGAAAAAAATGGAGCTGTGCGAACTTTCTCATGGCCCTGTTGTTGACGTTCGTTGGGTTTTCGGTTAGTTTATTTCAATATATACAATCAAAATTCTAAAAGAATGCATTGTAGCTTAAAATGTGCATGCTGATTTATAAACATGCCACGATCTGTAGCCTAGTCAAGAGCAGATGACTACCGGTATATATATATATATATAAAGATCATTTTTGCTACTTTTTTAACTTCTAATTTGTAAAACACAATCTTAAATATGAGAAAAGTGGAACCTGTTGTTGGCATATAGTCTATTTATTACATGAGGATCTTCAATAACTTGAGAAAGCTATTGATTTTCAGATGAGAAGGAGCAATGCTTGAAGTTCAAGCTGACAGAAGAAAGAAAGAGGAAAGCCCCAGTTCAGAAAAGCAAGACCAAGTCGAACTTCACGTCTGTACTCAAAGAAAACAATCAAAAGAAAAAACCAAGAACGAAAAATTCAAGGTTATAAGCTACATGAAATGATCGTATCTGTTTTTTTATGAATATTTTGCTATCGTGGATGAAGATTTTAACCTTTACGACAATGGAGATAATTGTCATCCATTCTAACAAATAAATAGTAAAAGAAACAATTAACCCTAACCCTTTATTGTAAACATTAATTTTCATCCACAATATGAAAATTTATCATCCTATACTAACTCGACAACATTAAAAAAATCACAATATGGGCCGCAAAATTTGTGTGACTCGTTAATGGTAACAACATAAAAATGCAATATTACCATGAAAATTTCCCCCACACTAGAGCACCATTATCATTAGTGCACATGCGTAAAGCGTTAATTCATGTACATTTCATTCGCAGAAAGAATACCGGGATTAACTTATTATCATCAAAATAAAGTTTTGCTCATTTAATACGTACTTCTTTTTAGTTTTATTTTTTGAAAATGTAATACCATATTAGCCATCAATATACCCCTTCAATATAATGTCTTAAGTTTTCAGTCACAAAGTTCTTGCGAAACAGAACAACAAATTAATTAGTTGTCATATAACAATGGTATTTCATTTGCAGAAATGTCGACGCCGAAATTGATGGATGATGACAAAACACCGAGTGCAATGAAAAAAGGTAAACCAATATTATTAAATACAAATCAAATATTAATAATATCAACTGAAATTCTGTCTCAGTGCTTGATATTCTAGAAGGGGCTGAGGGTAAGACTTCAACAATTACAACTTATCTATTTCAATGATATTGATGGAGGAGAGATTGACCGTTAAAAACCCCCCTCCCCATCCCAAAAAAAAAAATAAATAAATAAAAGTAGGGAGTACATGTACCCCCCAATTCAAACAGATAATGGGAACACTGACTGTCAAGCACACTATCTTAATTACAGCTGATGTTGTGGGGATTGGTTGCTTTAAAGGAAAACATTTACATATATTTCAGAGTTGAAAGATTAAGAGAAGAAGAAATTGCTGGCAAAATCAAGAAAAGCACAGGAGCATGCAGCCCAACTCTTCTCGAAAATGCATGCCAAGAATAAAAATGATGGTGCATGTCGCACCGTAAGTGAAGGGACCATTGTCCCTTCCAATGACCAAAATTCTCCAACAAATGTGCATGTCCCTCCTATTGTCCAAAACCTTCCAACAAATGATGATGCCCCTGCAAATGACCCTCCTGGTTTCCAAAATCCGCCACCTAATGTGCATGTCCCTAACAATAACCCCCGGCCTTGTGTCCAAAACCCACCACCAAATTTGATTGTCCCACCCAAGGAGCCTCCTACATTTGCTTAACCTCCCAACACCAGCAGCTACCATTGGAGCTTCCCACAACGTACCCATGAGGTGGACCCGTCTGAAGCCTTCACTGCAATGCCACTATTACCATCACCCAACTTCACATACAACTTTCCATATAATCAGTTTACAAATGTCCAAGGTTATCCTTCCCACACTTTCCCACGCTTCGCTTCCTCCCACCCGGACTGGTTTAAATCTAACTGCAATACCACATCCCATTTCGGATCGAATCATGCCAAAAACTTTGCGTCTCATACCACTGCTGCGTCCCAACACCCTACTTACAGAAATGTACTTCAATCTAACATTGCCTCATCGTCCATCTCCAATTTCAATTTCAAACAACAATCCTTCGTCTCTTCATCGAGATTCATGTCATCATCACTGGAAGTGCTCGACGACACAAAAACCATTGACATAGATACTGATTCAGAGGACACAGCAGAGATAGAAACACCAACTAATCAATCTGATTGTGATAACACTCCAAACAATACTACCAATACTAACGCTAAACGTCCGTGCCCTGAATGTCAAAAAAAATACAAAGAGATCGCCGATATACGGACGAGGTTATATAAAGCAGGTATAGAACACGATTAAATTCCGTCATACACACTATATTTCATTTAAACTTAGTTGAATTAGCTCACACTTTCATTGAACCCAGTATTCCCATTTTATAAATACTGCTGTTTCCCCCGTTGCAAGCACCTAGGCATTAAATAAAATACTGTTTGTTTTCCCTCCTGAGACTCATGCTGATGAGGGGTGGGTAGTAGGTACGGATTGTTTTTTAATTTTCACCTTATTAATAATTACAATTTTGATTTTAACAATAGTAACATATTTCCTAGTAATTGCATTTTTATTGTGTATAAATGAAACAGTCTGCAATAAACACATAATGATCACTACTTGCAGCACTAAGTGTCTTATTAAAAGAAAATGTATGTTATTTTTACAGATTTGTTATTTTGTACCCATCAGTTCGATACAAATAAAATAAAATATTTTTTAAATAGATCAAAACATATTTTGGGTAGGGACCATTTTTCCGGGTAGGTAGCGGGAGGGGAAACAAACAATATTTTATTTTAGGCCTTAGCTGATTAGAGCGCATGCGCGACTTGACAACACTAATCTCTCACATGAATAATCTAAATGTAAATGGGAATATTTCTAAATTACTTGATAAGATGGTCATCTTAAATATTGCATATTATTTGTGTGTTTGTATTTATCGCCGTATTTAACAGTAGTTCAGTCGTTTAACAGGGGTCAGCTATGGACACTTGTCCGGGTAAAGTTTTGCCAAACAAAGCGATTTACCAATATAAGGTGAAATTAGTATGCCAGTAAATGACAACCTGAAATAATTTAATGACCAATCCCCACGCAAGTTAATAGGCCGGACTGGAGCTCGAATTTACGAATCCCAGATTGATAGTCCTGCTCCAGCACTCTACCAACTGAGCTGACCGGGCCCAGTTACATATATTCTTTGGCTCCACGTCCTTTTTGATGTCAAGGTTTGTCATTCTGGATGAATCATGTCCAAGTTGTATTTTCCATTTTCGTCAGGTCCGCGGGGTGAAGTAAAGGCCACAAACAGGACATACAAGCCTAAAACAAGACCAGAAATGAAGATGGGGGAATATGTAAGGTTTTATTTATATATACATGTTGAGTAAATGGCATTCAATGAGAAAGAATTGTATATTGCGAGATTAACAATGTTCTAGCTTCAAATCATACAGAGTCCATTTAATTCAATGGTACATTATTAATAATCAAATAGCAGCTATGTGGGCCTTCTTGCAGACAAAACGACAAGAAACAGCCTTTGGACCCACTAATTTAATGTGATAACGATAATTCTTTTTAATTTCCTTACTTTGTATTCAGATATATTGTACAGTATATTATTAAAAAATGATTAATTAAATGAATACCTGTACATAAAAATTGATTATCTAATAGAACTGAAAAACGCGAAGAATTCCACTATCTTGCAAATTTAACATAATAGGTTTATCGAAATTTCAGAAGAGAAAATTGTTCGCCATTTTTAATGAGCTTTACAAGTTATTATTAACATACTTGTACGAATATAATAACATTTTGAGATATTTAACATTATTTTGGCATCATATATTTCGACGTTTTTTTCGAGCTTAAGAAACCAAAGTAATGTCATGTTAATTGCTATACCAAACTCAATTTAAATTAGCTAAATGCCTGATATGTATAATGAGCGATATAACATTTTCTTGTCATTTCAGGTCCTTGTTTCGGAAAACGTGGCCCCGCCCGTTGGTTTTAAGCTGCTGGCACCCGGGGCCACTATCGCCATTAGGCCACTTTGGCTGGAGGAGGTGCTGTCTTCTGTTGGCAAAGACAGGGACAAGCGCCAGAAGAAATCTGCAAAAAAGGGGCCAGGCCAAAAAAGGAAGAGTAGTACCTTGGGCCCTGTGTAGGGGGAAATTCTCAAGAAACTAATGGACGGTTTCAACGACCCTGAGGAACTCGCCATCGGTGGAGGGTTGACTGCATTTACTGGTAATGCTATCTTTGAGTCGCTAAAACGTAAGTTTAATGACATTATTTATTAATTAAAAACAATTTATGTTTTTATAATGGTATAGTTTCCCAATTCCCTTTTTCCTGAATTGACTTGAAACTTTATAGGATAGGTAGATAAATCTCATTGAGGAGAGGTGCAGTGCACAAGAAACATTTCTCTGCCATTCATAATCTGGAGTTATCACCCTTTGTTTATTGTTCACACATGTCATAGGAAGATTTCTTATGAAAGTAACTCTTCCTATAATAGCCGATATGGTATTCTTGAAACTTGTTTATGGGTAACGTGAAGTTGTGCATACAGATGGGGACTGAAATGTTTATTAAAAATACCTTTTTTTCAAGTCCTATCACTATTTGCTGGCACACCTTCAACTATGCGATCATTGTAAGCCTGTTGTCACCCATGTGACAAAGTTCTAGTTTAGTTTGGTACTGTGTGACATAAAGGTTTTCTTTAAAAAAATAATAGCTTAATACATTAATTTGTTTTATTTGCAGGATATGCAATCCACTGCCTAGGTATGGACGTACCATCCTTCAATACAAGCTGGAGAGAAAAGATGTCAAGTTCAAAACAAACACTAATTAGGATAGCTGATAAGGAGAACATAACCAATTGATCCAATTCTGTTTTGGATGGAAAAAAACACTTGACTTAAAGAAAATCAGTTAATATTTTTGAAAAAATGTCTACCACAATATAATTTCACAAATTGTAGTGGAGACAATCTCTAGTTTTCCCTGTCAGTGTCAGCAGCTCATTTCTATAATTAAATGATTTTAGATGGAGCATGCACATGCATAGCCTGAATGTCAGGACTGATTAACTTTCATGGAAATGCTTCTTATAAAAATCATGGTTTAATTTTCATCAAAGAAAGTATACTTACCAGAAGCATTTTTAGCTCGATTAATCAAAGAATAGGTGAATTTCCTACTCGCGTTTGGGTCCGCGTCTGAAGTTTGACGGAATTATCACAAAGATTTATGTTTTAAGTTTATATTAAACAATTTTGGAAGATCAACACTACATAAGTTTAAACTTTTTCATTTGAATCTTGGAATATTCCATTTTCATTAACTCCACTATCAGAGACAACATTTCCTATAACGCTGTTTTATATTTTGACAAGATTTATGCCCCTTTTTACATAGCTTTTCTGGTTAAAGTAATATAAAGTTTTGTAACTTCAGAACTAAAGTTCTTCACTTTAAACTTGGAGTATACCTTTGTCATAAACTACAGTATCAGGGACAACATTCCCCATAACTCTGTTTGTTTTTTGACATAGTTATGCTCCCTTCGCACATAGATTTTTTGGTTAAAGTTGATATTCAAAATGTTTGTTTTTTTTCAAAACTACATACGTTTTTTCACTTTTTGTATTTTTACAGAGGTATGCCCACTTTTTGCATAGATTGTGTTTTCAAAGTTTTTGTCCGATGTCTTAAAATTTATAAACTATGTAAGGTTTTCACTTGAAATTTTGAATAAATAATTGCCATAACTCGGTATTGTATTTCAACAAATTTATGCCCCGTGCACTTTCCAAAATATTTACCAACTGAAATACTTCAAATAGTCGAACGCGCTGTCCTCTGACAGCTCTTGTGTTATTAAAAAGTAGCTTCAATGAAAAATAATCAAAATATTATGTCATCTTCTTTTATTTGGCAGATATTATATATGTCATAGTATATGCTGTTGTCTTTCAAATTGTGTTATGCCCTGAAAGAGAGCATATTGAAATCGAACCGCCCGTTAGTCTTTCCGGCGAAGGTTAAAGTTTGTTATGTTAAATATCTCGAATATTATCACAGGTATTTACTTTAATTTGAAATATACTTAATTCTTTACTACCACTGTCTCGCATGCACCCTTATATGGAAGCACTGAAACAATTTGTTACCGATTTATTAGCGATTCATTTCCCGGTTTGTAACTGAATCATTCAGTTGTAAGATTCATTACCGATTTATTAATCGATTTGTTACCAATTTGTTTGTACGATTTATTACTGATTCATTTGTACGATTTATTACCGATTCATCAGTCGATTTGTTGCCGATTCATTATCAAAGAAAAGCAAAACCCTGATTTTTTACCGATTTATTAACCCAATTTGTTCACCATTTAGTAGCTATTCATTTGCTCATTTGCATACCATCTGCATCATTATCAAATCGTGAACACATCGCATGATTTGTTCATCATTTATTACACCGATTCATGCCAATCTTTTTTGTGTGGGTAAGGACATGGTATATGTTCTCTACCCTGGTATCCAACTTTTCGCAGGCAATTTCGGAGGAATGGTGTTAATGCTGAAGTTGCAACAGTTCTGAAAGATAATGGCGACGGCAGCGCAAAGGTCATGTCATGCTTGCTTGCTTGTTCCAAAGAGTTGAGTGCATTGTAATTTACCCTTCCTTTATTCAAATTCGCTTTAGATATTATAGTCAAAGACAAATTGTGCAAGTTTGGTCCAGATTGGTTGCAAATGAAGTCTCTGTCTAGCATCAAATCTATTCTTGCATTAATTTTCATAAATAAGGGGAAATAACTCCAGTGTTCATGGTCTGATTTGTCTCAGTTGCTGCTTGTGCTGAGACCTTATGGCCATTCAAAACCTTCGGGAGGTTGGTCAAGATTGAATGAAAAATGATATATACACTCCCGAAAAAGGCAACTTTTGCATTTGTTCAACTTAAAAAGGGGCCATAACTCCGATGTTTGTGGCCCAATCTGGCCCATTGCTGGCTTTAGCTGCGATCGTATGATCGCATACTAACTCTTAAAGTTTGGTCAATATAGGAAGAAAAATGAAATCTCTATGAATAAAAAAGGCATAGTTTGCGTATTTTTTCACACACAAGGGGTCATAACTCTAGTGTTTGTGACCTAATCTTACCCATTTTAGGCTTCTGCTGAAATATTTTGGTCACATACACATTGAGGAAGTTTTGTAAAGATTGGAAAAACAAATTTCTATGAACAAAATAAGACAAATTTTGCCTATTTTTTCAACAAAAATGGGGCATAACTCTGATGTATGTGGCCCAATCCGGCCCACAGTTGGAATCTGCTGTGATCTATTTATCTTTTGATAATACACAAACTGTGGACGTTTGGTAAAGATTGGAAGAAGAAAGGCATTTTTTGCATTTGTTCCCACAAACAAGGGGCGATAACTCTAAGCTTTCTGGTCCGATTTGGCCCATTATGAATACCAACCAACAGTTTATGATCAAACACATACTGTACAAGTTTCTAAGCTTTCTGGTCCGATTTGGCCCATTATCAAAACCAACCAATAGTTTATGATCAAACACAAGCTGAGCAAGTTACGTCAAGAATGAATAAAAAATGTGTTCTTTATCGCGATAACGGTCCACAGGTTCAGGACGTATTGTTCTACATCATTAGTGTTCAGATGTTTTTTTAAGATTGCCCAAATTTATTGTTTAAGCAAACACATGACTAAACAAACACTTCCCTGATTTGGAAAATCCATGTTCCCATTTGGGAAATATAGTTGATATTTTGCACGACGAGCAATTCAGAGTGTCAAGCAATATAAAAATTAATGCATAGTTAGCATAGTTAGAAATGCATGTGGTACTACATGTCATGTATAGACAGAATATGAGGATCACACACTTAAAAATGATCTATCTGAATGATGCAGCTGGTGTTTTGTTGTACTCCCAACATTTTATAAAACGCTATTGCAGCAGTAACATATATTTCACGAAGAAACACTACTAACACAAGTCCTTATTTGAAACTAAGATGCTGTGTTTTCAAATACTTATGTAGACATATCAGTCACAAATAACACAAGAAAGAAACGCATATTAAAGCAAAAGTTATGTTATCGTCTATATCAAGGAATCAAATTAAATGTAAGTAAAACATTTTAAAAGGCCTATATGTACCTTCCCTACTCACTCATCTTATTATGTTGAATAAACATACTTATTTTTATAGTTGTAGGCCAAACAGTTTTAAAGAAAAGTGGACTAAATCGAAAAACTTAACGAAAGAGCCACCGCCGACGCCGAACAATTGACGACATTATTTTGTGTGTTTTTTTTTTAATCAGACGAGCTTAGAATGAAATATTTATTAAAAATTTCCGATCAAAGGGGCAACACGTTAGTTATTTCTGGTCTGATCTTACCCATTACCCAACCAGATAGCTTGTATATTGACTCACACAAACTGGGCATTAACTTTTGCCAGGATTGGATGAAACTATTTTGCATATACAAACATGTGCATTGATCGAAAGAACAAAAACATTATATGTATACACAAACGAAGAAAGTTCAGGCTAATAAAAATATATGTATACACAAACGAAGCAAGTTTGAAGCAAATATCAAGCATTCAAACATATGCATTTTTATTCACAATGGTTATGGTGATTCTGATCAGATCTGGTCCATTGTGGAACTTACCGGAGAACAATATGTGCATATTTGGGCAATACTGGGTGAACTATCAAGTGCCTCTCACGAGAATGGTCGCCAGAAGCTCAACCCACTATTCATGTTGAGTTGAGGTAATACAAAAACAACAAAAAAGACGCCGCTTTCATAACCATGCTACCGGTGATGTCCAAACTCCATGTGTATGTGTCTAAATACTTTGGTTTTAGGGTTAATACGGGTAAGTATGGACAGTTTTTACAAGGGCTCCCCTGGCCAATATATTGCGCCTAACTCTGTAGGGTATCACCGTATAATGATAACAAAATCGGGAAATCCCTGTCTTCCTCGAATTTTATCGTAGACTCCATATATCTATTTGTAGTCTAAAGTACGTCATCTGAGTCAGAAACGAGGCCACCCAAAACCAGATAAGTTTGGACAGAGTAAGTAAACTACGGACAGAACTGGTTTAGCTATTGCAAATTACATTTGCAAACTACGGACACTATTTTATATTTAAGTTCAGGAAAACTCGGGCAGCATCGACAGGTTGTTTCCATGATGAACCATTTACAATAACCAATGCATGACGTCATATGCTATTTTTAGACATGTATTCCCCGAAAAGATTCTCTTCTTTAATAAGGTAAAATCATAACAAGTAACATAAAATCATGTAAAAAAAGTCGATCTACTAACGCATTTGTCCGAAGTTACCCGACTGTCCGTACTTACCCGGATTAAACGGGGCAACATAGAAAGACAAACCGTAATTGTTTCGTACAGGCATGTTTTATGCTATTGCCAGTTAAGGGCTATTTTCTAGTCTTGTTTAATTGTTTACAAAATCAATCAGAAATTTCATCTGCCATTTTTGGTCCGTTATTGAATCAGTATATATACTTGGGACGTCAACTTAGGCCAAAATAGGTATTCATATATTCAATTAATCTTCCGAATAATATGTACTATATACAGACTTTACATAGTTATATATTATATTATTTATTTTACTGGTGCTTTTGTTTCCTGATTAGGAAATTTGGTTTCTAAATCGCGAAATCAGTATTTAAGCTTGTTTTCTGCAAAAAAATGACAGTTTGATTCAGGATAAAAAACGGAACTGTTTAAAAATTCAGAACGGTAGAAATTTAGATTTATGCTTTCTCTACAAGTTGGAGCACTGGTTTTCAGTATCTTACAGACCTCTCTTGCACTAGTGAATTTTAGTAACCGTAATGAAAAACAGTGTGTTAATTCCCGACCGGGAAAAATAATTATAATAACAAAGAAGCCAAGATAGAGGATCCCGAAATATACGTATTTCCTCTTGGTAGAGACACTGCAAAGATTCATTGAATTCGAGTAATTCATGAGATCCTGAAATCTTGCGGAAACAACTGACGGACCGAAGGACGGATGGAATGAAGAACGATGAATACAATAAGTGTTGTTTCTGCGAAATGCATGCAAGCGCCGGACAGTTGAATTTGAATTCGAATGGACGGACAAAGCGGCGACTGAATACCCCACTTCCTCGAAAATGCTAATGGGATACCAATCGTCATTACCTACATTGTAGAAGATACAGACAGTCAAAATAAATAGATAAATACTTATAAATAATACCACCAACGATAACAAACACATCTGATTGGCATACTGGTATAATAGTAATTATGATGAGTTGTGGTTTAAATGAATCTTCAATGGTGCAATTAATGTGTCGGGTATGATTATAAGGTGGGCTTCCTAACAGCAATGTAGGATTAAATGATATTACGAATTAGATATATTTATCATGCATGGTCAATCCTTGTTCATAGTTTATATAATGCCTTACGTGTGTGTGCTTTGAGCGTCCCCCATTGCAATATATGTCGATAATTGTAGACACTGTGTTGTGCCAGCAACCTCGCTGTTATATTTTCAGAGGAAATGCTGAAATACAAATATATATTAGTGTTTACTTGCAAATGAAAAGAAAAACAACCTATTAATAGTTTGTTCATAGTAATACATTTGATTAGGTAATTAATCATTAATTGTCTTTAATTAATATGCATACCTCTTTATTGGTAGTCCTTAATATTTATTATGTAAGGTTTATACACAGTATTACTATTTTATTTTTCGAACCATGGACACGAATGTTGGGTCGTGGAACACATGTGTACATGTTTATAGTTTTCAGTTTGGACGCCACCCAATATTTTATAACAAGCTACTACACATAATGTTTGTTTATATATAAATAAATGTATTACAATGCAGAAATACCGCTTATTATTATTGGAATTATATCAATTATAGCTTACATTTGATTCGCAGTACTGTTTTTGTTCTACTCCAATTGAAGACCAATAGGAATCTCCATTTCATTGATAATTTACAAAAAAACAAAAAAGAAATATTCATGTTTACATTTAAAAAATCATGCACAAAACAGCTGAGGTTTGATAACGCATATGTATATTTATTACGCTATGTTGTAGATAGATTGTGCGACAGAGGAGCCATGCAGAAGGAGTCAATCAGGATGTAGTGGTATAGTCTCATGTAAATGATATAAAGCGTATGTAGTTTAGCATTGTTATTTCGAAATTCAGAAAATAATTGTCTTAGGAATTTTTCTGGACAGTTTTTAAAAAAAATAAGCCAAGCGGTTTGGCGCGATTTTACCAAAATATATGTTTTTATTTAGCTATGAATTTTGTGCAATGAACCAGTTTGCATACATTTTGTTGAGAATCACCCAATAAACATGTGTGTGAGATTATTAGGAAATCTAACCACAGGCTTAGAAGAAAAAGCCATTTACTTATTTTTCATTTTTTTGGCCATACTAACAATTATATGTGCTGTGGGGCCGGTGTGGACTAATTTGAAAAGCAAACCAAGTGGTTAGGTGGATATGTTCCTAAAATAATTTTTTCTGTGTTTAGCTCTAGAGGTCATTATGCGCTGTGGACCGGATATTTTAAGCAACTTTGTTAAAGCATACGAGGGGTGTCCAAAATGTATGTTTCCTAATGCTTTCGTTAATATATATTGCATAAAAAAGCTCACATATATCACATGGTTGGAACGAATATTTTATTTTCTATTGAACCCAATAAAAATGTAATGCTATAATTCAATATGCACTTGGTAATAACATTTGAGTTGCCACGGTAACGCTGTACCGGAGCACGCTATTTTTTCGCTGAAACACAAACACTCAAGTTGGAATAATATTGATTATACAAAACACACAAACATCATATTTTAGGGAAATGATGTCCTGTGTATAAATGACGTAAAATGAAAATTTGACGCGATTTGGATATAATAAACCGATGTTAATAAGTTTCATTTAAAACCACGTTAAATCTGAGCAGCCACAAAAATGACGCCTGAAGAGCAAAAATGACGTCTGAAGAACATTCCTTGCACTGACAAAGTTTCGTAGCGACATTGGAATTCACCCACTCTTGACCTCTTAAGATACAACAAGAACGAGGTGAGTATTCGGGGTCACGAAAACTGATATTTTAGCAGCACAAACGCTTTATCGACATAAGAATAGGTCTGAAGACAAGGTCATTCTAGAAAATTAACTTCGGTCAGAAAGATGCAGACCTCAAATAAAAATTATCTCGCTATTGACAGACCTTAAACAGTCCATGCGCTGTCAGAACTGTCTTAAATATAGCAAAAGCGCCATATATAATATAAACCCTAAACAACAGACAATTGAAGAAGTTATTTTTAATAGCAATGTCAATTTCACATAATATTTTTAGGAAATCACGAACACCTCTTGAATTCGCACTCGCGTTTTAAAGGATCTGTATTTTAAGTTATTGCAAGGATATAAATATTATATATTTTTTCATATATATTTAACTCAGTTTAAATTACAAATCCATTAATATATTTAAATGAATTGAGCTATCATATTTATTAAGCAAGACCATTTTCCATTTTAGCTAATAACCCATTTTAGTTAATAAGGTTGTATATTGTGTAATCGCAGTGACCTAGTTCACACATCTCAGAAGAAGAGACCGGGAATTGCAGACTAAAACAAACTCCGTTATTTTGCGGATTTCAGTTGGCTTGTTCTGTCATGCGAATATAATATAAGTGGATTTATCAACACTAGTGTCTTCAGGGACAGTATTTTTAAATATGCTAAATGTTGTATCGGAAAACCAACTTCGACGTTCATCGATGACGTTACATTCCGACGTGACGTGATCCGGTGGATCTGTAGTGTCAGTGCTTTAATACCTGGTGTTGTTGTGTAATTTAAAGCAACATAATAAATGTCACATATAATTGTAGAGGAAAGATTGAGCATTCCATACATATAAATTGTTTATGTTTCGGGCTAAAGAGCTTTTTGGACATCCTGGTACACAGGAAACATTTCTGAAAGTTTGATTATAATAAGAAGAGTGTTGTTATAAGAAAAGATTTTTCAAGATATTTCTAAGTTTGGATTTGGTTGGCCTTTTTTGCAGTAGACCGGAACAATTAGCACAAACATGATAAGGATTTGTTATGGGTTATTGGAAGATCTGGTCCCAGAATAAGAAGGCGGTGGCTTTTAAAGTGTATTGTCTATGTTTGGCTCTAGCTAGCCGCCAGCGTTTTGCAGTGGACTGGAACCATTTGAACACTTTTGGCAGAGGGCTAACAAAGTAAAGTTTTTGTGGAATTATTTGAAAATCTAGCCATTATGCTCCGCGCGCTTTGAAGAAAATTTTCCTTAGACATTTATCTCTATTTTGGTCTAGCGGACATCTTGTAAAGTGTATAAAGCTTCGTTAAGACTGACTAATAATTGTTTGAAATATGACAGGAATGCACAACTGAATGTAATACAATGTATTTTTATGGACAACATTGTCCATTTTGAGCAGTGGGATTGAACTATTTTAATAAGTTTGGTAAAGATTAGATAAAAAAATGAAGTTTTATCCTGCACAAAGTCTTTTTTTTACATTTTTTTTTACAAACAAGGGGGATATTTTTTCATTTTTCTTATGATAAAGAGCAATAACTCTAATTCCTGTCATATCTGATCCAGTATCGATCCCAGGCGAGATTTTGAGGCCATACACAGATTGTGCAAGTTTGGTCAATATTGAATGTAAAGTGAAGTTTTTATCGCAAGAGGTTACATTAAAGAATGGATATTGATATTTCAGCAAACACATTTAAAGGGACCTGTTCAAAGATGGACGAACTGACAATATGATTTTTTTTGTCACAGAATCAAAAAATAAAGAAAAGTGTATATAAAGGAGCGAAATAACACTCCTGAATTGGAAAAATACACTGAATGAGGTTTTATTAATAATTAAATCATCAGTTGAAATGGATAAAATTATAGGCGTTTGATGACCAACGATTCACAGGCAGGGGACTAATAAATAATAATAATAATAAATATATAAAAAACAATAAAACATCGAGACATACATACCATGCAGACACGGCGATATATATAAACAATTCCTTTAGCACTCAGCCATAAACGTTCCCAATGTGTAGAGAAACATGCTGTAAACTACGACTGTGCGATCAGCGAACTGTAATATCACTTGAGAGATATAAAATAAACCCCCGTTATCATTGACCGTATCCTTAACGACAGACGTTTATTGATTTCACCATATCACGCTTTCAACGGATTTATATTTAATTTGTCTTTTGGATAATTTTGGCATCAACTGTGGGTGCATTCTTACAAACGAGGTATTTATTAAATGTTGTTTGGCAAAACTGCGGATAACGCAAATTAATTGAATTGCATAAAACATTAATTATTGGTTCGTCTGTTTTGATAAATTGCATAATTAACAATCCAAGCATTTAATTATAAGCCACTGGATTCGTTACTTAGTTTTTAAATAATAACATAATCAATTTGTATAACGGATTTAAATGATGTGACATAATATACATAAACCTAGCATTTAAAACGTAGTTGTCTTTTCCTCAAAACAACTGATTAATTTTTAGTATTAGTAATAAACTCGACACGAAAGGCAAACAATTGGTTCATGTCGGAATATATTCAATATGTTTTGTTGTGTATCTTTTGATGTCGTTGTCAACATTCACAATGACAATGGACATGACATGTTTGTATATTTTATGGTTATAAGTCATTTTTTGAGAATTGAAGTGTTTGTTTATCTTTGATTCTCGTCAACTCAAGTTTATTTAGGTCATGTGATAAATAAATTGTACGAACAATGACGACCGTACTTCGGCCGATTCGAAGCTATTCAAACTCGATAGGTACACAATCGACGGCAGTATACATGTTTGTATACATCATATTAAGAACCAGTGGTGGAAATGGCCTCAGTCCTTACATGTAATATAAGCTCGACTATTCAAAGAATGTGTGAGCTTTCCTACCTCGCCCCGGCGTCGGCATCCACGTCTGAACTTGGTTAAAGTTTGTTTTATATAAAAAAGGGCCCCAAAACTGTGTTTTTGTGTCGCCTGAAAAAGCGACATTTAGGGGTTACTTTTGGCGGCGTCGGCGACGTCATCTCAAGTTTGTGCAGACAATAACTTGAGAAGTTTTTGTGCAATAATTATAAAACTTCAGGGAAGTGTTAGTGGAAAAAAATGGAAGGTTAATTTCGATTTTCGGCATAATTGCTCTTATCGTACTTGAGTTATGCCCTTTTAAAAAAAAGTATAAAAAAGGCTTTTGCAGACAATAACTTGAGTGCATTAATTATGAAACTTTAGGGAAGTGTAGGCATGAAAGGAAGGTTAAGGTCGGTTTTCGAAATTGCTCTTATCATACATGTACTTGAGGTATGCCCCCTCAGGCGACACTTCCGACTCGCGTAGTTCTAGTGTATTTTAAACAGTCCCTATTTCACATCTTCAGGATAAAGTAAAAATGCATACGTCGTATAACTTCACAACTACACAACCTATTCACTTGAAATTTGGAATATACATTAACTTAAGCATCAGATGAAACATAACGTCAAAACTTTGGTACGTTAAAAGAAGTATGCCCTTTTTTCACATAGATTTGTCAGGTTAAAGTTTTCACTAACAGTCTTATACATATAGATAAAATCTGATGATGTTGTTTATATAAGTTATTTTGAAGCACAAGAATAATATAAAACACTTTATAATTTATCACATATTGCAAAGAAATAGATCTAGGCAATACTTTACATAATGTAACGATTAAAATAAATAAAGAAATCATAGTTAACTATCAAAGCTAGTTTTAAAAAAATGAATAGAGATGATCTATTGCATATGTATTTAATGAACATATACACATTTATTGCATGACAACTAATTTCGCTCTTAAGTGCTAATATAGTTACCTGTCTAAAACCAATATTTAATCAAACAACTGTTATGCACAAAGAAATTTATTACAAGTTTTGTTGTAAATAACTTGTAAAAGTGTGACGTGTACACCTTGATGTTAGTGTTGCAATCATATATTCGCATTGGTCTCTAAAAAGAGTAAGATTTCGTTGTATTTGTATGTTTCAGAATCATAAATATACATGTTAAAGCTTCTTTATCAACCAAAGTTCAAATTAATAAGATATTAAGTATACATAATTACGTTGAATATCTGGATAATAGTATCCATAGTTATAGTATATATATATAGTTTTTTTTTCGATAACTACGTGAATATTATTGTACCATGAGATAGGAAATGGGTCGCTCACATCAACGAGTATATATCAACGAGTTAATTGTGGGTAAAATCGAAACAATACATTACATTTAGTATGTTTACCTACTCAAAAGATATAGTTTCAATACATTGAGGTTGTCAGACTGTTTCATTGTTAAATTGTCTACAGTTAAATGGAAAGCGTAATATTATCACCGAATGTTAAAGGTGTAGGCAATACACAAAAGCGACTTCAAGTATTTGAATTGTTAAAGAATAACGATTTTGCATTTTATATATTACAAGAAACAAATAGCAATGTTGAATCGTGGACGCGTGAGTGGAGCGGTCAAGCTTTTTGTGTGGAACGAAATCAAACAGTGAAGTTGTAGCAATTCTTATAAACCACCAAAAGCCTGTGAACGTTTTAAATACGATGATATTATAGCAGGCCGTCTAAATGCTTTAAAATAAGAAATGTATGAAAATATGTACACACTTATTAATCTGTATGGACAAAATAATGATGAAACGCGCTTTTTTTTTACAATTATGGGTAAATACTTAGCAAATATAGATGACGATGTTTTACTTGGAGGCGATTTCAATACAGTTTTGAATGCTTACATTGACAAGAAAATTGTCTGGTAGATATATGCAGAATCCTAAATAACGTCAATGTGACTGGTACATGGCACTCTAATGGTAACCTACCAATTTTCAGTAGGCTTGACTCATTTCTTTTCATTGATTCACTGTGTAATATAACAACAAATTGCGTAATTTTAACAGGACATAAAACAGACCATTCAAATGTATTATTAAATATAGATTTCATTTCACGAAATAGGGGCTAAGGATATTTTAAAATAAACAACAGTATTCTGTTTAATGCACAATATCATTCGTCAATAAAATATTCATCCCAAGAATTTACAGACCATAGTATAATTTAAAACGTAAATATATGATGGGAATTAGTTAAAGAAAATATAAGAAATGTAACTATACAATTTGCTAGTCGAAAGAAAAAAGACGATAATCGGCAAGAAATAATACTAATTAAAGAAATAAAAAATCTTGAAAAAGAATTAACAGATAATAATAACATAAAAAAGAGAAGAATTATCTAGCAAGTACATGTTGTTGGATAATAAATGCGATAAAAACAAATAATGGCATGTTAATACGGTCCAAGCTATTTACGGTGAAAGTAATTTAAACAATAGTACATATTTCGCAAACCTAGAAAGAAATATAATGCTTGAAGGTCAATGACACATGTATTACAAATCAAAATGAAATTTTAAAGGGAGGAGTCAAATATTGGTTTCTAACACACCTTAATGAAAACAACAAAAATATGTGCGAAGGTTGTTTATCTGATGAAGAATGTCATAGTGCCTTAAAGCAAATGAACAACGATAAGAGTCCGGGTTCAGATCGATTAACAGCGGTGTTCTATAAAATACTTTGAGAAGACATTAAAGAAGCATTTATAGAATCAATAAGCTACTCATTCGCGAATGGCAATTTAACTGATCTACAAACACAAAGCATCATATCGTTAATCCCTTAACGAGACAAAGACAATACTATTTAAACAAACTGGCGACCAATATAATTACTTTATGTAGACTATACAATAGCTACGAAAGCCATTAGAAAAGTTATATCCTCAATAAAAGCCCCACAACAAACCGGTTTTTATAAAAGGCCGATATATTGGAGAGAATGTCAGACTAATCTTAATATCACAATACCCTGAAAACAAAACAAAATGCCCATTCATGTATTTTTTTCTGATTTTGAAAAGGTGTATGATACTTTGAATCATGATTTTATGTTAAAATGTTTAAAATACTTTAATTTCGGGGATGATTTAATGCGATGTGTTAAACTTTTCTATCACTTTACTTGGACAGATTACAGTAACTAAACCATCTGCGTTACCCAAACTAGTCTATCCTTTCACAGTCTTACCGAACCTCTCATGCACACTATTCAAAACATAACTAAGCAGATTTTTAACGTCCTATGGGACGGACAACCAGATACAATTAAACAACACAGTACTTATGAATTATAATAATAGAGGTTTAAAGTAAACAAACATCGAAATGTTTTTAAATTATAGAAAGGGTTGCTGGGTTAAACGACTATTGACACAAAATAATGGTATGGAAATACGACACTATTTTACAACATTACGCAGGGGAATTGGTATTTGATTCAAATTTACAATCACAAGAAATTAAACGTATTAGTAAACACAATACATTTTTAGAAAATATACTCAATAGATTGAATGCGAGTAAACAGTGTTATCAAAATGATTTAAGCAAACATATAATATTACATAAAATACATAAAAAATAGCGAGATAGATATTGAAAACAAAACTGTGTAGTGGACAGTTTGTGACATGATAACGGTATCCGATATATCGATCAGTTAATCGATTTCAGCGTGAATAAATTTTTATAGTTTTTCAGATTTTAAACATATTGATGATGCATCTGACAATAATTTCTTAAAAAACAATTGTCTAATAAATGATGTACCAACATTACTAGATATAATTAAGACACCATACTAACAAAACAGTCTTATACAACCTACAGTTATCCAAAATAAAAAATACAAGTACAAAGTCTGAAAAGAAATGGCAAGACATTTGGCCAAATAAAGAGTTAAATTGGACAAATATATATGCACAAGTACATTAAACATGTACAGATACAAGTCTAAGATGCGTCCAATATAATGTCTGTGGTTTATGCAATGAATACTATGAGGATATTGAACACTTGTTTTGGAAATGCCGTGTTACGCAACATCTATGGAACAGACTTTAAGAATACTTATACGATATGGGCATTTTAATATATTTCAACTACGAAATAATATGTTTTGGTCAATTAGAAAATAATAAAAACGTTACAACGCTTAATTCCATGATTTATTTAATGAAATATTTTATATTCGGTATGGTATGTAGGCATCGCAATCCTGATTTCAAAATTGTCCTTTTGTATCTTAAAGTCACGTCTTGATATTGAACACGATATTGCCCTAAACAAATCTTGAACGATTTGATGCAAAATATCGAATATTACTTAACAGTCAGGTATAAACTTCCAGTATTAAGTTTTTTTTCTTTTTTCTTTTCTTTTTGAACCACTTTTGTGTTAAACAGTAATAATAAAGGATAGGAATATTTTTTGAAGATAACAACACAAATATATGGTAAAACATGTCATTATACGTACATCAACGGTTTATTTTTGCGTATTTTTCCTTGAATTTACTTGTCTTTTTTGCCCCTTGCTCTTCTAAACAATCTATGTTAACTTTAACGTTTTTGCTGTAGAGCATCGAAAAATGACCATGTATATGCATGTATAATGTGTGTTTTATTGATATTGAACAAAAAAAAGTATTTAAATGTAAACAGTTTCGTGTCCTAATACTACATTACATACAACAATGCTCATAAATCTTTTTTAATATTTTTTACTGATTAACAACGTCAAAAGCTAACAGTTGAATGTGTTTACCTGTCTATTCTAATTTTGGTAGATATTTTACCATGGTACCTTTCTGGTGCATCTCTAATGTTACTAATTATATTTATTAACAAGTCTATGTTTCTTGGTATTTGTATTGACATTGCTTCTTTCTCCCTTCCATTTTCAAACGAATGCTCTAACTAAAATACTTCGAATTGTCGAGCGCTGTCCTCTGTCGTGACAGCTCTGTTTTATTTTCAGAATGTGTGTACACACTTTGCCAATCTGTGAAT
Organism: Congeria kusceri; assembly: GCA_027627225.1. Taxonomy (NCBI): domain Eukaryota; kingdom Metazoa; phylum Mollusca; class Bivalvia; order Myida; family Dreissenidae; genus Congeria; species Congeria kusceri. The sequence goes on from CM051024.1 coordinate 86,423,152, forward strand.
AAGTCATTCAAGTCGAAACAGACTACACTTATTTCAAAACTCAGTGTATGTTTCACTGATATAATTTGACACTATCAGCAATCTGTTTATTATTCTAGTAAAACGTGATAAAACGCGAGGCAAGTTTATAATATAGAGGATGACACCAAAAACGAAAAACGACCTTGACAATGAGACAATTACAGGGACAATGTTTGCACGAAAGAAATGAGGCAATCAATTGCTGCAACGGATACAAGTAAGGGGTCGGTTAACGCAAGTGTACGTGATAATAATAAACAATTGTCCATGTCTGACATTTTAGAAAGAGAACTATGTTCTACCAACATGGCAGATGCAGAAAAGAAAGAAGATAAGGAGGACACGTTTTCAGATTCAGCACAATTTACGTCATGTGTTATTTATAAACGAGAACAATCAATACAAGCAACTCCTGCTGATGCGGTCACATCCTATTATGACCAAACAACAGAAATGGAAAAACAAGTGTAAGTAAGGTTACGCTGTTGCATCAATTGTATTAATTAGTTTATTGAAAAAACATTTTATTCCTTAATCCATATAACATTTTGTGGCGAAAACGGGAGAAATCTTCGCTGTCAATTTTCACCTGAAAATCACAATACCTTTGAAATAAAAACATAAAAAGAAATAACAGATTATTGGACTATGATATATGAGAATGATCATAGGTTTATTTATGTTCATGTGAAATTCCGAATAAACCGACAATCTGTATTTCACATCACTACAGCGTAAATGCTTAAGGTAGTCTTGAATGCATTTTCAGCGAAATATATCATTGAAGTTTTTATGCTCACAGAAGGGGGTGGGGATAGGGAGCTATAGTCGCCGCTTTGTCCGTTCGTCCAAATTCTAATGCAACTATCATTCAGCTATCCCAGCTGTTAAGTGTGGTTTTCCTTATCAGAGCAATATGGGGAACTTATGTCGCCAATTCGATTACACTGTATGTTCAAATAGGACAAATCCCTACCAATAGGGCATGCGCATACCGACAATACGTTCCGGTCTGATGATTTTCCTTGAAGTTATTGCTCTTTGATTTTCATGTTCGCACTATTGCCACAAAACACATGACTAGAATACAATAAACTTTTCTGCAGTGTCCATACCAAGAGGACATGCGCGTATTGTCAGGTCGTTCCATTGACACTTTTTCAAAGAGGTATTCGTTTCCACGCTAGTTTTGAAGATCTAATGAGTCAAATTCGATTAAATTTTATATGCAGTATACCCACCAAGAGGACAGGTGCGTATTGTCAGCTCATTTCAGTCTGTTGATTGTTTGTGGTTTTTTTTTAAGTTTACGCACTAGATCTCAGGAACGCATGCCCCTACTGTAGGAGGACTGTTGTCAAGTCGTTCCGTTCTGTTGATTTTTCATAAGTTAATGTCCTTTTTTACAGATTAGGATATGTGTATTTCCCGCCTAGTTCTCAGGAATTAAGGACTCGATTGTAATAAAACTTTGGACGTGCTGCATCCTATTACATGTATTGTCGGATTGTTCCGGTCCGACGATTTATCACGGAATTATTGCTATATAAAATAGGGTTTTTTCGTTTCCGCGCTAGTTCTCAGAAACAAATGATTGAACATTCGATTGAACTTTGAGGATATGCTCATATTGTCAGATCGTTACTGTCTATTGATTTTTATGGAGTAATTGCTCTTTTATTTAAGCATGCTTGTCGGGTTGTTTGATTTTTGGGCAGGGTCATGTTAACTGTTTCAACGCAATTTCTGAAAAACTAATAACAATAACTAAATGAATCTTTTATGTGCACCATGGCTACCAAGAAAATATGCGCATATTGTTGGGTCATTCAAGACTAATGATTTTTAATGAGTTATTGTTTCTTGATTATAAAAAGTCGGTTATTTTTGTATCCATGCTGTTTTATGATACTCGTTGGAAACCTAAATACCGCAATGCTTCTCAGTTATTTTCTGACATATAAGTACCGTTGAATATATATATTTGAATGTTGGTATGGTGTTTATCTTTAATGCTATATTTACAGTTTCGATAACCGATTTGATCTTCCATTTCAAGTGGTTTTGCATCTTGGTCTTTTTCATTTTATTCCCAGCAGCTGACAAAGCGCATTATTGGGGAGCATCCATCAGTTTTACTGCGCGTTAACATTTTCTGTCATCCAACAACTCCTTAATTGCTGGACACATTTTCACCAAACCTCACAGGAATGATCCTTGGGAGGCATTATTTCAAAATTGTTCACATCGTTCCGGTCTGCTGCATAAGTAGGTCACCAGAGCTAAAAAGACTTTTAAAAAATGAAAATATTAAAAATATTATCCCCAGAGACCCCAAAGGTTTCAGTTTTGGTATGTAACATTGTATAGTGGTCCTCTACAAAGATTGCGTACATTATGCTTATGGGGTCAAAAGTGGTCATGTCCCGGGGGCACATATTTTATATAGACTTAAATAGAGAGTGGGCCTTTACAAATCCGCTCGTCTGAAACCGAATGGACCAGAGGTTTCAAAATTTTGCGTGAAACAGTGTACACTGGTCCTCTGCAAAGATTGTTCAAATAATGCCCTTGGGGTAAAAAGAAGCAACTTCCCGGAATGACATGGTTACTGAACACTTATATGACAAGCGTGCCTTTAAAATCTTCTCCTCTGAAACCGCAAGGCCCAGAGGTTTCTTATTTAATATGTAACTTTGTGTAGTGGTTCTCTACAAAAATTGTTCAAATTATGCCCGTGGGGTTAAAAGTGGCCACGGCCCGGGGGTCAAATGTTTTATATAGACTTATATGGCAAGCGGGCCTTGCAATACCTCCTCTGAAACCGCAAGGCCCAGAGATGTCATATTTTGCGTGAAATGTTTACTGGCCACGCCCTGATGGTCACAAGGTTTAAGTAGCAAAATGACTTTAAAAATCTTTTCCACTATAACCGCAAGGCTCAGAGGTCTCATATTTGGTATGTAACATTGAATAGTGGTCCTCTACAAAAAATGTTCAAATTATGCCCCTGGGGTAAAAACTGGCCACGCCCCTGGACTCACATTGTTTATTTAGACTTATATGTCATGTGGGCTTTAAAAAATCGTCTGCTCTGAAACCGCAAGGCCCGAGGTTTCATATTTGGCGTCAAACAAAGTAAAGTAGTTCTCTACAAAGATTGTTTGAATTATGCCACTGAAGTGAAACGAAGCCTCGCCCCGGAGTCACATGTTTTCTATAAACTTATATGGCAAGTGAACTCTAAAACTCTTTTCTCCTTAAACTACAAGGCCAAAAGAATTGGTACAAGTATTTTGTATGTAGCATTGTATATTTGTCCTCTAACAAGAAGCCACTGGGGTGAAAAGAAGCCACGCCTTGGGTTCACATGGTTTTTATAAACTTATATGGCAAGTAGACTTCAAAACTATTCTCCTGAAACCGCAAGGCCCTGTGTTTTTTATTAGGTATTTGACATTGTATAGTGGTCTTCTACAAAGATTGTTCAAATTTGGTCCCTGAGGTAAGAAGTGGCCACGCCCCGGGGGTCACCTGGTTTATATAGACTTAAATAGCAAATTGACTTTTCCTCTGAAAACGCAAGGCTCAGATCTTCATACTAAGGTGAGCGCTTACGGGTCAATTGGTCCTTTCGTTACAGGACACATATCAACGACAAACTGACGAAACTGTCTCAACAACTGGATGGGCTTGAACAATTGAGCAAAAATAACGTTGAGCGTTGGAGCGCTACTATGTAAGTTCAAAATAGTTCTTTTATGTTTTGGTATTTCGCAACCAACTGTGTTTGTATCGAAAGTTATATGGAGCACTACTATGTAAGTTCAACATAGTTCTTTTATGTTTTGGTATTTCGCAACCAACTGTGTTTGTATCGAAAGTTCTGAGTCAAATGTTGACAAAGTTTGCTTTATATTATTATATATTAATAAATGAGGAATCTAGCGGTATGCAACAAAACGATAGTTTTTGAAAAAAATATGGGAATTTAAATATAATACATTCAGATTTATACGAGAAGTTATATATGCACTGGAAGCAAAAAATATTAATCATATACTCCTATTCTCTACGACGAGCCACGGTAACAGCAAACGTTTTCATTCATGGCATTGTGCCGCCATGCGCTAAAAAGCTCATTCTGTGTTAATTACTATTACTTTTTTTTGCAGATTTGACATTTAATGTCTTAAAGGGACTTGTTGACAGAGTTGTGTATTTTTTAATATGGAATTAAATGTCTAAACTTGACAAATTAAATCAACTGTACTAAAGAACACAAGTATTTTAACAAGAAAGCGTCCAAAAATGTACTGCCATCAACGACCTCCGGATCAAAAGTTTGATGCCTAAACCACTTGGCCAATTTAATTTATGTACATTTGCGTGTAGCTTTTACTTGATGTACATGCAAGTGTTTTAAGTGCTTTCGCTAATTTCAGCGAAAACAACGAAAAACATTAAAAACATCGTAACATCTTATTAACATCTTAACGAAACTAACAGAAGTACTCCAAATATTAAATCGGTTTGCCTTAAAAACACGTTATTATAATAAAATTTTCCATTTGAAGTGATGATTACGCATCATCGAAACGTTATTTCCAATATATTTCTGTCAGAAGTGTTTTTTTCGCTCCTCTACATGCAGGTTTCTTTTATTGTTGGAATATGTGACAAAAGTATTGGAAACTGCCAATTCGTCGGTCTGTGAAAAGGTCCAATAACTGCATAAAACAAAAGCATCTTGTCTAACTAAATAATTAATTACTTAAAGGACTTGTCCCCGACGGGGCGCGAACCTACGACCCACAGATCAAAAGCATGTCGCGCTTAATATGTTAAATATGTTAAGTCGCTATGCAAGCGATACACGTGTTTTCCAAAATACCGACGCAAATCATTGCGACGCTTTATCATTTCGAATTTTAGTTGATAATTATCCATCAAGAACGACACGTTATTGCAGTATATTTTTGTGTCAGGATTGTTATTTTGATTCTTGATAAAATTATTCCTTTAATTTTATTGGAAAATACTGGAAATTGTCAGTTTGTCAATCTGTAAATAAGTATTATTTTTACTTTGTCCACAGGTTCAGTAGCAGTTTTGCCCACCACATGATACATATCGGCTAATGCAAATCACAAGTTGTTGTATAGTATTCTTCATCCCCAATGGCCATATTTGAAGTTAAAGTTGATATCAACAATGCCTCCAGTCTGTCAATTATGTATTGTTTGATTTACACGTAGTTACGCGTCCCACAGTACCCATTTTCGGACATAACCCATATTATACTGAGGTATAAATTGTACGTGTACAAGCTGAGCTTGTAGAAACGAATATACGAGATTACATGTGATACTCATTCGCCACGAAACATTATATTAAAACAAGTCACTAAAACAGGTAGAACAGTCAATTACACGTAAAAATCATTGTTATTCGAAATGTCTAGGTCTGATTATGAAGACATACAGCAACTGCCATGTTGACACAACAACAACTTTGTCTACGTGAAATCAAACTTGAAAACCAGGCTCGAACTGATGAACTGGAAAGTGTTATGTAAGTAAAGATCCGCATTTTGCAATTAAATAGCTTTATGACGACCGAGTTAATATTGTTGATATTTGTTATACGATACATACGATACATTTAATATAAAGAGTAAAAATCTACTTCAAATGCACTTTGATTGCAATACAGAACAAAACTAACACTTATCATACCCCATGTGACTCGATATTTTGTATTATTTGTGTAATATTTTTAATATGAAAGTTCCACCAAGGTTAGAATAACCCACTGTTTGGAATATAGATGCGTTGGAATTAAACAGTATTTATATGCGGTCGTCATTTAGGTTAATAATTTAGAGTTAAATAAGCTAATACGAAAGACAAATTTCTTCAATCAATACGCACAAATTTGCAAGCTTTCAACCAAGAACGAAGAAAAGAGTGATCGGTTAAATATATTTTCGAAGATGTAGTGCTTATAATTACAAAATAAATGTCTAAAATGGCATTGTTTTATTTTGTGTGAACCAAAGCATTTTAACTTCTATAAACAAGAAGATGCCTTACATCTTTCATTATAATCCTGCGTTTGAAGACGACTTTTTGTTCATGACAAGAAAAAATGAGTTCGTTAATGATTTGTTAAATAAAATTAAATAATGCAAATTAACAAAACATACTAAATAACAATGACACCAGTGAAACTCCCCCATGTACTAATTGCAGGTATCATAAAGACTAACACTCACTCAATAAACATGGAAGCGGAAAATCCTGGTACTATGCACACTATCTATAGGTAATGTCTCAGGCAAACAAATGATGCTTTATTTAGAGATGCATACATTGATAATATTAACATTAAAAACCTTGGGTTTGACAGGAGGGATCTAAAGTCACACGTGTCCAATGAATAAAAGACAGATTGAAGAGGTTGAAGATCTCAAAGACAAAACATGTCGTGAGATAAGCGATTCTGCACAGCGCTTGAACTATATACTGGACGAGTGGTATGTTGTATTTATTTATTGTGGCAGCTGATATTGCAGAGGAACGAATATTATCGCTAAGTAACCACACTATTCACTAATCCAACACATTGCAAATGCCACCAAGATATTTTCAGAAAGTGTCCTTTTGTTGATTTTGTATGTCATTCGGCAAGTTTTAAAATTACACAGTGTATATGCGGTAAACACGTTGTTTCATTACCATTTACAATTTGAAACGAATTATTTCGAATTAATGACATCAAATCGTAACTAACCGGCATGTGCTATAGCGATACATCGTAATTGAGTGTTTATGACGCTTACACGAGTGCGGAATTAAAGGTACCCACCCATATATTCGTGTCACTGCATGTTTTCTCTAGTTCTCAGATAATAGCAAAACTGTTTTGTCAAACGTTCAATATATTTCTATCGTACGATTTTATATTAGTTTTAGTAACTTTTAACACTCAAACTGAAAATAATTCAATACTGTTAAAATCATAATTACCGGGTATTTGAAAAGAAAACTGACATCCTTTCCTGTACAGGTACATTCAAATACTCAGTTGCATTACTTGGATTTTATGCAATTTTATAACTTACACTATCGCCAGCTTCGATTCAAATGGTAGCTGTTTTCCGTCAAAGTTCTGTTACGAATGCTAATTGTTTTAAGACCGTATTTATTTCTATTCGTTTTTGCGTATGCAAAATAACAAGCAAGGGGTGTTACGATATTAGAAATTCATATCACTATTTATTATTAATTAATGTACCACGATATATATTGTGCTGTACCGTCAGCCCTCGTTACAATGACACAATCCGTTCCCGCTAATATGTCGCTATATCGAATTTCCGTTAAAACGAATTCAGGTGGTGGCGGTATATTACGTTAACTATCGATACAGTCAAGTACGTATCGTCATGAGTTGTAAACTGTACATTTATTGTTTCATTCATTTTGTATATTTAATAAATAACTAAAAACAACAGGTAAATAAATACATGACATGATTTATTTACCTTTTTGTAAATTAAGTACAATTGGTACATCTTAACCCAAACGGACAAACAAAAAAGTATTTAGCAACTGTAATACACGAACATAAGTTATTTGTAATTTGATATAAACGTCGTTGTAAAGAGGGCCGACTGTATATGGACTTTTATCTTAATGTACTTCATATTCTGATAACTATCAACGGGGCACTATTTATCATGGTGGTTTTAATTTTCACTTTCCGATGTTGATGACAGTCGCAACAACAGAAACTCAAGTAACAACAGAAAGTAATAGAAAACACATTTGTACATCAGTTCCAAAAGACTTGTCGCAGACTTAGCTTTTGAATCTTCGACAGGTTTAATAATAAAACACAATCCATTTGTTTACTTTTATTTACCATTTTATAATGATTTAAACCTTTGGTTCCATTTTTATTATTTTTACTTTAACACACAGAGCATAAGACTAAATATATTTTCTATTTTTCTTTTTTTACTCTTAACTTTTCTAGTTTAAATTCAAAACTAAACAGAAATGTTTCGCTAGTGAGACTCTACCAAATTAATTCAAATCGATTGTGATGCGCTGAAACATGGCCATCAGGGGTGGGGCAGTTTTTCGCATATAGCAATTTTGAAAACTTTGAAAATCTTCATGTCAGAAACACATTCTGCTGGATTGCGAAATAATTTCACCGAAATAATCCTTGGATGACCCTTGTCCAAATAATTAGACGTGATCGGTGGACTCTGAGCTAATTTTTGTATGGGCAGAATCCACACTACGTCCAAACAGGTTATGCTCATTTCCTGTAGCAAAGCAATTTCACATGAACTTACGATTTTTCTTGGTAAACTTCAAAATATCAATAGTATCATGCATACAATAATGTAATTAACCCATATTGTAGAAGAAAACAGCACATAAATCAAGCAATTATCAACACATCATCGTAATGTTATCAAATAAATTACACTCGCCTATACACATTTCTGTAATGAAAGTGGTCAAACCAATTTCGGTTTTAAGCGAAATCTATTAATAGCGGACACAGCCTTCTACTGCGCATATGGTAAAATAGTTCGTCTAAAGATTTGATTTTATAGCCATATGCGATCCGTGTTTTTACTGTCCAATGAAAAAGCAGTATGCAAGTTTCACATTACTCAGTGTAATATGGAGGACTTTACATAGAATTTAAACAGTGCATTTGTTTAAGAATTCAGTGTTAACGTAAGTTTTATGTTGACTTCTTTGGCATTAAATTGATAAATTAATGTTTATACTTAATTTTGAATCATTGTTAAATTAATAATGAGTGTTAAAATATAAAATTGCAGCATGTAAAGCTTTCGACATGAATTTATGTCGGAACGATGCTACATGAAAATAGCACTTACCGATATGAGGTCGGTATAAAAAATTATATCGGAGTAGGGTGACCCTCTACCAAATTCCTTTTTTCTGTTTGTTTGTTAACACCATGACCGCCAGAGGGACGGGACAGTTTATTTAATATTGCTATATTGAAACTTTATTAAACCTTTCTGTCTAAAACCCTTTGCGGGATGTAGAAATAATTTCACAGAAATATTCCTTGGCTGGTCCTCTACCAAATTTCTCAAAATTATTGATTTTAAAAACGTGCTTGTCAATGCCCCGTCGATAGTCTTTTTGTCAGTTTTATACTTGAAACATCTCAGAATGCGGTATTAAATGTGTACATGTAATTATGATTTATTAAAAGGACTATGTCAACGAAAAAGTCTCTTTCAGCAATGTCATTTTATTAAAGAAATGAGCAATTCAAAGGCGAATACAATAAATAACGTATAAATAATTATTTCTTAGACTGCAAAACTCTCTTTCCATTATATTTACATTATTTTAACCTTTATTATATGCCAATATTAATAATTAATTTTCAGATTTTGTTTTACTGCAGGTGCCCTCTTGGGGCCTTTTTCGTTGACATAGTCTTTTTAAACTCCGGTGAGCGAGCAAATGCCTCTTGACCTTCTTTTATAAGTCTTAGTCATTACAATTTCAAATTTAATGTAACATTTGCAGTCATGATACGTGTTTTAAAAATGCTGATGATATGTTTACTATGTGACTTTAAAGGAAACGGTTTTGAAAATGCACTATGTGTAACAAATGATCTTTTTTGGCAGAGTAATACAATTAAAATGAAATCGGTGAAATCAATTTAGGAATCAGTTTGCATAATTGTTAAATACATGACATGGCATACAACACTAATGCAGCCTGTTACATTTGTAGCAAAGTAACGATCGATGACAATTTGAATGCACTATCGGAAAAACAGGCCATGTTTGAACAATACTACAAAGACAACACCGATCGCTGGTAGGACACAATAAATCCATATTATACACTGTATTTGTCTATCGGGTGTGATTAACGCTATGAATCATTTTAAGTATGCTCTTGTTTTTTTCTGATTTGCGTGATTATTTTACTTGCGTACTGTTTTGCACACAAAGATAATACTGATAACGTAGATCTCCGTATATTTTATGTAATTTTTCTGTTGTTTTGTTAATGTTTGTACCTGTATTTAATGTAAGCGTACACAAAGAATATTACACTTATGTGTTATCATGTGATATTAATATTTAAATATCATTAATTGTACAGAATGGTTCTTGAATGCTACAGCTGTATCAAGCTCTATAAAACATAGTGCATGTGCTTTGTATATATGTGTACAACACCATGTCGATATCAATGCGTTCCAGGACAGATACGAATAAGGACAAAGGAATGAAAGCATTGAAACAACAACATGATTTACTTGAAGAACTTAAACATGAAAACCAGTACCGAAAAGATCGCTGGCAAACTTTTATGTAAGTAATTCAATACCAATTGCAAGTTAAACGTGTGAATAGCATACACTGACAATTACACAAAACTATTTTTAAATTAAATACTGCATTAATGTATTAGCATATGTATGTAATAAAACATGATGATCATGATGATGATGATGATGGTGATGATGCTAATAATAATAATAATAATAATAATAATAATAATAATAATAATAACAATAATAATAATAATAATAATAAAAGAAACAAATATGTGTGCATTTTAGGAATGAGATACGGCAGGCACAAAATGAAAAGACACGCGATGACGAAATCCGCGAAGCTGAAAATCGAGGCAAAATGTAAGTTGATCTCGATGAATAGACCTTACACGATAAAACATTCTTTATTCAAATGATGTAATACAGTGTTAATTTCCATAAAAAGAAATGTCTTCATCGGGCTGGAGGTGAATTGAGTCAATGATTCTTTCCGTGTTCTGTTTTATACCTGTTAAACATTCTTAACAGAATGGTTTATGAATAGAAAAAAATGAAGATAAAAAAATCTGTGCTATGTGACTCGCTATTTAAAAAAAGAAGTTTTACTATACTAGCCCTTGTTATGCGCGTATTATTGTTTCGCCATATAATGATGTCATGTAGAAATTAGTTAAGGAAGAGAAAATCCATTTAATGTGATATTTTGAAGATTGAAATTGTATAAAATGAATGAATATACGCTGCTTCAGGAGTGTGGGATACATGTATAATAATATGATAAGTATATATAGTACACCAACTAACAGAACTTAGACATGTGTAGAGTGTTATCATATGATGAGTAAGCCAAACAAATCTATGCTATAGAGTCACATTAAATGGGGGAAGCAATGTCGAACCACGACATACAACTGAGTCTGCCACCAATCTTTATGATTCAGCAGCAACATCATAACATATTACTGACCAACAGCAACACAAAAATGTCCTCTTTGAACGAGGCCATTACTATACACACATCAAAATGACCCAATGATTTTTCAGACGAAACGTTTCTATCAACAACTGCTAAGCGAAATCTCCAAAAGAAACGAAAATGACTTCGCAAATTACATAAAGTGACATATTAATGCGTGTTAAATCCACGTTTGCATTATACATGTATAAATATGTCATGTTGTTTTCCTCACTGTAATCAATCATGTTTGGTTTAAATATAGCCATGCTGTTTTCATAATCCATTCCTACGCATCTTACAATGTCATGATACGGCATCCCATATATGAGTCATTATTTAACTTTCTAAACAAACAAAAAACTGGTTTACACATATTTAAAGTTATAGTCGGTTATAATTTTGTTTATAATCAAAGGATTAGCCATTTACTGAAAATAGGAGAAATAGTGTTTTCTTTTTATAAACAAGCTGCACTCGTTTGTATTTTTAATCGACTGATTTTCAGTCGGTTAAAATGCAAGTGAGAACCGTTATAAAGATAGAGGTTCATTAGACGATTTATAAGTTCTGACGATTGCAGCTTGTTTATAAATATAAAATCCCCGGGCCCCCTATTTTCAGTTAATGAATTATCCCATCATTATCAACATAATTTAAACCGACTATGCTTGTATCGACTCGTTCATGTTTATAACAGTTCTAACGTGCATGTTTACCGACTGAAGTATTGGTATACAAAAATACGGATATCACGCTACAGAAAATGCACCATAGACCGATCTCCTCCCCAGCTATTGTTAAGAGATTAATTTCCATTCATCGAAAATCACATTACCACGCGCCCTTATGTATGAAATAGTTTAACAGCTAAACACGTGATATCCAAGTGCTATGATTGGATAATATTGCAGGTTTATTTGAATATGATTGACATTTGTGGAAGCATCTACTGCTCCAAGAGTATTTATCAGTCGAACGGCTTGTGTTATAACGTGTCACACTCAAGACACCGCCTTTCGTGCGATACGTCCAGAGCCAGCACATCGATATCGGATAGATCTCGGTAACTAAACGGTTTATCGGCAAATCGGCCCGATGTCTATCTGATGTAAATCCGTTTTCCGCCCGATATTCGTTGTTAGCACTAAAGTCATGTTATATCCTTTCATATTTGATAAAAAAATTAAAACTAATCAAAGTGTGTACAAGAAAACATAAAGGTGTCGAAAAAAAACCTGAAACTGATTATTGATTATACCGTCAGCGGGCCGACAGCGGGCCTATATAGTCGTAAATATTTTCGAAGGAAATCGATCGAATTGGTTCGGTTCCAATGCATTCTGGGAATTGACATAACCATCTGGCGGCAAAATCGAAACAAAGGCGATTGCGAACAAAGAAAATTGCGTTGTATTTATTCGAAGATGTGCTTTCAGTTAAAGTTAGTATATGCATATTTCAGTATTGCATTATTTAATTTTGTACGTTTAAATATATTTTTTAAACAAAATAAAATGCAGGTACAGTTAGATGTGACGTGATAATATATATTCGCGATCCAGTTAGATTTATTGAAACAAAGTTTTATTTTTTTTTCAAAATTTCCATTGTACGTACGATTTATATAAATTTGCTTATGCTGTAAACTATTTGAAATTGCATAGAATATTGCAAAGTACATTCTTTTTTCATTAATGCATTTCTTCTAAGAGTCTCATCCGATTTCATTCCAGAATTTGATATTAAGATATTGTTTTTACTCTGTCGTCTGTGCCAAATTAGTAGGAGTATTTTCCAGTGGGTTTTGTACATAAATTATTTCCTTTATTTAAGGTTATACTGTATGCTATTTTGCAAAATTGGCAAGGATTGCTTCCCTTTTTTACCGATTACCGCGACTCCGTCGTCCAAGTTGTCAGATTTAACCTATATATATATATATATATATATATATATATATATATATATATATAGACCGTGTTGTGTGGTTTGGTGTTTTGCAGGTATTCCAAATGAAATAATTTTTTTTTTTTTATTGCCATGTGTGTTTAATGCATTTTTATACCTTATAATCGTTTTTTAAAAGTTGTAAGTGTTGTCTTTCCATTTTGGTTATTCAAAAAAATCCTTAGTACCGCGACTCTATCGGAACACAGTATATATTTAATGTACAATATAATATAGTTTATATTTTTTCTATGTTTTCATAATAAAAATACAATTAGTTCTTATTGGTCTAAACGTAGGAAAATGGTTTCATCTGTCAATTTACATGTACATACTCTAAGTAACATTGCTACAGAAGTTGAACCTATACAAAATGAAGTAAATAATTATTATCAGCCTATAGATTCCAGTGTGCACATCGATTCAGATGAATCTCAAGATTTCCAAATTCCTGTGTCTGGTGATCATGATGATAATGTTTCACTGGATTCAGCATCGGATGACTTGGCTTTAGTTGTAGACACCTTAGACATTTTGTATCGAGATGATATACAGTCTGAATATCAATCATCCGACCATTCTGATTTAGATTCTGAATCAGATGAAGATCACGATGATTTATCCATGCTCTTAATATCATGGGTTTCAAAACATAACATCAGCCATGCTGCTCTTTCTGATTTGCTTGCCATTTTGCGTCAGTATCATACATACTTACCTAAACATGCACGGACTTTACTAAAAACCCCACGCAATTATGAAGTTCTAAATATTGCTGGTGGTTGCTATTACCACTTTGGTGTAGAAAGTTGGATAAAGTCAATATTTGAAAACCGCTGCCACCAACATGTTGACGAGGTTTCAATTCAAGTAAATATTGATGGATTGCCATTGTTTAAGAGTTCTGGTGTTCAGTTGTGGCCAATTTTAGGTCGACTTATTAAACCAGCTAATACAAAGCCGTTTGTAATTGGATTGTTCTCTGGTGATAAAAAACCTACTAGTGTGGCAGAATACCTTGATCACTTTGTTAAAGAATTGGAAAGCTTGTTTGAAAATGGTATTAAGTTATGGGATGATTCTGATATCAGAGCAGTTTTGTCTCTTTCCTGTGTGATTTGTGATGCTCCAGCTAAAGCATTTATTAAAGAAATTAAAGGACACAGTGGTTATCATGGCTGTGATAAGTGTGTGCAACATGGTGTGTGGCAGGGGAAAATGACATTTCCTGACACAAACAGTCCACTTAGAATGGATGTAGCATTTGATGAAATGCAAGATGCAAGGCATCATACAGGGCAATCACCATTCCATAGTTTTCCAATTGGCATGGTTTCACAGTTTCCCATAGATGCCATGCATTTGGTGTATCTAGGCATTGTTAAACGTATGATTTTGCTTTGGATGAAGGGAACACTTGACAATGGATGTCGTATTGGTGTAAGTGCTGTTAAAAGGATATCAAAGGGCCTGTTTGATTTGTCCGGACATTTGCCAAGGGAATTTAATCGTAAGTCACGAACTCTAGATTATATTGAGAGATGGAAAGCAACAGAGTTTCGCCAATTCTTGTTGTATACTGGGCCAGTTGTCTTGAAAAAACATCTGCCTCCTTCCTGGAATAAGCATTTCATGCTACTGTTTGTGAGTGTGTTCTGTTTGTCCAGCAGTTTATTTTGTGAAAATTACAGAGTTTATGCCCAAGAGCTTTTAGTTAAGTTTGTAAAACAGTTTGGAGACCTATATGGCAGGGATATGCTTGTTTTCAATGTTCATGTGTTGGTGCACTTGCACTTAGATGAACAGAGCTTTGGTCCTCTTGAAACAAATTCTGCTTTTGCTTTTGAAAGCTTTTTAGGAAAACTAAAAAAGCTTGTTAGAATACCCACACTGCCACTGCAACAGGTCATTCGCAGAATATCTGAAAGTAAAGGAAATGTGTTTGATCCTAATTTGAATGGCCAGCCTGAAAAAGAAGTCATTTTGAAAAAAATGCATAATGAAGGACCCGTACCAAGAAGGTTTAACAATACTAAGATATCTCAATTTACAGAAATCCATTTTCCGGACATTGTTTTCTCTACTTCCAAAGGGAATAGTTGCTTTCTTATAAATGACAATGTTGGTATTATAAGAAATATAATTACAAATGAAACAAACGATAAATATGTTGTTAATGAGTTATTCACAAATGCATCAGATTTCTTTAGTATACCATTAGCTTCTTCCGACCTAAGAATTAAACATGTTGCAGAACTGAGTGGCTCATTGTGTGTAGCATCATTTACTATATTACTTGTAAATGTGTGCTTCTCCCCTTTGATGATGGATTCGTTTGCATACCACTTATTCATGATTTGATAACTAAGCAATAGGACATGATGTACATACATGTATATTTTCCATTGAAGTTCATCCATCATTTAATATTTACTCGATAAAATAATGTTTCATTAGCACATATGGATAAAACTGTTTCTTTAAGAAGTGCAAATCAGTCAAATCAGTTCAATGTTAAACACAAGGATCAAAGCTGTACCTGCAAGTTTGACATTTTTGACATTAATAAGAAATAGCAATACAGAAACATGTTTTGATTTTGTTACGCCAGGTCATGTCAAAATATCTGGTTGTTGAGTTTTCATCCAATGAAGTGGCAGTTGTGTCAGAAAAATGGTTGACCATAGATGATGATGGAAGCAAGAAGGTTCATTGGCCTCCAATAAAGTCGTCCGCCAAACTGCATTTGGCCGTAAAGCAACACCTGGAGCCAGAAGATAACTGGATGTCCTGTGGTATCCGGCGGGTGATGTATCTTACAGGTAATTATTTTAATAACAAAACTTTGCTTAAAAATGTTCATGAATGTGTTGTTAGGCGTAAAGAAAAATGTTTGTTTCAGGTTACATGCCAAAAAAAATTAGGGTAGGTAGGTCGGGATTTATTTATTTATTTTTATTTTTTGGTAAATTGTCAACTTGAAGATTTTAAAACTGAATAAATACCCGGTATTCAAAACATATCAGTAATATCGTTAAACATTGTTTATAAGTGGATACTATCAAAACAAAACACTTATTTATCCAAAAACACATTTAAAAATCAATCTGACAAACCCAGTAAAATGTAGGGTCGGGGCATTTTTTAGGTTAGGTCGGATAATCTGAAACAAACATATTTTTTTACGCCTTACAGATTCTTCCACTAAATGTCAAAATCATATTCAAATAAATCTGCAATATTATCCAATTGTCATAATTCAATATCATTCGTTTAGATATTTAAATATTTTTCATCAAAGAGCAAGTGCATGTTAGTGATATTTGAAAGAGCACATGGTAATTTGAGATTTTCGATGAATGGAAATTAATGCTTACAGTACTGAATAGCTGTGGAAAAGTGGGATCGGTGTATTAATTGACAGTGTAGATTTTATGTATTAATCAGATGCATTTTTTAATCGAGTCAATATTGTGTAATTGTTTTTTTAACAAATGAATATAAAATACACAAAATATATGCTATTCTAAAGATAAAACATGAAAGCATGTATATTTTGACTCAGAAAAGAGAAACTGATGTTGTTAGCAAATTCATATATGATATTATGCACTTAACACTGTGTTACTACAGATGCATTTCACAAGACCCAGCAGAAGGCAAAGGACCAGTCTGATCTGCAAACAGATGCAGATACAGAAAAACAGCTTCAAGTTGCACACAAAAGGAAACACAGGTAATCTTAAAGTTACATGGAATATTTTGAATATTTCTTTGTCTGTCATTGCGGAAATCTATGACAAAAAGTTTGGAAATGTTCAAGTTGTCAATCTGTTAATAGGTCTTTTTTAGTAAGATAAAGAATAAGATATATTTGCTTAATAATAAAGATGTTAACTTGTGTAATAGAAATATAATTTATATGATTAGAAATATTATTATGCAAATGTCAAATTGAGGGAATTTTAAAATACTGTCATACACATGCTGTCTTTGAGAAACACTTGTTTACACACGTCAGCCCCCGGTGATGTTGGTGGTGGCCAATTAACAAATGATTTGTATTGCTTGTGCCCTTAACATTCTTCTTTTGATTTAAGGCCAAACCGACGCTTCTTGGATTCTGATTCTGAGACTGATCATCTGAAGCTGGTAAAGCCTCCAAAAAGGGGATGGTGACTTCTGAAGATTCAGGTGAAATGACAGCAGAATCAATGCCAACACCTCCCCCCAAAATAGTTATAGCCGCAATAACAAGGTGTCCATCTACCCCCACAGCAAACAAAAGCCAGGAGACGACCCGATGCTTGCGTCTCTTAGGAGTAGCATCAGAACCCGAGGAGACGACCCAATGCGTGCGTCTCCTAGGGTTCTGATGCCAGCCAAGACGTCAAGTGCAACACTGTCATCACCAAGGTTGTCCTCCGACAGGTCACATACTGCTGTTTCAGGTAAACACTTTTCATAAAAGTATTTAGCACATGCTATACCTTGTTTCCCGTTTAATTCAACCGTTACGAATATTTTTATCTTACACACGTGTAAAATAACATTTTGAGTGTTATCATTGGATACATTTATTTTGACTGACCAATCGCATGACGTTATTTTGTCGGTAAAATAACATGACGTCAAGTTTGTTAACAACTTATAGGATTTATCAGCATGTTTTGGTCAAATAAGAAGGCTTTTGTTTCGTTCAAAGGCATGTGCTGTCCTGTCATACCATGTTTTATTAAACTCGTTCAGGAAATGTGTTAGTAAGCTCACGTTTATAAACAATGTTTTAAGAAACAGAAGTCACATCTGAAATATTTTTTCAGGAAGGGGTATTGCTATCCTCAGTTCATTGGAGGAAATAAAGCATGAACAACGCGAGATCAAGTCCATGCTGGCTACATTAATGCTGAGGCTGAATGGGCCCGTTGGAGGCCATGATCTGCCAGATGGCATCAACCTGCCCGTTCTGAACGTGGAGGCATTGAAGGACGTGGAGCGGAGGCTGTCTGATGACACGACCATGCGGATGATGGTATGTATTGTGAGACTCATTTTCATTAAAATCTGTATACTTTTCTAGTGTATAATGAACATAATTAGTTGACATTATTTACGTAAAATGTTATGCAAGGTTGTACCCTTTATTGTTTTTTAAACCCCTTGTATATTTTCGGTTGCAGGTTGACTATCTTTCCAATGTCGGAGGATCGTCTTTGAAAACAATGTCGAAGCGTCTGATGACGGATGTCCTCCACAACCAGTTAGCGTTGGAGTTTAACTGGACTGGACGCGGCAAGATGGCATTTCAGTCGCTGAAATTGTGTTCTGCGATACAAAGTAAGAAAAATGTATAACGGTACAATAAGTAGTAATGAAAATATTTAGTCAATAAATGCCTCATATTTTGAAAAAATGTATTACAATAGTCATAAAACATTCTATTACAATTGAGAAAAATGAAACAGGGTCTTGTAAAAAAAAATACTTTTTGATTTATCGTTTTTAATTTGGCCAATAAATAACGATTTGGAGTTCTGAAGCGAAGGAATTCAACCATGAAGGTGTTAGCTCATGTGGTTTTAATAGCCACACATCAGAACAACAAAGAGTTGTTGGCCGATTAATAATGACAATGTGAAAAAATTAATTTGATTCTGCCATGATCTGACAAATATTTTTGCAATTGTAATGGGAGCTACATTTTACTATGCTGAGTTAAGAACAGAGACTACGGTACATTTTGCGTTGTTTATTGGGTAGTTTTACAACGATAATATTGTTCTTGGTCCATAGAAAAGTTGTAAATATTGGTAAATGTTTTGGATGCAAGCGAACAGTATTACGACATTATTAACATAATATATTATATGCACATTTTCAGGAGCCGTGAAGCGCAATTTCCCGAACACGACAAATAATGAATCGAAATTTTTCGTTAAAGAATGGCTGCGCAACGCAGGTGATCGTGATGGTGGAAGAAAGAAAAGAATAAAGCCATCAACCAGGGATCAAACTCATCACGAAGATGATTAACCTGTTCCAACTCAAATTGTGTCGTCAAAATCTTGTGGACTTACGATTTCTGTATTGATAATTTTTAATTTTGTTAAGAAACTTTTCATGAAATAACAAAGCAATTATTTTTTTGAATTAATGCATGCTCATTTCAAATTGTTTACTTCTACGCATATGTGCATGTTAAGTAGTTAAAACAGCATTATTAGATAAAAAAGTGATGTATATGTCTGTTTACCAGACCAGTTAAATAGTTGCCATTAGTATATATAAGTCTTATGATACTTTTTATGTTGTTCAGAAAATTGTCGAATAATGTTACTGAAAATGTACAATTATGTACAATACTTTTAAGAATGTATTATAAAGTAATTGGTTTTGTTGTGGTAAGATACCATTATATTATTAAAATCCCCTGGATCAACAACTAAAAC
The DNA here is from genome assembly GCA_027627225.1 of Congeria kusceri. Classification (NCBI taxonomy): domain Eukaryota; kingdom Metazoa; phylum Mollusca; class Bivalvia; order Myida; family Dreissenidae; genus Congeria; species Congeria kusceri. Next base: position 86,442,898 of record CM051024.1, read on the forward strand.
CTTGCTTGTAATGAAGACAATAAAAATGTACTCTTTGTCTATTCAAAGATGATGCATATGCTTGTTAGTGTTTATAAATTAAAACAATTAAATGTTGTAGTTAGATGAAAATTCCAAATCCACTAATTATTAAGAAACATTGACTTTATATAATATAACCCTCAAGGACTTGACATCATTGCTTTGGAAAATAATGTATACCAGCACGCCATTGTATCCTGACAACTGTATGTTTAATGTTTATATATGTTTATATATGTATGTGTCCCATATTAAGTATATATACGTAATTGTACTATATATATCTGTTTCATATTGTGTTGTAATTACTCCCATGTTAATGTTTCGAGTACTCATGCAACTGTGTGTAATTGAAATTAATATGTATATACGGTATGTGTGTAATTGAAATAAATATGTATATACGGTAAAATCATAATGTTGTTTATTATTATTTAATGTTGTTTTATTGCAATATGCAATATATATAACGGCAATGCATATAACCGATAGCGGGCCGTTGTCGGGCCGATATATAACTTGGACGATATCGGGCCGATCAAATGCCGATGGGCAAAACGATCGCGATATCGGGCCGATATAAAAACGATATTGGGCCGACAGCTGGCCGATATATGTGTGCTGGCTGGGTCATTACCCACGTCACTCGACTGATACATATTCTTAATAATATTCTGCATATATTAGTTCGTTTATTATTACACTAGAATGTAGAACGTTTATTTAATCATTTATTTAACATGTATGTCAATGTTTTACGTTAGGGAATTTATGAAAGAAGAGGTGAGAAAAGTATATGATAAATGTAAGGAAACCAAAATAATGCTTGCCCAGGAGATCAGCGAAGTACTATTGGAGAAGGAAGAGCTGCACACGGTGATTGACAAATTAAAAGAAAGACATCGTAGGTTCGTATTTTGTTTGTGTCCAGATGCACACGCAGCAATCTTAAGCACATTGTTTAACAGATAATGGACAGGAACTATAGAGTTTGGTTTAATTCGAGTATTATAGTACATGACATTGTGATTATTTCTTCATTTACTATGTTCATGTTTTCTTTCCCAAACGCTGACAGTACATGCGTATGTTGCTTTCATATTCAGACTTTAAAGCTTTTTCATAAAATATTCGATATAAGACAAGCTGATATATTTAACATAATATGTATAATGATAATCATATTAATAATGTATTACTCATTCATTTCATATATGGTAGAATGCTATCAGGGAATCTCACATTGCAAAACAGGTAAATGATAATTTACCATGTTTTCATCACATAGGCTTAATAACTTAATACATTGTTTTCTACGTGCAAACCATAATACTGTTAGACAATAAATCATGCTGTAGCATAACACACTTTATTATGTGCGTTATATAAACTCTCATTGTTCAATACATGTCCTAAAATTGCATATTTTGTGTTTTTCAACTCATTGTTTACTTCATCAAGATACAATTTGCTAACGGTCATTTGCATCAAATATTATATTTTGTTAGTAATTATTATATGATATGTAAACACATTTAAAGCCCTCCAACTACATTTTAATAAGAATTGTTTTGAATTGCCATTATCGTAACAGTGTACCTTATTTAAAAGGATTAAGTGTCTCGAAGACGAACTAAAGAAAAGAAACCAGTACATAAGTGTACAGGAAGAGAGACTCAGGTAATCACACCATATTTTTTGAATTTAGTATTTGTTGCGCATAAGCACAACTAAAACTCTTCACTTAATGTGATGTTATTATTAATACAACTTTACTTTATAAATTCTGGTCATGCTATTTAATTCTTTTTTCTAAAAGGAAAGTGAAACAGACATCTGAGCGTCTTATCCAGTTTGATGGGCGTAATTATGAAGAATACAGGTAAGCAGCACACCTCGCTTTTAACCTTGAAACCGTGTTAACTAGCATAAAATTTAGTTGCTTTACCTCGCGAAATATATCGTACCAGTAGTCGTGCAAATAAATATAAAATAATTTACAAACGTTATAGTTAACATCTTTTCGCTTATATATTACAAGTTAAACTAGTAAAGTACAATTGTTTTTGCTTAAATCATGTTTACATTTGTTACTATATGTGATAATCTGCATACACCAGTGATCTAGATAGAAATTTAAAGGAACTGGTAAATCTACATTTGTATTTTTAACAAGTGTATTTAATCCGAACATAGTCAACATTACAAATTTCAATTTCTATTTTCACGGCTTAATGATGTAAACATATTTAATAACACAATTATATTCAACTAATGTGAACTATAATTCCATCAACATATTGTGAGCAACTCATTTTCAAATAAAAATATGTATTGTTACAAATCAATAATAATTCATTTTTGAAGGTTTAGGAGAAGGGATGATAAGGGCCGATATTTGCCTATACAATTGAAGATTTTTTTAAATTTGAATTACACGCACAATTCATCATATATGCATATAACTTAACCATGACGTGCGCTTAACGTTGACATGGATATCGAACCATTGCGCTCGCGTACAACGTCACGCGGAACGTTCAAACAACGCGCGTTTCATCAAAAACAACGATTTTTACTACTTTTTATCACTTTTGTTATCAAATTTAACTAACAGCATACGCGTTAACCAAAATAAATTGTTAAAATAGCATGTATTTTTAACTTGTCTGTTTGAAATCGATAAAAACGTTTTGGTTAACGCATGTGCTGTTGGTAAAAAATAAACTTTTGTCCGTGCTGGTTTTCAAGAAAATTGCTTTTTAATTGAATGTGTTATTAAATAATAAACGTCATGATATTAACGAATCAAATATGTCCATACACTAGCAGATTATAGTCAGTACTGACAGTAGTGTATGCACTCAACACCAGTACACACCAGAGTATGCGAGAGTGCATTCAATCGTGTCATCTAATCGCCCGGATGTTCTAAACTGACCGACTGAGATCATATCGAATCTAGGTCGATTCGATGACATATTTATCATTATAAAATTAAGGAAATTCTCATTTGATTGCATATTGATGCCCACATGCTTAAACGTTTATATTAAAGCGTTCTTTTTATATATTCCAAAATTCATGTCACAGTTTCTTCAAATTTCTTTAACTAGATCTAACGTTACACATCCTATCGTTTCCGCAAAACGTTTGTAAACTCGGTTGATATACGTCACAACTTATTTTCCAATAACTGTGACGATTCTATTACGTCATATAGCTGCAGTGTAATTAGGGGCGTAGCAAGACTCCTTCCAGTTATAGGAACTGAATCAATCAAACAATGGCAAGTTTCAACCTACGTGTTCTTGAAAATGCTCAGTAAGTAATTTCAAAATGTTATTTAAATTATTATGATTATGACTTATTTCAAAATTCAATCCATGTTTGTTATAAACAGGTTCCACTTTGGGCAGTGAGTTTACCAGAGTCCTTCGTGCTTGTTGGCATATATATAATTTCATATCTTTGCCCTTAACAAACCGCTGATATTTAATCATGGATGGTTTAAATGTTTTAAAAGGAAACAATGAGAAACATGAGCTCATTCAATCCATAGCAGTGACCCGCGTCCGTAATGCTGATCCCTTTATTTGTTTAGATCTACTTAAAAACTGATGCTCTCATACGTTATATCTAGTTCTGTAATGATAGGTTCCCACTATCACGATTCGCGACACGATTGAAATCGTGGTCCTAATCGTGGTGATTCTATCAGATCCTGAGGTCAGTCGTGGCAATCGTGTTAATCGTAGAACATTTTTGAACGGTTCCAAAATCGTTTACGATTAACTTGATCCATAGGGGGTATCGTATCAGATCGTATTGCATCATAACAAAGCCCGACAAATCGTATCTAATCGTGCTTCGAAATCGAGGCGATCGTGGTCGATCTTAGGCAAAACAAACACCAAGCTCTATTGAAATGTGTTGCAATCGCAAGAATCAATGAAATCAATAGTCGGGCTGTATTTATATCATTCGTTTCCAGTCGTAGCTCAAATCGTGATCACCATCGATCTTAATCGTGAAAGACATTGCCACCACAATCGTATCATATCGTAACTTAGTGAATCGATTCGTGATACACGTAATGTGCAATATCAAGCTGTCTGCCTTGTAATACAATTATGAACATTTGTCATTAAACATTCGTTGTATATAACCGTTCCCGACTAGTGCATTTACATGTAGAAGTAATAAGGGAAAAATTGCAGAAAACCAGGGCGTGTCTGAACCCGATTCCGTTCTGTTCTCCTGTGCTCTCAATGCCCTCTGCCTTATGGTAGGTCAGAAGAAGAATTAAAGTGATTTTGCACAAATAAATGTAATGCCTATTAAACATAATTTAAAAAAAAAGCAATTCAAGCAACATTTGTGCCCAAAAATGATAAGTTTACAATTATTAAGAATCTAAAACATAACTAATGCATAATCAACAGCTGAAATGGATAAATTATGAATCGTTTGTACATTACGCAAAACGATTGAACGAGAGGAGTCCTTCTGTTCGTATCGTTTGTTTTTTTAGAAAACAAACGAATAGTTTACAAAGTGTATTTCACACATCAATGTATATTGGATGGTCTATCTGAGTGCTTGCGTGAGTGAATTTTGAGCCTGAGGTCGTAATTTCGAGCCAGCTAGAAACACACATTTTTGTGTGTTTTCTTATGCATTGCTTGGCATAATATGTTTATGATACAGTAAAATGATTATAATTGGTCTTTAGTCCCATAACATCGCACCATTATTTAAACAACCCAATATTGCCAAGTGTATATGTATGTTGTATTTCTTGAAAAAAAGGTATTTCGTTTATGTAACAAAAAATACCCAGTACTAACAAGAAGCCTATCATTTTATTTAGGAGAGCTCGAAGTAAAAAAACGATATTTCATGGTGATTTGTTCTTGTGCTTTGCTTAAGATAAGTACGAAATGTAGACGTCCTTAATGCTGTCCAAATGTTGTCAAAGATAATAAATGATATTACACACTCGGTTTGTAAAAATAAAGAAAGCGAACCTAAGCGATGTTTCATAATGTATATTGTGATATGCAGGCGCTGATACAGGATTTTAAGTTAGAGTGGGCGGAAATGTTCAGTAACTGAAAAAGAATGCCAAAAAACTACGTTTGGTCTTTTGCATGTTCGAATAGATATCGAAAATGTGCAATATGGACAAAAAGAATCAATTTAACGACAATAGTGAAGAATTGAATTGATTATTACAATAAAGTGATTGAATGACAACCGAATGCATATGTGTTAAGATATTGTGAGTTTAAAAAATCCAATATAGAACAATTTTAGAGGTGCCGTACGCTGCTCCAAACCACCTCAAATCCGCATATGATATGCGTGTCTTGTTACTCTACGACCGTGACTATGGTCTTATAGAGGTTAACCTTTTATAAAGTTTAACCACGGTCTGTATACTGATAATGCTGGCTCAGAAGATAATGCATGCTCAGAAGATATTGAAGCTTCAGCGGAGGAGCAGAGAGTGGGGTACGTCGGTTTATGTATAATTGTCGTTTTACCCTTACCCCATGCATTATTTTTGCGACAGATATGAACCAAGCGATCCGTTATCTACCTACAGGTTCCCTAATTTTCAAAAAAGTTTGTCAGATAAACGTATAAATCGATTAATGATTACAAAACATCACCAAAATCAGTGGAAAAAAGTATATTTTAATCATTTAAAAATATATGTCAACGTTGTGTTTAATATCAAACTTGTGTAAACAAAGCCCAATCATCGACAATTAAAATGCAGTCTTGCTTGGTTCAGTAACATACGTACGTTTCTAAACAAATGAATTTTTCTCAAGCTTTCTACACTACATTGGATAATGGCTTGCTTCATGGTGGATAATGATAGGCTACAATAAAAATTAAATGGATAATGATCGAGCTGCTTTTTTTAAATAAATGATTGGTACAATTTGAATCAACTTTTTCTTGGAATATTTATAATATGGTATGTTTAAACTGTAAATTCACATAAAGTACATTGTATCATACATAATACCTCAATATACTAATACGCCCATTAACATGTATGAGTAGGGTATGACAATCAGCGTTATAAGCATGCTAACAATGTGATATCCAGTATTAATTTTACGGTAAAAGAAATGCAATATGTTATCGAGCTTCTTTCATCTACTCTGCTTTATTACACGAGGAGTGTATAATTAGATATCTTTTTATCCCAGGAAACAACGTATGTATTTAATTGTAGACCTACCCGTTTTTAGAATATTTTATATGGAGCCAGTTTAGTACGTTAATGCACACTCTAACATACAGAATACAAGACAAATTTGAATAGAAACATGCTTAGAGCTTAAATGAAAATTATAGTACATTGTATGGCACTTACATCATCTTGGACATGATTTTACTGGCAGATGGGGCAGTTTATTACATGGGAAGTAACGATGTAAGAAATTAAAATATATTCACATAATTATGAAGAGACATATGATGACTGCTTAATTACTGACATATGTGAGTGGAGTGTGCAATAGGTTTTGATATTTACAAATATGTTAATTCATTAGATCCTGCTTGTTAGTAAATATTTGTTTGCGAATTTGTACTCTCCGATAGGTTAGCTTGGAAGTAATTTTGGTAGAGGTGTGCTGTATTCATATTCCTTTATATGATATACAATGGCATGTTGTTTTAGCCTTCGGGAAAACACAACATAGAAGATTCTGAGAGGTTCTCCTAATTAACAATTAAAACAATATACTTTATTGCGGTAATTATTCTTGGGAGTGCATGTACTTTGAGACCGACAAATGGGGCCATTCAAATTCTGGTCAGGTTATAAACAGGGTCAGTCAAATACTTTCGGGGAAACAGTGTATAAATCCGCACACGTCTACCACACGATATATAGGAAGTTACATCCCACTCCTGAGGTATTTTCAATACGATTTCCGACAGTAGACAGACACACTGACGGACGGACGGGCATACAGAGACAGAGGGATAAACTGACACATAAAGGGGAAGAAAGACAGGTACACAGAGAGTATAAAGCTGTAAATAAGCATGATAAAAATGCAAACTCGATCATTATCCAAGTTAAGCATGCCATTATTTTCTTGTTTTTATCGTGTAAGCACGTGATTATCCAATTGGGTGGAGAAAGCTTGAGAAAAATCCATTTGTTTAGAAACGTACGTATGTTACTGAACCAAGCAAGGCTGCATTTTCATTGTCGATGCTTGGGCTTTGTTTAAACAAGTTTAAAATAAAAAAGCATGCTTACATATATTTTTAAATGATTAAAATATACCGTTTTTCGCTGATTTGGGTTATGAGTAGTGATATTTTCTCTCTATATATGTTTATCTGACGAATATTTTATAAAGGAAGGATATCTGTAGATAGATAATGAATCGCTTAATTCATATATATCGCAAAAATAATGCATGGGGTAAGGGTAAAACGACAATTATACATAAACTGACATACCCCACTATCTGCTCTTCCGCTGAAGCCTGCATTATCTTCTGAGCATGCATTATCTTCTGAGCCAGCATTATCAGGATACAGACCGTGTTAACAGCATCTACTAAATATTTACGTTCATTATATTTGATTATGGCTGTTTGTCCGTGACCAATTCGATCTGCTTTACGGAAAATTCTCTGACTGATTAACCATTGTTTTAGCAGATTTAATTATTTTTACACGTACATAATAATTATAGACCTGTATATTTTAAATCTTACTAGACTCAAACAGTTCACTTCAATAAGAAGAACAGAATCTTTGTGAAGGAGTTTGTTTATGCGTGCTTAATTCATATACGGGTAGACGGACAATGCATCATATGTATATGGACAACGCAACAACATACTGACGGCTGGCGGAATACACAATGCATTATAATGTTGTTGCTTTTTTTCACAATAAATACATAGTCAGCTACACTTCATGCCACATGCATGAGACGTACCATATTTTTAAAATAACCTATCTCACCCAGTATACACATAAGCTGTTATGCGTTGTATGATCCTAAGTGTGTTCGTAGATCTCGTAATAGCATAGCGGATGAGGTAACAATTAGTGTGACCAAAATAATTTCATAGATGTACTGGTCATGAACGTAATTCCGGCCACTTTGGAGGTTGTTTGTTTGAAATCTCACCTTGTACACAACTGATCAAAGTTAAACTTCACATCAACAATCGTGGGTTCAAAACTCATATAACATGTAAGTTTAAATTAGAATGAACGAGTGTAAGGAAACTAAATAAACGGAAATAAACAACGTATAAAATGTCCATTTTCTTAGCTCAAATGTACGTAAATAATCGGCCACATTTTAGTATCCTCGGCAATGTTTATAACAAAATCGTTTAAAAAATAAATAAATATCCTTATCTAAAGAGTAACGATCAAGGTTTACAAAAATTAAAATTGTGACTAAAATATCCTACCAAAACGTCTTTCTTTCACCGGTAGCCCCCTCCCTACCCCCCCCCCCCCCCCACACACCCTTAAATGAAACCAATGTATGGGTAAACTATACTGACATTTATTTTTATTTATTTTTTTACTCGTATTGCATAATTATTGTGTTGTAAAGAATAAAACTACGTATTCAAATCAAAAAAAACGTTGAAACATATGGTTATAAAAAATAAAAAGAATAAAAAAGAACACAAATTAAATGTGCCGTTATAACGAGCGGATAATAATGCTCGGTCCGCGTCAAAGTGTCTGATACAGCGTCTTAATAATTTTTTTTTATGTTGACTCGAGAATTTAACTTACGCATGTTTAAAACTCCATAAGACATATCGTTCATAAATCATGTTATTAAAGTATCACCGTGCATGTGTTTGTAATGATTCAGCCTGCATAAAACCCACAAGAAATCAATATTATTATTTCTTAAGCGCGGGATGCTCAGAACGGACTGTACTTTTGATATGTTACTGCTACGGCAACGTTTTCAAAATGTAACAAAAATGAAATTGTTGTTTTTTACACGGACACTTTTTTTAGATCAGATACTCTTAACCTGAAGTCTTCATTGCCGAACTTGTGTTGTTGGCTGTTGGAAGTGTACACATCACACAGAAGTTAAACAAAACGTAACGACGTCAACTTATAACAGTAACGTCAAATAACGTCAAAACGCTTAAACAGTGGTATTGTTTGACGATATGACGTAAACACATGTTTTTCGTTTATGTTTTGAAAATATTCAATCCTTGAAGTGTAAACAATGATATATTCAGATATATAATTTTTGTGCATTTTTTAAAAGAAGCAAACATCGGCCCTTATCATCCCTTTTCCTTAGTACCGATTCAACCATTTTTATTTTTAGCTCCACTGGCCGTAGTCTTAGGCCAGGGATTTTTGTATTTTAGTTTCTCGGTCATTTTTGAAAACTGTCCAGTCGGGCTGCGGAAATAAAGCATAAAAAATAATATATTTTAACAAATTTGTCGCAATGCTCATGACATTAAAAATAATTTAATACAGGGGTTGTTCTATAAACATGCATATACAATCTTATGACTAACGTTGAATTAATATATTCTTCACTGTTTTATAACATTAAAGTGTGAGTTGCAAACTTTTAATATATATACGGAACACGGCATCAATAATGGAAATTTATTATTCTACCCCTACTACAAATAGGTTGGGGCTATATAGTAACCACTTTGTCCCTTCGAAACTTGTCAGGACTCTAACATATTCATGCATTGAAGGATTTCGAAATTACTTGGCAAAAGTGTTAACCTAAATAAGACGGTGTGTTGCGCTAAATAATCTGATGGCTACCTTTTAGACCGTTGTCACTCTTTGAGGGCAAATGTCAAAATAGAGCACTTTATTGTCAAACTACTGTTTGTTGAGGCTCTTACTTCCCAATGCATGGCAGGATTTTGAAATAATTTGGTAGAAATGTAAACCTAGATAAGACGGTGTGTCGCACACAAGAATTGTACAGATACCTTTAAGGTCAAGGTCTTACTTTGAGGTCGATGGTCAACATAATTCACTATTTTGTCAAAAAAAAGCTTGTCCGAGCTCAACTTTCCCGTACATTATTTGATTTTCAAAAAATAGGCACACATGTTAACGTATATAAGTCTTTTGTGTTTGGACCATGTGTTGTACCTCTAAAGAGGAATTCTGATATAACTTGCAACACAGTTCTCACCATCATGAGACTATGCGTCCTAGACAAGAATAAGGTCTTCGATGTTCAAGGTAACACTTGGTCAAATTTAAGAATGAAAGTTTTGCATTAATCATAATTTTGCTCAACATGGACATTAAAAAAACAACAACTTGTCTATAGTATTGTTAATTATGCGACGCAGCATGGACCAGGTCTGTAGCTGAAAGTTCAAAGTCACTCTTCGAGGTTAAAGGTCAAAATGGATGTCCTTGTAATATATTGCACTCTTCTTTTCGCACTTCAATCCCGTTTTACACTTATGCAGGTCATTGTTTGAGTCAAAACATTGTCCTGTATCACACCTCTTCATCTGTGTCAACCGGTATGTGTGGGTATATGTATTAATCATATTTACACAGTGTATAAGCGTACAGTGAGGTTAACCGGAAGTTGGTGATTTGCACGCCGATGATCAGTAAGCTGCAAACAGCAAAAAAGCAGTAAGTGACACAAATGTTGATAGTAGCGTTTACATCAGGGCTGAATATAACGTGATTTAAACTTTTATGTTAATTGTTGTCCTATGTGTCACACATATGCTTTGTGATTTGTGTGGAAATTGTGTTTTCGTTGATAAATCGGTAGTTGGTCACAGCAAACGTGTTGAAACGATCGAACAATTTTAAATTCATTTCCATGTAATTCTTTGGATTTCGCTTAATTGCGTAAACATGCGTGTTGCTTAATACCTATACACACTTATTAAACTATAGACATCAATTGATAACGGATTATATTTATAATATCCAAGATATGTACCGTTTTATTTAGTCACTGTTTGTTTATTAACGTTACGCCTAGTTGCGACTGTACGCAATCGCTAGTTGCGCGATTGAAATCAAATTCTGTACGCTAAGTTGCGATTAGTTATTGACACAAATTTAAGACATGTTTGATCTTCCTTGATAATTATTATATAACTGTACGTGAATATTATTAAGTTTACATGTACATGTATTATTTATGCGTAATAAATAATAATTTCAGTCGACCATGTCAATTGATGGTGACATGTCGATATTTATTATATATTCATATTGCTTTATAGGAATCGCGCGTGTTGTCCGTACGTTTGAATATGTGTACGTCCGGAAGAATGCGTAAACTGCACATTAACTTAATTTTATTTATATTCTGCTTCTAAGTAAAATATAAAATGAAAAATGGTGTCACTTACTACGTTGTTTTGCTGTTTGCAACTAATTGATCGTCGGCGTACAGATCACCAATGTCCGGTTAAGCTCACTGTACGGTTAATCTTTGTGATTTAGTTTAGTTCAGGTCTAGTTTTTATCATTATTATTGTTTCGGTTTATTATTTTTACGATATTGTTTTTCTATTTTTAACTATTTTGTGTTCTCAAAACAATATCAGGCCGGCGGATCCGAGAAACTAAAGATCAACAAACTCTGGCCTTATGCTATGGCGGTTCGTCCGTCGTGCTTTTGTCTGTGCGTACGTGCTGAAACCTTTTTTTTAAACGACTTTTTTTCTAAAACCGTTAGGCTGACTTTTATGAAACATCACAGAAATGTTCCTTTGGTTGTCATCTGCCAAAGTTACTCAAATTTGTCCGGTCCGCTGCACAAGATGGCCTCCAGAGCTATGCATAGAACAATTTTTAAACGAAAACTCCCCATAAACCCCTAGGTAGATTTTATAATAATGTGATAGAAATGTTCCTTGGGTGGTTGTCTACCGAAGGTGCTCAAATAGTTTCTGTCCGTTGAAAAACTTAGCACCCAGGGGGTGGGGCCATTTTCATTATATATCTATATTGGAAACTTCGAACATGTTCATGTCAGAAACAACTGTTGGATTTCGAAATGATATAACAGAAATTGTCCATGGGTTGTTCTTTACCAAAATTGCTTAAATCGTTTTGGTCCATGGCTGCCAGGGGAGGGCCAATTTACCTTATATGCTTATTTTGAAAACATTGACAATCTTCTCGTCAGAAATCACTCGTTAGATTTCAAAATAATTTCACAGAAATCTTTCCTTACATGTATTTGGATTTATACCAAACTTGCTGACTTGATTCCGGTCCTCTGAAAAACATGGCCTCTAGGGGGCGTGACTCATTTTCCTATGATTGAAAACTTCGAAACTCGCCTTGTGAGAAACCACTGATTGGATTTCAAAATAATTGAACAGAAATGTTTCTTGGGCAGATCTCTACCAAATTTACACACATGATTCTGGTACGTTGACCAAACATGGCCGCCAGGGGGCGGGGCCATTTTATTTTATATGGCTATATTGAAAACTTTGAAAATCTTCTTGCTGGAAACCACTGATTGAATTTCAAAATAACGTCACAGAAATGTTACCTGGGTGGTTCTCTACCCAACTACTTTAAATAATTTTGATCCGTTAAAACCATGGCTACCGCAGGGCGACTGCTTCTTCTTTATAATGGCTCATCAGGGTTATTCCCTTCTGACACTGCTTACTTAACAAGCCACTGGAGCGATACAGACACTTTAGTTAACAAGTAAATTTCAAATTGTAAATGATAATTTACTCCATAAATCTGATCGAGAGCACTAATCTAATATTAAATGCTTAAAAATAAGACAATTAAACCCAAATGTCGATTTACTGCCCTGTTTTGTTTTTAGGAAAATAATCCGTCACTGGCAAAAGGATGATGTTCTATTGAAAGCTCAGAGTAAGGGATTCACATTTTTGCACGAGAATGCTATTTTGCTGAGAGAGACATTCACATGGCTCCAGAATACTATTTGCAACATCCCATCAGATTGCAAATTCAAAGACAAGTTCAAACGCATGGCTGTTCAATTAGATGGCGAGAATGTAAAAATCAAACGCGACCTTCTACAAGGAACTGATCGTTCGCTTGTTGGGAGCATCAAATGGGCCCAAACTGAAATTGAACAAATCCCTCGCGACTGCATACACGAAGATGACTTCAAGCGTATTGCGGAAATATTACAAAATGCAACTGATGTATGTTCAGATACAAGCAATATATATTTTTCAAGTGCACATTTTCAGATGTTAATTTATTTATATAAATTGTAAACGTTAAATGTTTTATTATTTGTATTTGCCTTTTACATAACAAAATAATTATCGTAAAACATGTGTTAACATTACTAATTACAGTATAGTTTCAAAAACTGATCTTGAACATATTTATAATAAACATGTTTATACATACTGATTAGATTATACGGGGGATGATCCAAACTAACGTAGACAGTTTTCATACTTTTAAATAAAAGTACATAAAACGAAACTAGAATATATTTGTAATTAATTAAAACAAAATAACAGCTTTTACGTCCTTATTTAATCTTGGTATATGTACACTGCAAAAAGAAAATAAGTATTTCGTTTAACATTTAGACATTTCCTGCTTACCACTTACTTATTTACAGGCATTATTTATCAAGAAATAAACAAGGTCCCGGAGTTCTCATAACTACGTGACCATCGACTGTTCATCCTGGTCAAATTTTTAGCTAACTGAAGTCGCCGTCGTTGCGTCCTTAAAGAAATTAATTGTTATCCATGTGTTTCTTAATGCTTACTCGGTCTTCCGAAGTTCTATGGCACTATGTGAAAGCAAAACTCCTTCATAGTTGTTTTACAGATATGTTTACAAAATTTAATTTCCACCTGAAGTTTGTGTTGATTACACATTTCTATTTTTTTCATTGTGTTTATCACCACTATATACATGGTGTTTTTATTAACTTGAACTCTTCAAATAAGCTCAACTTTTGTTAAAATGTTACTGTATATGTGTATCTCAATATATCTTAATTTGATAATTTATATAATATTATATATATTTACATCCATTTTAGTTGTTGAAATGCAATCAAAAGGCTTGCTTCGCGTAGTCTTCACCATGGTTATATCAGCAAATTGATTAGGTGCGTAACAAATTAATTCCACAATACAACCCTATTCTATAGGAATCCTGATTCATTTTGAATTAGGTTTTTCTCAATTAAGTTTATTTAGTAATAAACAATAGAAAAGTATTCGAATTTTGCATCATCCCTCGTAAAGCACTAAATAATAAAATATAAAAAAGTTCAATCAAAGTGTTTACATAGACATAGATCTGGTATGTAATAATAGCAATGATATGTTAAGTGGCTACGTATACATTCTTTAATGTATATTACCTTCTTAGTAATATAATTATGTATATTCGGATTGTTTTAGTTTAAAATATTAGGTAGCGTTATATGTTGGGAATGTAACGTGGTTACGTACATATTAATATGTCTGTAAAATGAGTATCGATCATATTTCTTAACTTCTCTAGTATAAAATAATAAAAAATAATACAATAATATTACAGCGTATGACATAAAGTTGCTGACAGTTTATATATTTCTTAGAGAAGGGATCCTAGGGTGCAATGTAATATATGAACTTATATTATCGTGATGTATTTGATAATATTACTACATGTATACTCTTTTCAGGGTGATTTTTCAGGGATAGAAAGGTCCATGACTTTTACAGAATTACAACAGGCCAGTCCAAATCCAAAGCCAACAATTCAAAAGGTCAATTTATTCTATTTAAGCTAGTTAGACATAAAAAAAAATTGTTACCTTTGTTGGTCCTTTTGTTGAACATGCAAACGAGCGTGATTGTTGATAATTTGCGTTTGATAATTATTTATATAAGGCAACATTGATTAATTTAACTTTAAAAATTTCAACAACTTTAAGTAAATATGAGTGTTCAAGTAGTGTAGTCCTTATGCATTCACATTAATTACATGACATGCTGTATTGAAGGTAATTCATATATCAGCTGTTATTGTTATGCTACTTAATCTAAAATGACTTTTCGTATTACCAACGCACATTGAACTAAGCCAAAAAAAAGTACTCACTCAATTAACAATCAAGCTTGACTTGCAAACCTTATCACATACGGCAAACAAAATAATGTTAAAAAATCGATAATCATTACACAATGAAATATGTGACGAGCTATTTGTCATTCTACATAGTATACCTTAAATGAGTGAATTTAAAATTAAGATTAATAAATAACATTTACAAATCGGATTACACCTGTAACAGTGTTGTGGTAGCAAATAAATGCAACATGAGAATTGAGTCCAAGTTGAACCATGATTCATTACTTTTTTCTTCAGCAAGACAACTGCGCACTTCAATAAATATAGAGACATGGGAATACACCATGGCCATACTATATAAGAATTGTCACTTGAATCTGAGTTTCATCACTGACGAATAATGAAGATTTGCCAAACATGGACAAATGTAATATATCAGAATGTTCTGAGAACACATTTATTTATTTAAATCTTTTTACAGGTGTTCACAAACATATTATTACATGATCTTGTATTGGTATTTTATTTGACAGCTTTACTTAAGGATTTAATTTAATTTTGGTTGCGTTCATGCGATTATGAACGCAATGGTCAAACTGGCAAATCCATGATGCGCGCTGGATGATTTTTATAGAAGAACTGGAACGAAATGTTCATGTATATTAATTACAAAAACATTTACTCAAACGTCAACAATTCATGCAACAAAAAGTAACATTGAACAGTATAAGACATTTTAGTTCATGTAAATATTCTTGTTGAAATATAATTTGCATAAAAATAGGACACACAGATATTACTACGCCGGTGATAAGGCATTGCGTTCATACGATTATGAATGCATACCCCATCCATATTAAAATGCCTATGCAATGTAAATATTGTTGTTTAAACATGATTATTGTGCAGTATGGGATATTTAATATTAAAGATCAACTGTTAAAGGTTTATTTTACAACCGTTCATACATATGTTATCATCATGTGATTTCCGTAATTTAGTTCATTTTAATCTAAAAGGCAGTACTGATACATTACATAAAAGTAATATACTTGGCCAATACATGCAACAGGAGTTAAAATTAGTTATTCAGTTATCTATTGGTATAACTAAAGAGTGTTATAATTAAATTACCTGCATACTTGGTTAAAATAAGTGATGCAGTTGTAGCAATATCCATAGCAACGACAAGCAGCATCCAACAACTATATAAGATACTGATACCAGTAAAATGGTCGGTGAACGGTTATGCTGCTTGCTAAATACATTTATCAACAGTTACTTTGACTTACAGGTAAGACTTATAGCAGTTGTTTGAAATTATCAGGTTATTTTGGAAACCATGTAAACGTGTATTATATTGCAAATAAAGTTAAAATAATTCCATCTTCAGTTACTGAAATTATCATTTGATTTTGTGAAACAAGTTCATCACATTGCAATTTATGTTAAACGATATCATATTAAGTAAATTCATAAATATTTAATATTATATTGTTGACATATTAACTAATGGTTATAAAATTATCACATTGCAATTTATTTTAAACTATATCATCTTAAGTAAATTCAAAAATATTTTCATATTATATTGTTGACATCTGAAACTGAAAACACTTCGCAAGGGTAAAACAACTGCATTTATTTGAATTATACAACCGGTTTTGCTAAGATCATCAGGGTATATCATATATAAATAACAACGTCAAAATTGTCAAAGTAACAACGTCAATTAACAACGTCATTTCTATTATGATGTAAAATGTAACACATGTGATAAGAAATTTAAAAACGTCTTAAATAAATCAATGAAATGTTGTTCCTTAGCTAACCTAGATGAAACAGCGTTAATGTGTAGTGGTTGCAAAACATATTACATTGGACAGACAGGTGATAAATTGAACAACACGCTGGACTCCTCTACAAGACCAATGCTTTTAAGCAAAAACTTTGATAAAAATTAGAACCAAAATTTAAAATATTTTTTTTTTAATGAGCTACATGTATATTCGGACGCTATTTCATCTAGGATAGCTAAGGAACAACATGTCATTGATTTATTTAAGCCGTTTTTAAATTTCGTATCACATGTGTGACATTTGGCATCATAATAACATTTCTTATAATAATTGTCCAGGATATAATTTAAAAAAAAAATAGAGAAACAACTTCATATGTTTTATTCTAAATTTACTCTACTCAACGTTTCGGTCAAAGATTTTCATCAGGAATAATAACATAAGTAATAAACGACATAAAGGAAATGACGTCATTAAGTTAAAAAGTGCGATCGAGTTTGATACCAAATTTCTGAAGAAATGCAGTGAGAGTGCGATCATGTTAAATAATCCAGTAAAAAATACCTTAAAAATTACATAAGTACTTTAGAATTCATACCTAGGGGAGCTGAAGTCCCTAGGTAATGCATCCAAGATGTTTCTTTTAAGAGTCGTTTTCAGTTATTTCAGTTATTTTGTATCTTTTTAATAGAAATAAAAGAAAAATCTTGGATGCAATGTCCAGCAGAATTAAAATGTTACTACTGCCACAGTATTGTATATCTAACTTTATTTCTTCCATAAGCATTATTCTTAATAATTTACTACCCGATATTTTAATATTTGTGACATTTGACGTTATAATAGAAATGACGTTGTTAATTGACGTTGTTACTTTGACAATGTTGACGTTATTATTTATATATTATATGCCCTGATGAGCTTAGCGAAACCTGATGGTATATTTTAAATAAATGCAATTTGTTTAACCCTTGCGACGTGTTTTCAGTCTATTTTATGATGCTATTTGTAAATATATTGAACCATTATGCTGCTTGCTAAATAAACATATATCTTATTGGAAACAAGTACGTTTTGTTCGGGTTAAGGGTAAGGATTAGAGTCCTATTTGGTGCTGGTTTGGAAGAAAGTCCCATTACTTATTGGTCCGACATAATAAGTCATACACGGGAGATTACAAAGGGCTAAATCTAATATGTGGGCAAGTTTAAGAACATATATAGTTATTATTTTACAATGAATGTCATGAAAACAGTATTAAGGTATTATATAAAATGCCACTTTGCAGTTACTTACATGAGAGGTTGCTTTATACTTGTAAGCCTAATAACGCCAAGAATGTACTTGGAAACTAGTCAAACAATTGATAGTTATATCTTCACGACAAGAACATTTTATGTAACAATGCATTAATTACATTTAAATTGATACATATTTACAATAAAATATCGATGCTGGCATTAATATTTATCAAATCGCTATATTTCTACTAGTGTTTGCCGATGACGCAGTTCTTATATCGGAATCGAAAGATGGTCTACACAATTCTCTTGATAGTCTATGTGCATACTGTCGTCAATGGAATCTCACGGTTAATTTAGAGAAAACTGAAATCATGGTCTTCAGAAAAGGGGGAAGGTTGGGGATTAACGACAAATGGTTATATATATTAATCAAGAAGTTAAAGTTGTTAACTGGTTCAATTATTTAGGTGTGGTGTTTTCCAGTGGCGATCCTTCGCGCAGGCTACGAAAACACTCGCGGGAAAAGGATTGCGATCTCTACATTCATTGAAGTCCTTAATTAGAAATAACAATGTGCCTATAAATATTATGTTTAATCTGTTTGATGCATACGTACTATCAGTTTTAAATTACTGCTCAGAAGTTTGGGGTTATGTTCAGTCAGAAGTTTTAGAAAGAGTCCATAAGAAGTTCTGTAAATGGGTATTAAATGCAAAACAGTCTACCAATACTCTAGCATTGTATAGCGAATTGGGTAGACTTCCATTGTTGATTGAAAGATATGTTAGAATGATTAAATATTTTTTAAAGCTCCACACTGTTAAGCAAGATAATTGTATTTTATATACCATATTAAATGAAAACTTAAATAATATAGATGTAAACAATTCTGGCACAAATTGGGCCTCACAGGTACGTTATATATTACAGACATTCGGTCTAAATGATATATGGCTCTATCCCGGATCTGTTAAGATAGAAACATTCATTCCCATATTTAGGCACTCGACTCCGAGATATCTATATTAGCAATTGGCGGTCAGATCTAGACCAATCAACGTCTCTAGATGTATACAGAGAAATAAAACTTAAATTTGAACAATCAGCATATATAAGTCTGTTGGAAAATTCAAAATACAGAAATGTCTTGGCCAAATTACATGTGTCATCTCACAAATTAAACATTGAAATCGGTCGGCACAATAATGTACCAGGAAATGAACGGAAATGTACACTTTGCGACCAGAATGATATTGAAGATGAATTCCATTTTGTTCTCAAGTGCCCTATATACACCCACATTGGAAAACAATATATCCCAAAATATTTTTATACTCGCGCAAGTTTGGTAAAATATATTGCTTTCATGCATGTGAAAATAAAACGATCATAAAAAGGCTGGCAACATATTGTCAAAAAGCATTTCAACTAAGAGAAATATAAATTTAATTTATCAAATAATGTATACATTTTTTTTTTTTTAATTCTAATTTTGACTGTTTACATATGATATGTCTGTTAAATATTTGCGGAAACAACATTGTTTACGTACTTTCCTTAATATAGCCGTATTGTGTCTGTTTGTTTATTTTATATTGAAATAGTAACAAATGTCTTTTATTGTTCCCTATAGGCTAGATATACATTGCTCTGTACTTATCGAATGACTTCCGACTTAAAATGTTACTACTTTAGCGAAGTTAATCTACATTCCTGTTCAGCTTCCAGTACTGATGTAAATTAAAATTCAAGGTAAATTAAACCTGTATGTTGTTTACCTTAAAACACTCGCACTTTTATGACTGTTTGAAATTAGATAAATATTTATAATTGATAATATTTAAATGTATTATTCACATGTCACATGCCATGTATGTTTTCTTGGTCTGTTTGTATAACGATAAGCTTGTAATGCTTCAGTTAAATAAATATTATGTTCTGTTCTGTTCTGTTCATATTAAAAGCATATTGCAAACGAGAAAAATTAAAGTTAGCAACAACAATTTATCAGAACACGTGACCCTGTTTACGTATGGTAATCAATACTATGTTCAACACCATTAGTAACTTATGTGCACTTAAAACCAAAAATAGAATCTTCCAGTTTCGCTCAGGTGGATGATTCCAATTTCAATCATTTTCAAAGCATCACAGGCATTATCCAACCATTGTGCTCGGTTTTGAATTTAACTGAATTTACTGTTAATCTTTTTAACGAATATCCTGATTGAAACATGTTGCGACGCATACCACATGTGCAGATTTGAATATAAATTAGTAATTCATTATAATAGGAGAAGTTATGTTTTTATTGGCTAAATCTGAAAAAGAATATAACGACAAACTCATCCCAGATCATGTAATATGATGTTTTTCCTAGTCGTTGTATAGGCACCTGTATTACACGCACGGACACACTATCGCCATACGCTCTGTCATGTGAACTATGTAAATAGGTAATCAGGTGATAAATTGTAATTCCCAATTTCTTTACTGGTGAATTAACCTAGAATTAACTTTGTGTTTGCTAATCTCAGATTAATTCCAGTGTTGTCAATAACCCAGAGTCATTCGTATTGCGTTTCTTTAAAAATATTAGCAAATCCAGAGTTTGTTCGCGTGTAAAATTTAACGAAGTCATTGGATTATATTATATTATACTGACTGATTTGCACGAGGAATCGAGTGAATTATGTGCGAAATGTGGTATATAAATGGCCATGTCCAATTAAAATCAGCATTATTTTTTGGTATAGATAGAAAAAAAGGAAAACATTTCACTTCAAATGAAAAACTAATTGGTATTGAAATTATGGACAAACACATTATCGAAAACAAAAAGACAGAGAGTGCTACAAGTAACAAAAAGATAGAGGAGTGGAATATTATAGCACAGGAGTTTAATTCAAGGTTAGTTTCTTTTCTTTCTGTCTCAGATGAATATGTCCGTAAATTCTCGCCGTACGTTTGCAGATGCAAACACGCACCATACTGTAAGAGCATTTAAAAACAAACAGCATTGATGTTTTTGTGCATACATTCATGCAAATATTTAAATATTAATCTTTTCCTCGAAAAGAAAACACGGACCTCTACGTATCGAATTATGCGATTTTTTATATTGACAATTGTATTTAATTTTATTAAATTTTAATAAATACAATTTAAAATGGCTTATGTTGCACTTACGTTTAAGATTTGTTACTGAAACGGGAACATATCCGCAATTCAGATAGCTTATCTTTCATAACATCTTGAATCATGATTTCGTTGTTGCAAATTAGTGTTCTATTAATACTATAGATGTACTCATATAAGTGTTCATAAAACTTTCTATGTTTTCACATCTTAAGGTCTTATCTTACCCAATCTATAATATTTATTATTAATTTTTCAGCCTAAGAACTAGTGTCCGGACACTTAAACAACTGTGCTACTTATGGAGAAATCTAAAACGGGTGGCGCAATCAAAAGACGCCACCATAAAACGGGAACAATTTACCTCGGGAAATCATGTTCCTGTCACCTTCTTGTCCTCGACGACCCAGAGAACGCTTGACGTCATTCAGAAACAAATTCAACCTTTACAGAAAGCACATGATTACGATGCACAAATGCACGGTGATGATGACGTTAACCTTAATCATGAGGTATATATGTAGTATATACAGGTAAGTATGGGAGGTTTAACTAACGCCTACTTATTTTGGATATTATAAGTCTTGTGGGTGCTATCCCCCCTTAATAAAACGAATTCAGAACGCTACGGTTTATACGCCAGATGCCGATATTTTTCAGTAAATTTGAGAATGGTTCTCGTAATAAAAGTAAATAGCGGACAGTACCTATTTTTATATGTAAAATAGCTTAAAAAATTAAATCGCGATGAGCTTTTATATAAGCTGTTTAATTTTGTAATGCATTCTTTAAGATATTTCAAAGATTAAAACAGTCCCTTAATAATAAATCAAGATGTTTTTTTATTTGTTTTCAGGTATAATCCGGTGCTGAAGAGGGTGCATGTGGAGAGCCCGATGAAATGCGTCATACTCCTCCATCTACAAGACGTCTTGCCCATCATGTTCAACCACAGTCATCTGCGACGTCTAGACGTGGTTCAAACTTCGTGCCGCCACAACCAAGATTCCGCAAAAGATCTGCGTCACCCACAGGCTACTACCAATTTTTAAAGACACTGGCTAAAAAATAACATGATCTTAAGATGGAAAATCTGAGGTTAAAAAAATAATATTCTTAAATTAAAAAAGAGGAACTTAGAGAATGGTATGATGAGCAACGACATTCGTCTACCTCGATCACGTAGTGCAACATGTCGTCCGGAAGATGTCGATAAGTCGACCGAAACAAACGACTTTCAACAACCGAAAGACGTAAACAACTCGTCTGCTGATGTTTGGCGTTTTTGGTAATTAACATGACCACACTGTACTGTCGCTACGCCCACCATCCATTGTTATAAAGATTGGTTTGTTGTTGTTTGTTTTCCTTTCGTAATCTTTATTTAGGAATAATTTCACGTCCAACCAAATAGAATTATAATTTTGTAAGACTTGTAGATTTCATTTTGGTCATCATCAGCAGAGTTATTTGACAACGATCAACTACCAGCGTTGTATGTTCATGAATACTGATACCACTATACTAGACGAATGAAACATTTCGTTAAATATACGAACATTAACTGATTCTGTGAGGTGTTAATGCATATAATTCCTTCAGCAATTAGGTATTCACTACATAAAAATTCTATAGCAACCATATTACATCAACTTCCTTATAGTGGGGCTAGACACAAGTCTGATGCCATGACGATCTGACACTTAGCGTGTGATAAGACAATGTATTTTATTGTCTAAAATCAGTGACAGCACATTGTTGTGTATATTATTTGTGACACATTCTGAAACGAATCATCTTTAGCAACACACGTTAATTCCCGCATTAATATCCGAATATCAAGCATTTCTACCATTAACGTGCACATTTAACAAAAGTAAACGAAAACATAACGCGCGTGGAATTTCACGGCGTTGTCTTTCACTGGGTAACTTTATAAAATCGGGTTTAAGTCTACAAATATACCCAGAAACCCGCTTGACGATTCTCTGACATACATATGACCCCTACTAAACGAAGGTAAAGAATCATAGTGTGATAAAAATCTGCAGCAATGGAAGAATTTCTGACTGCCTTTGCCGAAAACACGCAAAGTAGGGAGCTGAGAATATTATAATTTATTGTAAAGGTTATATTAAGACAAAAATATTTCTAACCACCTGTGCTTATCTATAAATACTTTGTAAACAATAAATATTGTTTTATAACTGATGCATTGAAAAAAGATACAAAGGCAAATACTATCATAACATAAGGAATGTAGTAGTTTCCTTCCTTATTTAAATAATCTTCAAACTTCGCCGAATTATGAATTGTTAATTAATGTCATAATTTTAATGAATTATAAATACGTTTTGTAATGTCCCATGCATTTATACTGTCTTATTTTACCAGAGTTCTAAATATTTCTAAATGATAATATTACAAAAGAACATAAACGTAAGCGTAATAATGTTTCAAAATTTGAAGTATCCCATAAGTAATACTCGATATTCTATGCTACTCAATATGATAACATCTAGTATAAACTATTAATGTCAACATCATGAACATTGTTAAGAATATATAAAGTTGAGTGGAAAATCATGGCGGTTTATGGAATCAAATTTGGTTCAACCTGAGAATCATATGATGATGTTTTGAGTCGTATGTATCAATGCAGTTAAACAATATTTGCCTTACCTATAAGACCATATATTTCCAGAACAACATCGTTTGGAAATCGGAATATTTATATAAAATAAACTTCGTCGTACATCATCATAGGATCCAGCCGATCACGCACCATGCGTAGTCTACGGAGACGTCGGCGCTGACGTCGATATTCCTCATCAACAATTTGAACTAAATATTCAGCCATTACAAACTACACAGATCTGTAAAATAATCCACCCCTTCAGTAGGATTATTTGAACAATGTATAAACAACCCGGAGTAAATCATCGATTATGTAAAGAAACGCAGTGAATGAATTACACACGAATTATTCCCTAACGGGATATAATTCATGGATCAGAGTTATTCTTGAATTCAGAAACCCAACAGTGGATTAACACATAGCTAATTCGCGAATAATTCTCGAGTAATGTAAAGAAAGTGTTCATATTCTCCTAAATTAGTTAAATCCCGATTCGGATGAGAAAAATCAACACAATTGGCTAGCGGTTATATATACTGGATTTTTGTAATATTTCAATATTTTGTACATTCTTTCAACGCGGATGGACTATATTTTCAACACTTTATTGCTTATTCCTTTCACTCGATTACGGCTAAGTATTGTAAAATAATAAGTGGGCAAATCAGGCATTAAGAATATCTGAACTAACACAGTAGTGTATATTTAAATTTATTTCTTCTAAAAGTATGAATAGCTGAACATAAATATAGATAAACAGTGCAACATAGTAAATACAATACGTATAAATTTAACATACCCAGCATCAATATCTGTATTATAAGATCGATTTATAAGTAACAAAACCACATTACAATCAGACTGATAGCAATTTTTACAGACACGCAACTTATTCATCACATTGTCGGAGCTTGGACTAACATGCAAAAGTATTTGCGTTACAAGTTCAGATATTCTACAACGAATGCGAAAGGCGATGACAAACAGTTGTATTTGTGTATTGGAACTAATGTTGCATATTTTCCAACATGACGTTTATACCAATATATTTTGTGAACGTAAACCCACAATAGACCGTTCTTGTTTTGCCCATATAGGCGATTCCACTAATTTCACTCATGTTAAAAAGCATTGAGCCATTATTGACCAATCATTATGCATGGTTTTGATTTCAATGATATACATGTATAAATGAACATGCGTCCAAGGGCGATGAAAAAAGGTAAACTAACACAAAAGCGAGGAGGAGCTAAAACCAAGGAGGAGCTAAATTATTATTGGCCAAAACAAGAACGGTACAGAATGGTAAGCTCCTCCCATATACTTTTTTATAACAGTTTTGTCATCCATCGCACTGGCGCGTGCGCTGTGCGTGTAGACACAACGTGACCACACGTCTTCTCCTTTGAACTACGTGAACAGTTAATCAGGTAAACGAAGTGTAATTGTTGGGCAATCTGCTCAATAAATGGTATTGTGAATAAACATTATGAAAAGAAATGACACAGCTGTCCACTGGAGTGGTTGTGATATACGAACCAGGAGGGTGATAGTTTAATGAAGTATTTTTCTATAATAAATTTTCTAATATGAATAAAATGAAATGACAAATGATATTGAAATGGCGTGTGTGAACTATCGAGATGGTTTGGATTCCAATTAAAAGAAATATCTGTTTAAAAAAAGCGTTAAACACACGCATAATTTAAATGAACAAATCCGTTAATTGCGTGTGTCTTATAGTTCAAGTTACACAGAAGGTTGCTTTGTATGTTAGTTGTTGGCAGTGAATAAAAGGACTGGTTTCGAATCGCTCTTGCTTCATTCTTGACATGCCAACAATTTCGAGTTCATTATTATTATTATTATTATTATTATTATTATTATTATTATCAAAGGTCGAAACTTTCGTTTTGCTTGTCAGGATTATAACTTGGTCATGTGTTGCGGAATTTTCTAATTGCCTAAATGAGACGGCATGTCATGCGCATGAACCAGGACTGTATTCAATGGTTAAGATCATGCTTAAAGGTCCAAAGTCGTAATTGGATTTTTGCTAGTCCGGATTTATAACTCCATAAATGGATGAATGCTAAGATCACTGTACATAAATGTTTGCCTCAACAAGACAGCGTATATCTTTATGAAATCAGGTCGATAGATTAAAG
Source organism: Congeria kusceri (assembly GCA_027627225.1). Taxonomy (NCBI): domain Eukaryota; kingdom Metazoa; phylum Mollusca; class Bivalvia; order Myida; family Dreissenidae; genus Congeria; species Congeria kusceri. The sequence continues at coordinate 86,469,011 of CM051024.1, forward strand.
GTCAAGACCACAATTAGATGTAAAAGCGGCATCGTAGCGCATCCATCAGTTCTACCGATGTACTTGTTATTGTTATTATTATTATTATTATTGCTATTATTATTATTATTATTATTATTATTATTATTACTATTATTATTATTATTAGTATTATTGTTATTATTATTATTACTATTTATTTTTACTGTTTAAAAGCACAGGGTCCGCTTTAACTAACACTTTTTTGAATGAAAACTATACTTGTATTCAGAAATCTAGTATAAAGTATGACATGCCTTACCATAATGTCAAGCAATTTTTTATGTAGTACCAATTTTCTGATTGTTTTTCCTGAAAATCTATAATTGTTTTTATGGTAAATTACATTGGCACGGGATTAAAATCTTGATTAAGTGGAACATGCCCTCATATTTTGGTTTTGAAGCTTCAGTACTCATAACTGATCAGGTATTTTACCTTACATAAAACGAAAGCACCATACGCATGTTTTCGATTCGGAAAATGGCTACCACTATTCCAGTAAAGAGTGTTTGTTGTTTTTCGAATTAAGAAAACATTGTTTAATATTGTGTAGTATAAGAAATTTAAAACTGAGCAAAGATGTATTAAATAAAAAAACTAGAATCAAAACCAAATCTCGCAATATCACGCCGCTCCAGTCTGAAATCTCACACAGTCTCATATATCAATAATATTCTCCGGAACGATTACAGATAAAATCTTATTTTTGTTTTTGTTTTGGTGTAAAGTTTTAATTGCCTTCAAAAGGAGACTTGATGCAGGAAAATCCTTCCAGAGATAACACAGTTTTAGGTAAAGGAACTTTAGAAATTTTTGAAAATGGCAGTTTGGTTTTCGCTACAAGGAGGGTCTTTGTGGGTAAAAGTGACATTAAATTACGTATTTTGAACATACAGCAGTATTGCTAATTCTTAACATTGTGGTACATGTAAATAGTTCAGCACATGAAGATGAGCCATGGTACATGTTGTATTATCTTCACGATTATGAATGTTATTATACAATGCATGAAAGGCCTATGTGATTAAAAAATCATTGTTCTGTGTAAATGATTACAACTTCCAATTTATTTACTGATGCGTTTCTGCGCTTCTGCTTTTTTAAATTGTTTTAAATACTTTGTACAAAGAAACATATTTGATAAATTCCGAGGAATGGAAGTGGGTGTCTTTAAACCGACTAAATAAATCGCACTGCTTATTACAACATAGACGTATATATAATTTTGTAATACTCATTATGAATCGTGTACAATTGATTAGAGAATGGACACTTCGTTAAACGTTTATCAGAAAATGACGTGTTTGAAAACCCGTTTAGATGTCTTTGTTTATCAGCGATCGTTTAATGCGAGTATCGTATGCCGTCATTAATTGTGATTTATATAGAAACCTTTTAATAAAGACTTAAATGAGGTGACGTTGAAGTGATACGGAATGGTTATTTAAACATATATAAGCGTCACTCGAGCATTTGAAATACAGTTTGGATCGACTCCAATATCGACATAGACAAAGGTACGTTTATTCAGTTTTTTGGGCCGTATTATCGAATCATTTTAAATTTAGTTGTATTATTTTCACTTACAGTTATAATTTTTAAAGGTACATATACATTTGCCATTACTTTTAAGTTAAGTATGCGATTATTAATTTAAAAAAAATGATGATTTGGAAATTTAGGATTACATTTAATATAAAAATAACGATTTCTGGAACACAGACCATATGCAAAGACTTAAACAATTTGGCTTAAGATATCTGCTTATTTTGAATTTCATTGACTATAGAAATAATTAGTGGACGCTCGACTTTCTCGTATTTGATAGTACTCTGGCTTGATAGTACCCGGGATTGTAAATAATATTTCTACAAAACCATAGAAACTTGAAATATTCAAGTTAAAAGAATTAAGTTGCTACGGAAATCAACTGTTGCTTAATTGGGGAAGTAACTTTAAGCTAAGGTGAGTAAAATGTTGATAAGGCAGGCATTTGTTGCAAAGAACGTCATTATAGCTGCTAAGGACGAATGGGTTGCTAAGATTATTAACGATCGCTAGAGGAAGCCAGTGGTTGCTTAGGAAATTAATGATCGCTATGGATGTCAGTGGTTACTAAGGGGAGTAAGTTGATGCTAAAGGAGTCATGGGTTTCTAAGGAAATCACGTGTTGCTAAGGAAGCGACTGGTTGCTAAGGGGAGTAAGTTGTTGCCAAGGAAGTCACTGATTTCCAAGGAATCACTTGTTGCTAAAGAAGTAATGAGTTGCTGAGGAAATCCAGTGTTGCTAGGGGAAGTAAAGTGTTGCTTAGGTGAGTAAGTTGTTAATAATGAAGTCATTGGTTGCCAAGGAAGTCACTTGTTGCTATGGAAGTTATTGGTTGCTAGAGAAATGAACTGTTGCCAGAGGAAGTCACTGGTTGCTAAGGAAGTCACTGGTTGCCTTTTGTTTATATAATGGGTTCATCACTGTGATAAAGTATTTTGAATTTCAAGTCAATAAAGGAAGTTTAGATATTGAGAAATTTGATCTCAAGTGAAGGTTGAAAAAGTGCAATTTCTCCAACAAAATCACATATATAGTAACCTCATCTTGTCTACAGAATGGGTTTATAACTGTGATTAACCAACTTGAGTTTCAAGTCAATACCTCTTTCAGATATTGTGAAATTTGACCTTAAGCGAAAAATTCAAAATTCTCAGTTAAAAAAAGGGTAATAACTCCAGAAAAATCCTTGAACGAGTTAACCTCCTTGTCTGCAAAATGGATTGAGCACCATAAACAAGTATAAAGAGTTTCAATTTAAACGTCTTTGATAGTTATTAAGAAATGTTATGCTAGTCCTTGTATTTATCAAAAATGTATGTTCGAGTGCAGACAGACGCCATTAACCAAACATAAAAATACAGCATTAATCTACAGATCAACCACTGACATGAGTCAATAAATTATATTTAATGATATGTTCATGGCAAGGCGTACAATGGCATTCTTTTTCAAACAAATCGTTTGACCAACATTTAAATGGACTAAATGAATTGCACCGTTCGAGTGTTGGTCAAACGATTTGTTTAAAAAAGAATGCCATTGTACGCCTTGCCATGAAGTTCTTAATAACTATCAAGGATTCTTTCCCATACGGCCATCGCACACAGAAGACTCTTAGTTTTACAACGTGTGCAAAAAACAGGAGACGCCCCGTTCCAGAGGCGACCATGGGTCTTTCAGTGCCCGGTGTGAAACACCTAGTACACTGTACCTCGGTTTTAAAAGTCTTATACGACAGACGAATTAGTAGGTAAGGGAGCTTGAAATTGCGACCCCTGGGTTGTTATGCCAGTGCGTTACCACTGGACCGCATGAACAAAATAGAAAGTAGGCTTATTTTTTAATGTTTCAATGCGAAGAGTGATATTTTTCAGCTTTAGTACCTATGTTCAGTTGTCTGGTAACAAATGTTATTTTGAATAATTCGCATTTACATTAACTATAAACGTTTGAATTTATTGCTGCATACATTACATTTCTTGTGGCAATGAGTACAATACTAATGCATGCATTCAACATTACATAATGAAACCTATGTCATGCGATTATTATCTATCTTATAGCTTCCACTTCAATGATTTTTCGTAGAGTTATGGGACTTTTAAGCTTTCTGAATTCAGTATATACTGCAAAATTCTTGTCCGGTCTATTTCTCCGTAACTACTTGCCAGATTACAATGAAATTTTATGCGACCTTTCATTACCAAAAGGAGGCGTGCACAGTTTACATGTGTGGACGTTTTTTTCGTTATTTGCCTTGGAGTTATGGGGCTTTTAAGATTGTTTTAATTAGTGTGTACATGTAGTGCACAATTCTTGTCATGACTGCAACAACTACTAGGCGGAATGCAATGAAATTTTATGGAAAGCTTCACTTCCGAGAGAAGGTGTGCACTGTACCAGGTTGTTCAATGATTTTTCTTGGAGTTATGGGACTTTGATGATTGCTGAAATTAGTATATAGTGCACAATTCTTGTCCAGGCTGTTTCTCTGCAACTACTTTATCATAGTGCTGTATGGAATTCAGTAATACTTGTTTGTATGGTATGTTGTGTTATGCTTTTATACAATTATGGCAGGATATTTGCATCCACTAATTCCACTGATATCATTGTCTTGAATCAGTATTTATTACAACACACATATGAATGATCATTAATAACTATAGCCTTTTTCGCCGCTCTGTATTTATACATATTATAGTGAGGTAAATAATAAATCACTTGCAAGACTTAGCACTGGCTGCAATATATGAATAAATTAAAGAACACAAACAGATAAAAGGTATTATTAGGTAGCGAACAGATTTGTAATAAAAAACTTACATAAAAAGATGAAAAGAAATCACATAAACTGTGCATTGCAGTCAGAGATGTAGTAAATGGCTATTTGTTAACGTTTAAAATCCAATGTCTATTCTAAATGTCTAGTCATGGTTTTGCACCGATCAAGGTTTTCCAGCAGGCGGTGTGGGGGGGGGGGGGGTGCGCATATACGGGACTTTGGACTAAAAGCGATTCCCGACAGGCGGGAATTTGACATTCCGAATAATTCCGGGTTCCGGGGTAATAAACTTTGGTCGGATTTTAAATCCCGGTAATATAGGCACCCGGGCCATTTCATAGACATATAGCATCTCCCACTGAGGGGATTTAGACAAATATGCTTGGCTCTAGGTTGGGGCATTAGACACCAAAAAAAAAAATTTCCTGGGTCAGCCCGCCGCCCCACCCCCCGGAGGGAAATTTTGATAGGTACATTTTTGTGTCCGTCTGCTCAGGTATTCGTATTGTGTTATTTAATAGGGGGTTGCGAAACCGACGTTAACGGGTTCGTGTAGCTACCCGTACACGTACACGTACAAGTTGCAATTTAAGTACGCTTGCGAAGCAAAACGTTTACTTATTATATCATGTGACAGTTGAAGCATGATATCCTGATGAATCGATATGAATGTGAATAAAATGTATTACCGACGAACGCACATGGGCGACAAAAACTGGAATTTCCCATGCCTATTACGTAGTACACAAACCATTACAAGACTCGCGACACGCTCTTTACCTGTAAAAACTACATACATCTGGATGACGAAATGCTCAAAAAGTAGTCTACAGGTACCTGTACACGTGCAAGTTCCGTTTCGCAACCTCACTACATTGCTTTGTTTTGTTTGCAAATATTGTTCACATAGTACACATGCATAGAATTACACATATAATTGCTACAGTTATTTCATAATGGCAATCGGAGTGCACTTATTTGTCCTTCTGCTCCAAATATCGGCTTCTTTGACATCGAAACACGTTTTAGCTGAAGCGGAAGAAGTAATGTCCAAATCTACTACTACCAGTGTTGCAATTACTACGTCGTCTGCGAACGTAACACGTGACCAAAGGTGTGTTCCAGACAATTCTACCGTTGGCAACCATTCAATTCACGAGTACTCCAAATTCATAATCTTGCCTGGATTTGTGACCAATCCACTGACGTTTATATTGGTGGTTCAAATGAAACCATTTCAAACAACAGAACTTTATATTTTATCATTAAGCAATGCAGATTTTTGCTACTGTGTTATGCGTTTTATTAACTTAGCGCTTTATGATATTCGATTTCAATGGACAAATTTCGCCTGTCGAGCCTTCCATTATTCGATAAACGTTGTGTATTTATGTTCCAATTATACGTTACTTTGTTGGACGCTGGAAAGGACGTTGGCTGTTATATTTCCTCTGAAAATTATCGACTGGTATACGTTAAAAAGGATTACATTTAGTATCATGGGCATGTTGCTCTTCAGTTCATTACTCTCAGTTCCATTAATGACTGAGGTAAAAGCGAGGCATTGTAAAGTTGATCCAAATTCTCTATTAAATGCGAGTATTCTCCGTTTCTCTCCTCTGTTTGGACTATTGTCGGTTCCCTCTACCAAGCTATTGTCCCCATGCTGTTCATTGTTACATGTAATATTATCATTATTGCGCATTTGGTTAAACGGACAAATGTCAGGATAGAAGGTACAGCTAATCCAAACGTTATCCAAAGGAAAATAAAAGAACAACGTAAATTAACCATTACGGTTATCGCTGTTTGTACTACTTTTGTAATTCTTCATATACCGTACATTCTGGTTGTGATATTCCTGAACTTAACGGCTGATGAAAATGTCTTAAACAATCCTAGGAATTTCGCATATTTTCTTCTTTTTATGAATATTGCCCTAACAAGTATTTCGGTTTATCACTGGATTAATTTCTTCGTGTATATATTGTCTGGTACAAAATATCGCAACGCTTTTAAAGAAATATTGCCCAATGTTTTAAACGCAAGTGATTTGGGGACATATTTGATAAACAACTAATGACATTGTATTTAAAATAATAAAATGTTATAAACTAATTTGTGAAATGGGTACACGTGCGTGTATTGTTTTTATGATAGAAACATTCTTCTTAAAATTTATCCATTTAAATCTAGATATGCTATATGGTATGTAACTTTGTCTCTATTTATTTATTTGTAGGCCACTGTGCCTGTTGTGAATACACACTGTAATGTACCCCTTAGTATTATATCATTTTATAATCGAAATGTTTATTTGAATATGTTGTCCTGTAGATGTAGTTGTCATTTGTATGTGTGCTATATTACTGATACATCAACGTATTTGAAAGTATTGTACCAAATAATGTATTTTTATTTGTTTTAATATATTTATATTGTTACATTATTTCTGCAATAATTTACCATACTATACGGATTTCAGAAAGATATACAGCTGCCCGATATATTTTGCTATGTCCGACAGCTAGCAATTATACTAGTTAATGAATGGATGTATATGTAAATTATTATACCTATAGTTAACTTTTAAGTCAACGTTTTTAGTAAATGTTTTTTTTTCATTCGACCCAGAGTTAAATAATCGGGTTATCATTCACTGGTATCATCCACTCGTTCACAACATACCATACAATAGATACTTTTTGTTATTGCTTAGTTACTTTTCACTTTGTTTGTATAACATTGCCAAATATGTTAATAAACTAATCGGCATGTTGGTCTAAACATCGGCTTTTTTAGGACAGCTTATATGCCTTTTCCACTTTTAATGTGATGTTTTTTTTTCTTAAACATTGATTAACGACACCTATAGCAATCACAAATGAGATGTAATATTCTATTACAGCAATATATCTGGGTGAAACAAGACAAAAAGGTCAATGCGTAAAGAAAATGCTAACAAAGAATTGCGGTTATTATTAAAGGGTCGGGTGGTATTTAATACATTTTTTAAACGATGACACTTTAATGGTGGTGATAATTGAGATCATGAGTTGTCATTTCGTTTACAGCAATATGAGACTTCCTAAAACAAAATGAGACCACAGTCTGTCCTATAGTAAGTCGAGTAAAGTTTGAGAATGTTACGATAAATATTTGATGCGTGTCGTGGGTAAACCGGGCTTAATGCATGTGCGTAAAGTGTCGTCCCGGATAAGCATGTGCAGTCTGCACAGGCTAATATGGGAGGACACTTACCGCTTTTATGGTATTTTCATGTTCAATGAAGTCTCTTCTAAACATAAATCCACTGTAGGCGGAAAGTGCCGTTCTGGATCAGCCTGTGCGGACTGCACAGGCTAATCCACGACGACACTTTAGGAAAATGCATTCAGCCCGGTTTTCCCACGACGCGCCTCATTAATGTTTATGAGTATCCGAATAACCAATCTCATTAAAATCATATCCAGTTTCACGCTACTATACCATATCCACTGACTAGGCCTAACAGCGACAACTACTTGAACGAACGTTATGATTTGATCTTAACGAGATAACCGAACGTGTCACTTCTCCACATTGGTATGTGCACATATTTAGTTATTTACAAACTCTTAATATTCAAACACCTTTACGACTTCGCTAATATATAGTTATCTTTTTTAACTTAAAACACGATACGAACACATACAATAAACAATATACATGACTTTATTTTGTGTACGCAATTATATGTCAAGTTTCCATATATTTTATATACAGATTGATTATAAAATAATACATGAATAAAATTAAAAGTACACAAGCGAAAGGTTAAGATTACTAACAAAACACTATTTACATGTAAATACTAGTATTTATATAATACCATGAGTTTAGATCTAGTGCTTATTTGTCATAACAGTAACCAGTAGGTATATTTGGATGAGGCAGATAGAAAAAAGCATGAAATCTATTGTACATTTAGATATTTTTATGTTTTAATTGTATAGTCTTATAAATTAAAAGTAAACAACATAATATCTATTGCATATATATTTGATATTTGCTTAAAGATCACAAGAGCAGTAGCACACATAGTACAACAATATTAAGTTTTCGAACGTTATAAACTATTTACTTTGTCAAATAGTGTGAACCCAAAACCAATTTTATATGAGATCAAGTGTTAACACATGAAGTCATTACAGGATTTATAAAAGACCATGAACTATTTGTAATCAAAGTGTATATCTCTTTGAGTGGACATTGATGAGCATATACAAATTACATTATGTGGTTGCATTAAATTTATGCAAACGATTGTAATTTGTCGTTGTTATCCAACTGGACAATATAAAATTAAAATTTTGGCATTATACACATTATATAAAATAATACTAGTAAAACTGATTTAGTGCATTACAGTATGTTCAATTTGTGATCTGTCTGAAACTAATGGTATCTCAAAACACAGGTACATATACATGTCCAGAGTGACGGTCCATAATTGCCTCTGTGTGATATAATGTTTGAGTGTTTTTGGTCAACATTGTATTGTCTTCATAGTTATGTAATTATATAGTATAGTTTTGCGCTGAATCATCGATTTGAAGTATGTTTAATTGAAACAAAATAGTTTGGTCCTTGGTTTTGAACTTCTTATAAGTTTGTAGTATTGACTTTAAACAGATTAGTTGAGTTTACAAGTGTATGTATTTCCTTACAAAGTGAATCCGTTTCGGTGTCACGCGGCAATACATGACGACATAATACAAGTTAATAAGACAGCGCAGTTATTATACTTGTATAAACATATGCAAATACAATCACTTGCTACGAGTTATAAAAAGCGACAAGCTATATAATTAAAGTATTTGATGAATGACAATTTCTAGAAGATGAATATATAGAGGATATTAGTTGGTTTCGGTATAATACCGATTTTAATTGACGAGTGATCATAGAAATTTATATTTCTATTATCACGAGTGAATATACAACAACTTTTCACTTTATGCCTTTTCCACACAATTTTGAGTCCGGTATCGTTGACGATCCAATTCATTTACAGCATTAAATCGGGGACCAGTGTGAAACAGTAAAATTACCAGAGTGGAAATTTGCACTGTTTTTAAACAGTGAAAATTATCAGAGTGGTAATTTTCACTGTTTTAAAACAGTGAATTATAAATGTTAATTCTCTGATACTTCCCTATAAATTACTGAAAAGCATAAAATAAAATTATATACAATGCATTTTTTATAATAATTTTTATCATTAGAACTCATGTTCAAACAGTCTTTTCAGAAGAATGGTAATCTTATTTCATTGTATTTATTTCTGTAAAAAGGAATAATAGTCGCAGTCCAGATAGTTTCCAATGAAGAACAATGCTTGTTTATTCTACATTCATTTGTTGTACTAGTATTGTAATGTCTCCCCAGGTCAACGACACAATAAGAGCGGCATCGGACTGAATCCACCAGTTCTACTAATATTACTGTTTAAAGGACGCATTGACTGAAGAAGAAAAGGATATCAGTAAAACTGATGGATGCTCCCCTGGAATGCGCTTTGTCAAGCAATATGAATGCAATGAGAAGTGCAGATATAGTAAAATGACTAAAAATCACTAGAACTGTAGGACCAAATCTGGCATCAAAACTACATGTATGTGAGAATATCGCACAAATAGCAAATGAACATTCAGAAGAAGCAAAATTGTTAAACTAAAATACAAACAAAATAAAATAAATCAAAGCGATGGATCATTACTCTAATATGGTAATTTCATCCTAGTTATTTAATTGTTCATCAAGTATCATTGAATTTTATATAGAAGTTCAAGAGAAATAGACATGACACAATTGAAATCTTGAAAGTCCCATAACTCCAAGAAAAATCATTGAAGCAAAATTCCTGGTAATATGCATACATCCTCTCGGCAATAAAGCTTCCCATTAGGTTTTATTGAAATCTGACCAATAGTTGCTGAGAACTTTCAAGGACAAGAATTATGCACTATATACTAATTTCAGAAATCTACCAAGTGCCATAACGTAGAGAAAAATCATTGAAGCGGAACATCCTGATCATTTGCACACTTCCTCTTGGTAATGAAGCTTCCCATAAAGTTGTGTTGAATTCAGGCCAGTAGTTGCTAAGAAATAGCCCGGACAAGAAAGTCAAGAATTGTGCACTATATACTAATTTCAGAAATATTCAAAGTCCCATAACTCTGAGAAAAATCATTGAAGCAAAACGTCGTCCTGGTAATATGCACACCTCCTCCTGGTAATGAAGCTTCCCAGAAAGTTTCGTTCAATTCTGGCTAGTAGTTACTGAGAAATAGCCCGGACAAGAAAGTCAAGAATTGTGCACTATACACTAATTTCAGAAATATTCAAAGTCCCAAAGCTCTGAGAAAAATCATTGAAGCAAAACATCCTGGTAATATGCGCACCTCTTCCTCGTAATGAAGCTTCGCATACAGTTTCGTTCAATTCTGGCTCGTAGTTGCTGAGAAATAGCCCGGACAAGAAAGTCAAGAATTGTGCATTATATAATAATTTCAGAAATATTCAAAGTCCCATAACTCTGAGAAAAATCATTGAAGCAAAACGTCCTGGTAATGTGCACACCTCCTATTAGTAATGAAGCCTTCCATAAAAATTCGTTGAATTCCATCCAGTAGTTGCTGAGAAATAGCCCGGACAAGACAGTCAAGAATTATGCACTATATACTAATTTCAGCAATATTCAGAGTCCCATAACTCGGAGAAAAATCATCGAAGCGGAACGTCCTGGAAATATGCACACCTCTTCTTGGTAATAAAGCTTCCCATAAAGTTTCGTTGAATTCTGGCTAGTAGTTGCTGAAAAATAGCCCGGACAAGAAAGAAGGACGGAAGGACGGACGGATAGACGGAAGGACGGACGGACGGACAAAGCGGCGACGGTATGCTCCCCCGATTTTTTTTCGGGGAGCATAAAAACACATTCAAAACTACACAGGAGGCAGTAAATATTCAGTTTTGAAGTGCATCTGTTAAATGAACGTACGACTTTAATTGACTTAATGAAAGGTTGCATCAATTTGACAGGTGTTCCTTGAAGCGTAGCAACCATTATCAGATGGCTGCAGTAAATTAAATCAATAGACTGTTTTATTCGCATTATATGTTTACGTTATTCGAATTAGAAAAATAATAACACAAGCATTATGTTTTAATGGTATGCTTTTAAAATTGACGTATTAAACATAATATCATTGTATACATATCAAACATTTTGCAATATCAAAGAAAAAATGGCCTTACAGTTAACCTTTTAAACTAATACATGTAAGACATATGTTTATTTATTTACTGAAGCATTGCAGAATAATAAAACAACAACAACAATAACAACAACAACACAACAATAACAAAATAAACCAACTTCAAATTAGTTATTATTTAAATAATGAATATATATTTAACTAAAAGCTGATCGAAGGAATCGAAGCAGTACGTATTGACATCATATTATATATTGAATGTTAATTATTAAAAACATACAGTTTTTGTTTGAGAGCAAACAACTTATAAAAACATATTTAAACACAAAATACTTAAAACTTCAACACATCAATTATAATGTATTTGCAAATGGAATCGCTGATGAATCGCAAATCAACAAATGTAAGTTTGAGCTTTAGAGCTCTTTTTGTACTATCAAGTACGCCATAATATTATGGGCCACGATGAAAATAAATGTAATTCTAAAGGAACACTGTAATAAGGATTTATTTGAAGTGATGATAGTGTGTTACAGTCGGTTATAAACATATATAAGCAACGATCGAGCTTTTGGATCTACACCATTACCAACATCGACCGCAGGTAGGGTTTTGTCAGTAGATATCCAGATATCTGTTTTCCTATTTTTAGCAGATTAGTTACTGTTAAGGTTTGCTAATATTTAATTTCATTTATTTACAAATTATAAAATAATGGCATAATATTTGAAATGTATTTTATCATCATATTGGTGTTCTGTTAGAACAAAAAGGACTTAATGACTAAAGTTGCAATGTATATTATTTTGATTTGTTTGGTGGGATTCAATCGATCATATACGTGTTAACCCGAAATTCTGCGTTGATATTTAGCATTAGCAGTAGTCCTGTAACCAATGCTCTCTTAAATAATTTGATATCAAATTTAATACTGGATACACTTGTCGCAACATTTAATTTGAATGAAAATTCGTGCATTACAACTTCTGTATTTCATTCCAGAATTGCAATTCATATATATCATCTACATAATGTCATACAGTAAAATTAGACAAAAATTGTAGAAAAAATCAACAAAATAGAACGATTACCAACAAAGAAAAAGACAACCAAGAGATCATGTAAATGACATATGCTTCTGAGGTGAGAAATATCAAGATGACAAATTCATAAAAAATAACAGAGGGTCCTATTAATAGTTTATGTACTCAACACAGTGCATGTGATGTATATGTTTATTTGCTGCAGTGGTTTTCACAGACTTTGTTCTTGAATACATTTTATATTAATGCAATCAAAATTGAATATTATTATTTTAAAGAAATGTAATATCGTCTCGATACAGTGTAATACTGCAAAACATGCATGTATATTGACATACGCAAAGTCACAAACATATTTCTGAATATGTGGATATGTAACATTTTAATAAATCTGTTTGAAAGAAGAACATACAAGTTAGTGAACACTGAGAAATCAGTGATTCAAAACCAAGTTATTCAGTCTAGACTACCAATTTGTGTTGAGAGCATAATGTTTGCTAACACCTAATACCATACATTATAGAGACTTCTCGAAGACTCAGAAATGTTGTCCGAACTTTGGTCTGATAACATCTCAAAGCTTAACGGACCAAATTAAACATGCCGGACCGAAAAACAAGTAACACAATCAGTTTAAGGAAGCTAAATCTGTTTGTTGTTCAAACATTGTAACAAAACATAATAATGAAAGCAAGTCTTTAAAGAAGAATAACAAATATTTGTATTTAATCAAAACTAAAAGTATATATTAAGTTTGAAGATGAATATAAATGTTATAAATTAAGTATTGCAATCAGCGACATTACAAAATTGCTAAAATATTTTAAAACTTGAATTCAAAATCTATTCTTACTAACAACTCATGGTTATTTGTAACAATCTGCTAATGTGTACGCATTATGCTACTTAATATCATTGCTTTGTTTTTTAACATTGCTCACGGCAATAAGCGCCTTAGCTGGAGCGGAAGATGTTATATCCGAGTCTACTATTACCGGTGTTTCAAATTATACCTCATCTGCGAACGTAACCCGTGACCAAACATGTGTTGCAGACAATTCTACCGTTGGCAACCGTTCGGCAATGACTGAAAATTCATTAGTACTCCAAATACGTAATCTTGCCTGGATTTGAAACCAACCAACTGACGTTTATATTGATATTGCAAATGAAACCATTTCAAACAACTTACGGAAGTTTATATGTTAGTATTAAGCATTGCATATTTGTGTTCCTGTTATGCGTTTTATTAACTTAGCGCTTTATGAAAATACAACTTTCTTAGAAGACACAATTGCACATGACTAGCGTATTTGATAATTTGAGTACAATATCAATAATAATGACTAAAATAGTTCGACAACGACCTCTGAGACACCAAAGTTCATCACAATCCATTTAAATGCTATATTTAGGGTACGTCTGATTTATAGTATAGTAGTCAGATTGATGAACAGACAACTATAAGCAAAAGAAGAATGGTCGAGCGGTATGCACTGAAGATTTTGGTGACGGCGAACTGGTTTCGAATCTGGTCTGAAAACATTTTTGTAAAATTCAAATTGTAATTGAAATGTATGAAGAGATATTTGTTTTTATATTATGTGTTCTGTTTGATTAAAAAATATCGCACGCGCTTTTACGTCCTCAGCCATTAATTCATATAGATGCAGGTATTGTGCGATTGTATAGACATGGCACTTATGTATTCCGTGTATTTCCGTAAATCTATTTTAAGTTACTAACCCAGATAGAAGACTCAGACATGAATATGTATTGATTAAATTATTACTAGGTAACAGTTGATACTTTCGTGCAGTGGTAAGTAGGCAAAGTTTGTAAGCGTGATGTTTTGGGTTCGAATATCAAAACAGGCACTTTTAATTTATTCAATGTATTTATTTGTTTTAATTTAATTAATTGATCATTGTGCTGACGTCATCACACGGAATCTCACCATCAACCTCGATTCTGACACAGAAGAGAGCTGCATAAATACTGCGAGCGAAACAAAGTATTTGTCATTGCATTTTTATGTAGATTAAATAATGAGGCTTAGAAAAAAGGAAACAAAAACAAAATAAAGAAACATTTTCAGGAGAATAATTGACTTTAAAGTAAAAGAAAATAATAAAAAGGAAAGATTTTGGCAGAATACGAACCACAGTCATTGTAATTCAAAGTCTAAAACAATATCCACCGCGCTATGCTTCCTGACACTTGTTGGTGGATGCTTTTGTTATATGACTATGAAATCTGCTCTTTAGACGCTAAACAAACGTTAAAGAGATATAAACAAAACAGCCGAGCGCTACCGGAGATTACTAAGTGACAGGTCAATAAAATCGTACCAATATAATGAATATATGCCAATACAAACATTCACGCTACCAGTGCAGCGAGTTATCATTTCATTTCAGTAACCACTCTTCCATATGATTTAGCTATTTTCGGGACATACATTAATCGAGTACATGGTCACGTTATAATGCCTTATGTTTATCATTAGTTATATCGTACGTGCTATGTATCTTGTACATTGTATCTTGTTACCTTAACGCCCAAGTAGTCCTAGTAAGCATATAGGTATTTAAACTAGTTAGCATATAGTTATTTAAACTAATAAGCATATAGGTATTTACACTATTAAGCATATACGTATTTAAACTAGTAAACACATACGAATTTCCAGAGAAGCTTGAGAAATTTACAATGTCTCTTGAGGATGCTCTGTCTGCAGCCTACCCATGCAACACCGCTTCCGAGTCATGGAACCACCTGAGCGAGGCAATTCAGAAGTCAACTCTTGCTAAATTCGGGAAAAAAAACTCCAAGAACTGCGATTGGTTTGATGCCAAGTCTGTGAAGTTGACACCTGTTATTGAAGCAAAACGTGCTTCGCTTGCTGAATACAAGCGTTCACCAAGTGAGAAGTCCCTCCAAGCACTCAGATCAGACAGGAACGAAGTACAGCAGACAGCAAAAAGGTGCAACAACGAGTATTGGCAGGAGTTCAGTCATGACATTGAGAATGCAGCAGCAACAGACAACATCAAGGGCATGTACAAGGGCATCAAAAAGGCTCTAGGGCCAACTCAGAGCAAGACAGCTCCTCTGAAAATCACCAGCGGAACAGTGATCACAGACAAAGCCAAGCAGATGGAGAGATGTGTGGAATTCTATTCAGAGCTCTACTCCAGAGAGAACGTCGTTGTCGCTTCTGCACTGGACTCCATCGATCCTCTGCCCATTATGGAGGAGTTAGACGCTGAACCAACACTGGATGAACTCAGAAAGGCTATCAACAGCTAAGCCTGCGTCAAAGCCCCGGGAAACGATGGCATCCCTCCTTACCTGATCAGTCACTGTAAAAGCATCCTTCTGCAGCCTCTGCACAACACGCCCTGCCAGTGTTGGAGTGAAGGTAGTACAAAAACAAAGGCGACAGGAGCGACTGCAACAACTAAAGAGTCAACTTCCCTTGAGTATCGTCGGCAAACCGTATGTCAAAGTCCTGTAAGTGCGTCTTCAACATTTGGAAGAACGCGTCTATCCAGATTCCCAATGTGGCTTTCGAGCAGAACCTTCCTCAGTGGACATATTGTCCTTTCGCCAACAACAGGAAAAGTGCAGGGAACAGCAGAAGCCCCTCTACATAGCCTTTATAGACATGACCAAGGCTTTTGACCTGGTTAGCTGGAATGGGCTCTTCAACATCCTCCTGAAGATCGGATGCCCACCGAAGCTTCACAGCATGATCAGATCTTTCAATGATGGTATGAAGGCAACCATCCAGTACGAGGCAGCATGTCCAACCATGTGACATCAAAAGTGGCATGAAGCAAGGCTGCGTCCTGGCTTCAACCCTCTTCGTCATCCTCATTTTCTGAAACATGCCTTTAGGAAATCAACCGAAAGGATGTACATGTACACAATATCAGACAGCGGACTCTACAACATCGCAAGACTCAGAGCGAAAACTAAGGTGCGTGATACCATCATTAGATGACGCAGCAGTCACCTCCCATACTGAACACAACCTGTCATAACCGTCGACAACTTGGTTCCACTATCAGCGACAACCTGTCCTTAGATGTTGAAATCAACAAACGCATCGGCAAAGCCACAACAACCCTAGGACGACTGTCCACTTGCGTCTGGGATAACCCCACGCAGACCACTCCAACCAGATGGCAGTATACAATGCCTTTAGAGTCAGTACCCTCCTGTACGGGAGTGAATCATGGACAACTTATAGAAAGCTAGAGCAGAAGCTGAACTGTTTCCACATGCGATGTCTTCGTCGCACCGTTGGCATCAGATGGAATTAAAAAGTGCCCAACGCCCAGATTCTTGCCCATGTTGGCCTCCCCACCATGAAGACGCTGCTCAGACAACGCAGACTGCGCTGGCTTGGCCACGTGCGTCGTATTGAAGACGGTCGAATTCCCAAGGACAGCTTATATGGTGAGCTTGCATCTGGCAAAAGACCAAAAGGCCGTACCAGCTGCAAGCGCGACATGAAAGCTCTGGACATCAATACACAAATCTGGGAGGACGCCGCAGCAAACCGCAGCAGCTGGTGCTGTTTGCTCAATAAACACCTAAACACAGGTGAGAAGAAGATGTTGAACCTGGCAGAAGAGAGAAGAGCCAGGCGGAAAGAAAAAGTACACGGACAGCCACACACGACCAACTACATATTCAGTTTGTGCAGCAGAGACTGCCACTTCCGCATTGGTCTTACCAGCCATCAAAGAAGCTGCAAAAATAATCCTTAAGGCGCAATATCCATGGTCGACAAATGGCCGAAGGAGGCCTACTACACACACGTATTTAAACTAGTAAGCGCATACGTATTTAAACTAGTAAACATATATGTATAAATGTAAACAAGTAAGCATATACATACTTAAACTAGTGAGCATATACGTATTTAAACTAGTAAGCGTTTACCTATTTAAACTAGTCCGCACAGGCTGATCTGGGACGACACTTTTCGCTTTTATAGTATTTTCTGTTTCAAGGAAGTCTCTTCCAAACATAAATCTACTGTAGGTGGAAAGTGCCGTCCAAGATTAAACTGTGCGGACTGCACACGCTGATCCGGGACGACACTTTCCGCACATGCATTAAGTCCGGTTTTCCCACAACACGCCTCATTTTTATTAGTTGTTTGTTAGCTTAATGTCATTTCTGGGGTGCTCCAATTTGTTTACACGTGCTTAATATTTATTATGAAAGAAATTACACATAAACAAAATATTTGTAACATTATCATTTGCACTTAGTCTATGTTAAACAACTCTTTAGTAGATTTAACGGATTATTGCAAAATAGTTACTGCAAAATATTGTTACCGTATATTACTGCCCGAAGAACACATGCAAACGATCAGTTTTAGTAATGGTGACAAAGAATGTTTGCAATATGTAAAACAAAGTTTGTAGGAAAGGCAAGGTATAGTGACTGTAATTGGAGCAAACATGGTGTGGTAATTGTAAAATCATATTATAATCACAGATAAACTGTCTATTTGACTATTGTGTTGTTTAAAAAAAAACACAACAAAACAATATTACAACAACACATGGCGTAGTTGATATGCTCGAATGTGTAGTGTAGGAAAAAATATAATAATCATATTCTCGTATACTTTGGTATACTGAAAACAATGTGTGCCAGAGCTTGACCTGAATCGGAGTATTTATAAATCCAACAGCGACCGGTAAATTGACCAGTAGATACTTGTCAATTAAGGTTTGAGTTGACCAATTTTTGACGTATATTTAAGTAGTACATAAACTATGTAATAGCACATGGTTGCATAATCATATCAATTTACTTCAAATCGGTTAATTGTCCGCTCCAATGCGTTGGTCGTATTTAATCTGTTTTTCTTAAAATGTTTAATTCGAGTGTTAGTATGTATTTTGTGACTGCTGTATTGTGTAGGCAATACGCCTTCTACATAGTAGTGAACGTTTCTCTGTTGTTAACGCAGTTGATGTTTATTAGTATACATGTATGTATGATTTAAAATAAACTATACCAATTACTATTCGCATTTAAGAAAATCTGTCATTATGTCATTTAATGTAACTCATTTTGTTGGGACTTTTTTTTGCAACAATGTTGGTGAATCCAAATAACTTTTTCATCATGAAGTTTACCAAGGCGTTAGTATATTTTCCTACAGAGTGAGGGAATATAAAATAAACATAATAAAAATATAAACATACGTGCTTTCATTCATTTTGTTTCGAGTTGAAACATGCATTACGTTTGAGAGCGATTAAATAGCGAATAAGAAGCGTACGATACCGTATGAGAAGCGAATCCGTGAACCTCTCTGGAATATCAATCATGGATACTAACGTGGACTCTCCTTAAATCGTGTCGATATGCACACCTCCAACCCTGAGCAGATCCATCTCCCCAATGTTCAACACTCAAGAATGATCTAGTGTGGTGGTACAGGATGACAGTGACCAGTACCTACATCCATAAACTGCATCGCATGGATTACTTTCATAAACTTGATATTTTATGTACTTGTTGATTTGTTTCGATACAAAATTTGTTGCTTTGTTTATTATGAATCAGGTGTACAGAACAGTACAGTATTGTACGTTGTTTTATTTTTTACAGTCCAAATGTCTTGCTGTAGAATATTTATACCATGTTTTATATTTAATTAACGTTTTCATAACTTTGAACTATGAATTGTTTTAATGTGCTCTAAGAAGTATTGCCATAACAATATGGAAAGGTGGTCCATATTGCTTTGTGTCTGTTACCAGTGTTGTTGAGTTGAGTTGGAAATAGGTGGGAAGCAATCACATGCCTACCTGTCTGCAGCTCCACCAAACAAAAATGGCCACAAACACAGCAATATGGACCACCCTTTCATATTATTCATATATGTTTTTTAAATTATTAATATGTCTGTACGATAGACTTTTAAACATTTGTTCAATTCCATCATCCTTGTCTCAGCTGACTTGCGTAAAGTGTCAGAAGTCATCTTATACAAGCATTTTGAAAATAAACATATTTTAACTTATTCTCCAATACACAAGACAATTATTCAATAATAAGTGTATTTCAACATGGTTGTATCAGCTGGATTGTGTCGTAAGTCAGCTACTACAAGCATGTTGAATATAAACAATTATTTCAATACATTTCTCGTACAGAGAGAAGAGACTATTTACTAGTATTTAAAATGACAGCTACATGTTGTAATTACAACTAATAAATCAAATAATAAATACACGTAGACACTTTATTTAACAGTATACAAATTCATACAGTAGAAACAAAATAAGTACATAGTTATGGGTGTTATGAGTAAATCCGAATAATGCACATTAACAGTATTATGTGCAATCCATGTTAGTGTTCTCCGTTATCGAGATGTTTTCAATCGGTATGTGTGAAATCGACGTGAGAGTTCTCCATCATCTACATGTAAATCATGTTATCTTGCCAGGGCACGGATCCTGCAGGGAAGTTGCACCAATGCTTGATGAGGTTTCGCTGCAACTTTCCTTCTCTTGAAGCTCGATTAGGCATGCACTTCTACGGTATCCACCAAGTTCTGGTACTGCCTCCATGCACCAGGCACCACGTTGCCATTGGGGGGAATCCGTTTCTATCAGTTGGTTCTCCAGGACTGGGTATCTTGTCCGCATGAGATTGTGCAGAGGCATGCAGGGCTTGACGAGGATCTTCACTGTCTTTGCGTGATGCTGGATGGTGGTGGAGGACCTGGAAACAGTTAGCGAGAACACCGAAGGCATTTTCAACCACCCTCCTTGCTCGAGATAAACGGTAGTTAAATACACGTTCGACTCTACTAACCTTTTTGTGCTGTATGGCTTCAGGAGGAATGTTCTGAGGGAGAAGGCGTCGTCCTCGATAATGAAGTACGAGCCAGCTATATCGCCGTTTTTGAGTCCTTCCCCTCAGCTCGCTGGCGTTATAGATCTAAGCATCGGAGAAGGATCCTACTTCATCGACAGCGGCGAAAAAGTAACGGTAGCCAGTGTCAACCATAAAAAATGGGATGACAATGAAGAACCTCTTGTAGTTATGGTAGATTGAGCTATACTTTGGAGGTGCTTTACACGCGACGTGTATGCCATCAATGACACCAACGGTGTGGGGAAATTTCTATTTCTGATACAACTTGTCTCCGAGTTCTCTCCATACTTCTTCGGTAGTGGGACACGTCAACAGCTCGTCCAGGTATTCGTTTACAATGGCCTGCACACCTCACGGACCACAGCGAATATGGCGTTGTGGGCGACCCTCCAGGCAAACTTCATATCAGCAGACCTTTCTCCTGAAGTTAAGTGGCGAAAGATAAGTTTCATCTTTAAACCTAATTCCAAGGCGTCCCTGTAGAGAGTGTTCTGTTTCTTCAGCCTCGGCGCCAGTCTCTGCAGCAGCTCATCAAACATATCTGGGGGTCATGCGGAGGAAGTTGTGGAAAGAGGTGGGATCTTCTCTCCTACCATGAATTGATCGTACAAACCAAGCTGGGGTCTTCTTATGACCCACGGCCTCACCCAGTAGGTATTCTGCCTCCGTCTTAGCTTTCTTCTTCTCACCATGAGTTGGACATTCAGAATCTGCAGATTCATTATTAAAAGAAGAACCAGGTCCCTTTGAGTTGGATCGTCGTTTGTAACGTGACAATAGTTTTAGAGGTGTACTCTGCAAAGGCTGGATATTCAATGGGAATATCCAGATTATGATTGTTCTTTTATACAGTGAAGCGGCAAGTGCGCTACTCTTTCGGAACACAATCGCTTTAATAGAAAACTCAAACGGTACGCAATCGCTATATTATCGCTACTTCATCGCTATTGACACACTCCCTATACGCTAGGTAAGTGTATCACCGAATATGGAGCGTACAAGAAACGATTGAGAAGCGCACGCGGCGAATGCCGAACGACTCAGTAGCAAATGTATACCAAATGAATATCGAATGTAAGCGAATGAAAGCGATTGAGTAGATTTTATTTAACCGCTCGCATTCTTTTGGTCAGTCCAAAACTTTGCGAGCGAATGAATCGAGCACAAACGAATAACGGCGATCAGGAATGAACGAGAAACGCATTGATGCGAATGCGGAACGATTGGAGAGCGATACGAGCGAACGAGTAGCGATAAAAATATGTTGGTCATTTTTCATACGCTTCGCATTTGCAATGGTTTATTCGCTGCAGTGTGACAGGGCCTTTAGTCAGAACACATGTTCCTGATAGATTCCTGTAAATTGTGGTGTATACATAGGCGCATAAACATTGTCCGTTTAAACGATTCCACATACTTGTTGTTAATAAGAATGTTGTGTTGTTCGAAGCTAAATTATTCTGCCACACAAGTTTATGTTTGTTTGTTATAAACACTCACCTCTGCAAAAATCAGTATCCTATGCTCTAACATTAATAACATTAATGTTTTTTTCCCTGTTGGCCATGATGGTCAGCTTTATATGTATGTAATAGCTTATAGTATGCTGATATATATACTTTTATATTCTGATATTTCAGAAAAACTGACTAAATCCCCAACATGTTTTTGGTTCAAGTAATTACTATCTTTGTTTAATACCGTTGTGATACGGAGTATGTCTAATGGCATCCATATCGTTTTTTTTCTATTAGCTTTTTTCCCTAAATAGTACAATGTGTATCTCTCACATGTTTATATTTATATTCTTTTTTCCCCATCCTTTAATCCCATATTTTTGAATTGTCGTTTAATACTTGAATTATATCAGCTTTTGAATGTTTGAATATTTATGGTGATATGTGTAGACTTTTATATTGTATATAAAAGTCTACAATTAAAACTTATCGACATTGACAAAAAAGTGATGTTGTTATATAATGCATCAGGTATAAAACATATAAAGATAGTCTACGAATGTAATATCTAAGGAAATATTTAACTTACTTCAAAGGTGTAACATCTGGGCATGATGTTTAGTAGCATAACTTCCAAAACAGCAGTGATGCCCGTTTTGACCTGAAATGAAGCACGATGAAACAACAATATATATATAGGCATTCATATGCATCAACGAGTTTGTTGCGACTTTCAATGAAACAGGAAGGTAATTTTTTATAAACCTTAAGCTTTGTTCTGAAGGTTATTATTTAATTAACGAGTAGATACTTGTCAATCAAGGATTGTATTGAGCAATTATGGGTTTATATTTCAGTGGTAAATAATAGCACGTTGTTGCATAATGCAATCGATTTACTGCAAATCATTAGACAACCAACCTTGAACAAACAAAAAGGCGGAGTAATCTATGCTCTTCTACTTGTTATTGTGTGTATAGTAGATAATCTTGTAACTAAAACTAGTGAGTTTTACCACTTTGTCAGACGCGACTGTTTTGCTACATTAGTAGCACTAACAAGAGTGCTTTTCTACTTAACGAACTTTTTTTGCATACAATGTTGATGTTTCAGGTTGACTTGGCTACAGTGAACTTAAGTTAAACTTAAATGTCAAAACCTAATACATGTCAATAAATACATACAATAAGAAATAACCAAGTTATTGGTAACTACTCAAATGTCTTTGTGGGAAATAGGGAATGCGCTTTCCACGACAATATATAAATATAGTGTTCTCTGTATAATAATGACGTGCTCAAATGATGTGTGTGCGTTATCACTTGCTTAGATCAGATGACTGGCTACATATATTTTGTATTATGAAACCATGTGACCAATTGACGGACCGATGATTGACAGGTCAGATCACGGCACTGATAAGCATGGGTTCCGTCCGACATTTTTTCCGTCATACTGACAAACCTGTCTAACTTTCAAATAATTGTTATATTAGTGTGTCATCTTTTGGTGGCGTGTAACCATTAGAAAATATAATAGTGAAAGTCCGTTCAGTTTTCCGAAATTCCCTGAATCTTAAAATATCATACGCGTAATGATGACGTTGACATGGTTTACGCAGTCACAGGATTTACATTCATATGTTGTGTATTCAGAATTCCGATCAATAAATTCGTAGATTTGCGTTAAAATGTCAAAACCTCGATAATGTACTTTGAAAGAGTGTTCAGAAATACTATATTTGTTACATACGGATTTATCGCCAAAATTGGATTAAATGTTTACATTTTTTTCGAGAGCATCTTGAATGCTACTGCCCTCTGTATGAAATCAATTTCAACATCAAGAATAACCAAAGAAGAGTTGAATCTTGGCCGGACGTTCGTTTATGGGCAGATCGGATACAAAGCGACCAACCAATTCCGAAAAGTGGCAGTAATGTGCACGAACACCGTTCGGAAGCTGACCGCAAACAAACTATCGAAACAAAATGGCGCCCAGAGAAAGTTTAAGAACGCCGAAAACGTCTTTAATACTGAAATACTTTAGTGTAATTACTGGATATAAATACTTATTTAATACCAAACAACATATTAATATACTTTTAATGGACAATTGCAATGATTATATGTTGGCGGTTAGAGAACCGTCAAAGACAGCAGAAAATATAAACAACCCTAGGGTTGCTGAACAAGTGATAGTATCGACCTAATGTATGGGGACTAAATAAAAATAAAGGATGAATAGATATTTAGGATGTATAATACGGTTTGGACCAAGATGACCAGCTTCCATGCCTTGTGGGTTAAACTTGTTTTTTTACGGACATAAACAGAGTAGTCTCCCTTGAAATCGGTGGGCGTGGTTGTAACGTCAAATTAATAAAGACATAGTGACTTAAATACCTAAATGATTACACAAGTACATATTCATATATGTAGTACATACTAATGTAAGTGGAACGTTAAAAGTATCCATATATTGATATTTATACGGTGCGTATAGCACAAATTGAAACACCCAAACTGTTTTCTTCGACGAAACCTCTTAGTTCTATAACTTGGACTAGCATTAAATTAATAGTCAAGTACAGTCAGGTATCAAATGCTGTATTACCCGGGCAACCAAAATGAATAGTGCCCCCCCCCCCCCCCCATTAAAATATCGTCAACAACGACAATGTAATAAAAGTGTGATCTTTTTTCTACGGACAAAGCTAAATAAATCACCCGTGTATGGCAACCATTCGCCGAACATAATAATCATTAAAATAATAAAAACACGAATTAAAAAAAAAGACAATCGGTGTTGAAATTAATAAGCAGTGGTTACTTCTCCTAACGGTTAACTGTAACCACTGCCATGACAAGAAAAATTCCTCCTGATATGTATCGGGGGCAACATTTTTAACTGTTGCCCTCGGCCTAACGGCCTCGGGGAACAATTAAAAATATGCCCCCTCTACTTCAGGAAAACAAATTGACTGTTCCCAAATGCCAATGAAATATCTGTATAATATTAAATGGGCGTGTGTATAAACTTTTGAAAAAACGTATATTATTTTAGTATACACACATTTCACATCGAAGGCAATTCAGTGGGCTAGGGAAAGTAGAAGTAATAGTAGGAGTGGTAGTACTAAAATTGATAAAATCGATGTGATTAGTTAATCAGAAAAAAAAGCAAAAATAACAAAAAGCCTGTCCAGTAGTATCGTATTAATGTGTGTATATAATATATAACGCAATATATAATGAAATTATTAAGAATAAAAACCAAATAAAGATGGGGTTCAAAATATTTTTATTACTATTGAAAATAGATCAAAATAACAAGAAAAGACAACAACAACGCTAATTAAGCGAATTATAAAGCCCGGAACTGTTTTCTATTGTTCGGCGGCAAACTACAATACATATACTAATTAGTAAATATGCCGGATCCACATTTAATTTTGGCTCCGCAATACACATAAACAATGCGAACGTTGGCAAAATATTTACTTATTCATTCGATTTACTAGGTTTTGCTTCTGCATGTTTTCTATTGATTTAAAGGCATATTTCCATACCCCACACGCTTGTTTTGAAAACAGATGCAAATATACAAGAAATCGTATATAGACGTGTGGAAGTACATGTATGAACAGGGTCAATGACACTGTTAAATCATAACAACCAGAGATATGGTTTCTTGTATAGAAATCGAATTCCACCATTAAATATTGTGTTGTTTTGGGGTTCGAGAGGGGTAGAAAAAAACACTTATTAATAACATAATTACTTGGTTTTTGACTGGCGTCACGTATCCGTTCTGTCTCCAGTCCACGGTAGATGGCGCTTCGTAATTTGCTGGCGGAAAAAAGGTAGACGCATTTCCGGTCCAGATTTCTTCGTTTTGAAGATTGGATGTAGCATGTCGTTCAACGAACTCCTTGTATGTTTGGATGTGAATAGTAATTTTAAGTTTCGGTTGGTATAAGTAAAGTACATATATTAACAACTGGTGTATCTGACAGATGATCAACGAAGATTAATACATCGTTCGTTGATACTGCTATCTAGTTGAATAAGAATGCATGGCAACTAGACATGTGCCCTAAGGACACGGATGCCCCCACATTCAGTGTTGTCACAAAACCCTATGCAATTACTAAAGCCACGTGTAAAAGTTCGCATTCTGATGAATATGTCTATCAAGTTTCATCACTCTTGCAGGTATACTTTCCGAGTTATGCGCGACACAAAAATCCGACGGACGGACGGAAGGACGGAAAAGACCGACAAGGGCAAATCTATATACCCCCCTCTGAAATTGGGGGCATAAAAATTAATACTTTTCAACTTATGTAATGCATACGCTTCGTTAATATACATCTGTATATATTTTAACTGATGCTGGTATAGTCATTGATAAATAAAATGGTTTGGCTTACGAGTCAAAGTTTTTTAACTGCCTAGTTAGGTGGTTCAAATTGCCTAGTTACTTGGTTTTATTTACATTTGAAATGTAGTTATTAAGCGATAAGCAAAGTATTAAATCTAGCCACACGACTATACGGCCTTCATTTTCATTGTGCTTAGACTTACAATATCGGATATTATACTGGCTTAAAAAATATTTCAGAGCAGCATATATGCATGTGCTTGATTTATAATTATATATTACGATAAAGGGGCATGTGTTTGTAATTTCACTTTACTTATAAGGTGTCTTGTCAACAAACCATATCGACCTATCTAATGTAATGAGTTAATATAAGTTAATATCTTTATCGAATCAATCCATATTTTTTAAAATTAAACGACAAATATACACAAGGAAAACTGGATGTCTTAAAAGCAGCAATTTATGTATTATAATATTTAATCGATTATATCAATGCGTTAAGCGTTATACACCATGTCTGTAAACTGGTTTATCCCAAGATAGTACGTCGACTATCCGTTGACCTTCTTGACGTTGTGTTTGTTGATATACGCGACGTCAATGCACAAAGGTCACATCTTCTCTGCTCTTCAGACGTGCCTTCATACGAACGTTCTGAAAAAATAAAAAACGTCAACCTTGTTAACTATGAACATATTTTTATTATATTCCAGCTGACGTTAGACTGAAAGACACAAATTCCGGTTTAAATCATATTTTACCGTGCGTGTCTTTGAACAGTTGAAATAAAGTATCAGTCGGAAGACTCATGTTGTAGACGCCGATCTGGATGACGTCATCATATGGCGTCACAGACGGGGCAGATTTCACCACCAGCACCAACAGCGACATCGTCAACAACAGGAAAAGCATCGTTGGAAGAATATAATTTCTGTGAATTTAATTTGATTGCAGAAAATCTAAAAGGAAAAAGCCCCCAATATATTCATGACTTAGTTCAATTTCTTTTCACAGATTTAAATATTGAAACAATCGACATAAAACAGCCTGAAAAAACATGCACATTATGCAAACTTTACGGTATAGGGTTTTCGACGTTCTATCAGCGTACTTTCCTTTACATCTGGGTAAATTTCCATTCAAATAGCAAATTACATATTTATGTTCAATAAAATAATAGCTTTTAAAATCATTTAAATTAAATAAATATGTACATGTATATAATAATTTATTATAATTACAATACTTACACCTAAAACAACAAAACAACAGTAAATATACAACGGTACTTACTGCTTCAATGACCGACCAACAATGACTGTCAGGGTGTAATTTGGAGGGTTGATATCACGTGTGAATGAGGACATTAAATGGTTCCGTATGTGGAAATGCGGACATGAACTGTTGCTTTG
Organism: Congeria kusceri; assembly: GCA_027627225.1. NCBI lineage: Eukaryota > Metazoa > Mollusca > Bivalvia > Myida > Dreissenidae > Congeria > Congeria kusceri. The sequence goes on from CM051024.1 coordinate 86,496,861, forward strand.
TAAACGAAATTTCTGAAATTCTCTTCAGAAAGTACGAAGATTTTGTCATTAGTGACTAGACCCACATGCAAAAATCTCATTTTAAAATAATGCAATTTATGCAAATGCATACTTGTTCACTAAAACTCTCATTTTTTGTTTGCGCATTTTCGAATAAAACAAGGCTGCTACCCAATGTTCAACTGGAACTATCGATATTGATCATATCATATTCATCACGTGTCGGTCGACAATTATCCAAAATGGAATTGAAGGTAATCAGTTATTTACAAATGTCGATAAGTTAAAATAAATAATAACACATACATACATACATACATACATACATACATACATACATACATACATACATACATACATACATACATACATACATACATACATACATACATACATACATACATACATACATACATACATACATACATACATACATACATACATACATACATACATACATACATACATACATACATACATACATACATACATACATACATACATACATACATACATACATACATACATACATACATACATACATACATACATACATACATACATACATACATACATACATACATACATACATACATACATACATACATACATACATACATACATACATACATACATACATACATACATACATACATACATACATACATACATACATACATACATACATACATACATACATACATACATACATACATACATACATACATACATACATACATACATACATACATACATACATACATACATACATACATACATACATACATACATACATACATACACAGTATTGAATAGTTAAATGTTGTTTTATGATTTAATTAAAAATTCATCTGCTAAACTAAACTGCACTTTTAAAAAGTCGATAACATATAAAAAGGGACTAATTTTCCGATTGAAAATTGACTGTTGTCTTCATTGCAAGCCACGTGTGACAAATTTCTAAAATATATCTAAACTACGAACAACAATAAAATACAACTGCTGAAAAAGTGTGGGGATAAGTCGAGGTTAAAAATAACACTAAAAGTCTTATAGATATATGACGAGAAATAAATTACAAAATCGGAATGTTTATGTTGAATTCGCTGAAAACATTGGAGACACATGTTTTAACTGCATAATGAAATGAAATTCAAAACTCTAAAAGTTTAATTATTTTCGTTGACAAAATGTATACACGTAGTAAAGCATGTTCAAACTAAAATAAAAATACTAAAAGCTTGTTGGATTTTATTCTAGGCAGAAAAGTGAATGACTTTTATTTCTATTTTGATATTACGAGCCCTATAAGCAAGCGACCTGTAAGCAGGCGACCTGTAATATGTTATTATACGAGCCCTATAAGCAGGCGATCTATAATATGTTATTATACGAGCCGTATAAGCAGGCGACCTGTAATCTGTCATTATATGAGCCCTATGTGCAGGCGACCTGTAATCTGTCATTATACGAGCATATCAGCAGGGGATCTGAAATCTGTCATTATACGAGCCCTATAAGCACCAAATATATTACATGTCAATATACGAGCCCTATAAGCAGAAGACTTTAAATCTATCATTATACGAGCCCTACAAGCAGAAGACTTTAACTCTATTATTATACGAGCCCTATAAGCAGAAGACTTTCAATATATCATTATACGAGCCCTATAAGCAGCCGTCTTGTAATCTGTCATTACACGAGCCCTATAATACTTTAAATCTATCATTATATCAGCACTAGAAGCAGGCGACCTGTAATCTGTCATTTTACGAGCCCTATGTGCAGGCGACATGTAATCTGTCATTATACGAGCCCTATAAGCACCAAATATATTAAATGTCATTATACGAACCCTATAAGCAGAAGACTTTAAATCTATCATTATACGAGCCCTATAAGCAGAATACTTTAAATCTATCATTACGCGAGCCCTATAAGCAGAAGACTTTAAATCTATCATTATACGAAACCTATAAGCAAAAGACTTTAAATCTATCATTATACGAACCCTATAAGCAGAAGACTTTAAATCTATTATTATACGAACCCTATAAGCAGAAGACTTTCAATATATCATTATACGAGCCCTATAAGCAGCCGTCTTGTAATCTGTCATTACACGAGCCCTATAAGCAGGCGACCTGTAATCTGCCATTATACGAGCCCTATGTGCAGGCGACCTGTATACTGTCATTATACGAGCATATCAGCAGGCGACCTGTATACTGTCATTATACGAGCCCTATAAGCAGGCGACCTGTAATCTGTCATTATACGAGCCCTATAAGCAGGCGACCTGTAATCTGTCATTATACGAGCCCTATGTGCAGGCGACCTGTAATCTGCCATTATACGAGCCCTATGTGCAGGCGACCTGTAATCTTTCATGAAACGAACCCTATAAGCACCAAATATATTATATGTCATTATACGAACCATATAAGCATAAGACTTTTAATGTATCATTATACGAGTCCAATAAGCAGGCGACCTGTAATCTGTCATATTTTACGTGCCATATGTGCAGGCGACCCGTAATCTGTCATTATACGAGCCCTATGTGCAGGCGACCTGTAATCTGTTATTATACGAGCCCTATGTGCAGGCGATCTGTAATATGTCATTATACGAGACCTATGTTCAGGAAATCTGTAATCTGTCATTATACCATCCCTATAAACAGTAGTTTTGTAATCTGTATTTATACGAACCCTATAAGCTAGAAACCTATAATATGTCAATATACGAGCCTTATAAACAGGAGACCTATAATATGTCATTATACAAGCCATATCAGAAGGAGACCATCATCTTGGAAAAAAACTATTGCAGCCGAGGTTATGTGATGTAAATAATATGCAACAACAACTGGCCACAAACTATTACCTTATATGTAATGTCCATGTATTGCTTTCTTTTAATATTATCGCCTACAGCAGTAGGGGTGTCGACATCATTAGCTTCATTCAGACGACGGATCAATCACACTGCCAATATAAAACAAATCATTCAGAACCGAAATATCACTACTAGTTGAAATACAATCAACGAATACCAAAGAACAAAACATAATGGAAATAAACAAACAAAATGCTGCAAAACCGAGAACATGATTAAAACATAATCTCTGCAAGTCAATATCGGAATTCGTGTTGGCTTTATGTATAGAATATAAACACGGAAGTAACATACAGTACAACTGGTTCCGACACATTTTAACTTATAAAATTGACTTAAAGGCACGTGTTTCAGTAAACTGGGAATATGAACACGGACGGAACAAATAGTACAACTGGTTCCGACACATTTGAACTTATAAAATTGACTTAAAGGCACTTGTTTCAGTAAACTGGGAATATGAACACGGATGGAACATATAGTACAACTGGTTCCGACATATTTGAACTTATAAGATTGATTCTAATTTTGTTTACTCTTGTTTCAAAATATTAAATTTGTATTTTTAACGTAATATACATTTTTTCAAACTATCAACGAAAAGCGCTTTATAATTGTATCAATTCCAATCGATATTTATTCGTAAACGACGCATTAATTTCAATATTTGTGTATGTTATTTCGTCTCTTTATATATAATTTACATTTTTTAGAATATGCGAGAAATGTTTTTGCATGTGTTTTGAAATTAGGGAATATGTCTCTCATCCAATATTGAAAAATTGGGGAAAAACTACGAGCATTTGTTTGGTAATAATGAATGTTTGACACAAGATTTATACTTAAAAAAAAATAATTCCGTTACAGCGATTCGATGCCGCAACTTTCAGTTGGACACTGATGTTGCTTGCGTCTGATAAACATTGATGAGACTTTCTGATAAATAATCTGGAACATTGATTCCTTTTCTTGACTCAGACATCCGACAGACATGTATTCATATGTCGCTTCAAATATATATGCTCCATGTAGGTCACTAACAGATTATTCTCATTTTATGTACACTATGCAGTAATCATGATTTTACTAGTTTTAAACTATGCAAACGGGTTACTATATGATAGAATCCTATATTATATACTTATAGTAAGTTATGTGTAAGGCAAGCTAATAATAATTTGCAAACATATTCCTTTTGATATCAATAAGTTCTTTAAGTAACTAGCCTCATAACCGACAATCGCAATCATCCTCAAGATGTTTTACAGGAATGTCAATGTCAAGGTTTAATATCGAACTTTAAAAAGACGTATTAAAGTCAATTAATGCTTTTTGTGGTTTATGATTTTAAATCAATCTTTAACTACTAGTTAATTAGGAAGCTGCCCTACACTTACCAAGTCGGTTAACTGGTTGTAACAACTTCTTAAGTGTGTGCCAGTTATATTTTCCCAAGTCCAGTTTGATTGTACGTCACGTTTCACTGATGCGGGTCTTCGGGTATGGGGCGATGGCTATATGGGAGAGAATCCCGGTGCACTCGATAAAAAATGTACTAGACACACACATTTATATATTAGTTGAGTTGTTATCTCTCCAAAAAACGTAAAGGTGTATTGGATTAATATACGTTTTGTTTTCGCAATTGAAACTTATAGGACTTATCCATATTATTTTATTTATAACAAATATGTGCGTGTAAAATGCATAAAATGCTTTGCTGAATACATTGTTTATACATAAAGTAACAAACACTAGAGGAACAAAATAAATGCCATTTAATTATACTGATATCTATAAGACATGGTTTGGATTAATTACTAGGTTATTGGTGATAAATTCAGTGTTGCTTTCAAAGCGTATAATTTCAGTTGAATGCAATTTAACGATCAATAATCCTCAGGGCCCACATTCATGAAGATTGTTATTTTATCCTTATTTCATGTTGAAAATTATTCAACATTTTGAACACATTTGAATCGATCTTGAAAAATATGCATATCCTTGTATAAACACCCAATTATACAATTTCACAATTTTAAGAATTATCGATCATTTTGCTAAGAGTCTTTATAAATACGAACCCGGGTATTTTGGTAGAATCAATATATGTGAATACATCGATATATAATCGTAACAGTTGGAACAATTTCAATAGTATATCAATGACATGTTATTATGTTTTTATCCAATCATGCGCACCCACGGCGTTACATCGACATAAATATAGTGTTTTTGTTCAGAATGCGAACGACGACGCTGTCAACACAATTAATATTAGCTGTACTCGCAATGTGAGGACTTTCGAGTGCATTAATTAAAATAGTCGCTGGAAAAACAGATGTTCTACATTCAACAACCAATGGATTTGACTTTAAAGAGCCTTAGAGCTATGGAATTACAAACGCTAAATCTTCTTCTACAATATTATACAACGATGACACTCGTGACCAATGTTCATTTTTGTTTCGATACTACTCTTAATACACGATGACACCTGGTTTTGTAAGAAAAATAAGAATAATTAAACTCAAGAGCCATCATCAGGCGAGAAACCCGCTGGTCCTTTATTTAAGGCAAGTGACCACTTGCCTGTGCAACACTGGACGATGTCGATTGTTTTAATGGTTCATATAAAACCGTTTCAAAATAAAGAACTAAATATTACTGAATATCGAAGTCTATATTACTGTATTAGGCCTTACGGATTGTACTGCATGTATTTTAACGCCGTTTTACCTCTATGACATCGGTTTAAAATGGACGGATTATTTTTAACATGCATTTGAATACTTGATATACACGTGTTCTCTGTATTCAAATTATATATTACTGTGCTGGACATTTGAAAGAACAGTTGCTGTGACATTTCCTTTTAAACTGGGCCAATGTTTTACATTCAGAAAGGTTGCGTATGTTCATTCTGTCATATTGTGTTATGTCTTATAATATCAATTCCATTTGTGACTGACATGAACGCATCTTCTTCACCCGTGGCTGTTTCGATGACCTTTGCCGTTTCTCGCATATTCTGTCTACAGGTTGGGCTACAATGGTTTCTTTCAATCAGGCAATTATTCCATTGTTGGTAATCGTATTAACTAACATTATTATTATTCGTCAAATAAGGAAACAAACTAAAGCAAGGCTTGACTTCATAAGTAATCAATGTATTGTTCAACAACAAAAACGAGAACCGCCGTTCATGATTTTGTTACACTTATCTCGGTATGTATGCAGTTATAGTTCTGTAAATGCCTTATATTTCGTCTTGATTTATTTATCATTGTTCCCAGAGCAGTATTTCGACGAGACTGATGAACAGGTCATTAATTTGTACCTTTTCATTTGTTTCAGTTCAAAGCTGGATAAATGTGTTCGTGTATATTGTGTCCGGGCAAAAATACCGCATATCGTTTAAACGAATGGTAATTGCAAAAAACAAAACGTTTTAGATTTGGGATATTCTTAATATACATTTATCACATGGAGAACAGTCAAAACTGATGGCTTAAGGTGAAGGGATGACTGTTTGAATTGTTTCCAGAGGCCGCCAGTGCACACAAATCTCATTTCTACGATTGGAAGTCAGATGAATATTATAAATGAAAGTATATAATCCGTTTATTAAGAAAGAAAGCCCCATCCTCAAGTAGGCCTGAGTGCCCTTGGATTGCTCACGTAACTGTGAGAAAATTGTTACACTTGTCGTAAAGAAAATGCCTTGCTCTGCGCCGTCATGAAAGAATAAAAATAACAAACTTAAATAAGGAATTTAATAAATGGTCTCTCAAGAAACGTATCTGTGAATGCTTGAATTTCTTCCATTAGTTTCATGCAATAATATTTAAAAAAAAACAACACAACAACATATAAGGAGAGGAGAAAGAGATTACTAGCCGTGTCTCCATGTCTCCATGTTCTTTTTAGAGTTAAATAGTTTTGTTTATTTTGTCACCCAAAGAAAGTACGTGCGATGACCATTCCTGTCCGCTTATGTCAAATATCAAATAGGCGGTTGCAGTAAAGAACTATATTGTTGAAACCAAAACGCCGCACGATGGACGACAACTAACCATAAGAGTCTTTAAAGACGATTTCGGTAGCTTTTATGCGCATAGCTTCGTGCATCAGTGTAGGTGATGCAACTCTTCCAAAATGAAAGATGACAACATATAACTATTGTCTACATTGTCTATTACTAAAAGAATCAAACATATTCAGTATGTTTCGTTGAAAAAAAAGTAGTGTATCTATTGTCTACATTGGTCTTATCAAATACTATTACTAAAAAATCAAATATATTCAGTATGTTTAGTTAAAATAAAAGTATCTTGTGGCTCGATGTTTTGGGAATTTTATTTAAAATACATGTACTGAATACGAAGCAGGCAAACACAGCCTGAATACTGAACTCGCATAGCTATGTACTTAGTATTTGCTAGCTATGAATGCTGGAGTGTTTTTGTTGTATTTTCTATTGTGTGTACATAATTATCAACTGATGTTTCTAATATAATCCAGTTATATGTATTCATTAACTGTTATTGCACTATAATAGATTTACTATAAAACAGTGATTGTAAGTTCACCCTATTATTTACAGAAAAAAATCCAAACACAAATGTTGGCTATTCACGTTTTCTTAAAAACAAGCACTGTGAGCCCATATATTTTTTTTCCAGTTTATTAAGCATATAAGATCTAAACAACTATAAAATATTGAAAATATACACATTTTAGGAAACGGGTTTTAATCTATTTGCAAAAAAATGTTTAACCATGCCGTTACGTATTGTATTCTTACAAGAAGCCATTACAGTCAATACCGATTTGTGATCAACACAATATTTGCTAAAAATACTGTTCCGGGTAGGTCATGAATATGCATTTTGCACTAAAAAAATAATTGCGTGACTCCCATTTTTTTGTAAAATATGTGAAAAAAAAATTATGAAAGAAAAAATAAAAGTTAAAAGAAACGCTAAAATAGACTTTGATCGATAGTTGAACTTAATATTAAACATGCAATTGACAGCGACACAAATTGATATATTTTAATTTTCATCGCAAAAATGTGTATAAAATAAAATACAAATGTTGAAGTTGAAGCCGCGGTTTTCAAAGCATTAAATATATATGCAGTATCCAAATCGAGGATGAAGATGCAATTGTTCTTCAGAAAGCATCAGTCACTACAACAGCGTAATAAGGCTTTTGAAGACGAATTGAAACTCAAATTCCGCCTTGAAGTAATGAATTTTACAGTATAATAAAGACACCTTTAGAATATCCATGATCCTGATCACCATCTAAATCTTATAATTTGTTCATGGGCCGATTTCCAACATTTCAAGAAATCATGCAAATCCCTTCATACATGTTTTGGAAAGAAGCTAATTAACAAACGGACAAAGCAACGCAAGACATAAACAACAGAAAAACATTACCTCCTTGGTGGAGGAAACGAGGATTACTTACGGTAGGACACTCTACTGAGTCGAACGTATATGTTGTTGTTTTCTGTCAACTGATTTGGTCGTTATAAGAGTTTCATGATTTATCTTTTTTGTTAGAAATATAATGTACAGAAGGAAAATTTAATTTTCGTGATATTTGCTTAAATCCCATTTCTTGTGAAAAGCATTTATAAATACTTCATTGGTTCTTAAAGATAAAGTGGCAAAAAGACAATTTGAAAATGCTATTTTTGCAGTCAGATTCATTTTCCCTACGTGCCAAAGCTAATTACTATTACTACTACTGTTTGTTTTCTTTCCACATTGTATTTTACTATCGTGTATAGGGGCATATTAAACAGTAGCCAAAAAATATCCAATTCATGGCTGAATAAAGATACACAAGTTTATCAAGTGAGACATAGTAAACCTGATCATTGGAAAGTGTTTCACCTGTTTCTAGCGAGTAGATACCTAGTATTCTAATCATTTCATCACGTTCGGTTTTTTAAACAAATGAAAGAAAACATAGATCTACACATTATAAAATATAATACAGCTCCAGCTGCACCAGATACTTCAATTAACTCTTATTAACACTTAAATGTCCTTTATTTCCGGCAAGTGACTTATAAATGATTACCTACACAACACTATTTACAACATAAAAACACGGAATTAACATAAAACAACTGATTAACTCGAAAGAAAAACACAAAACAAATCTGACGTCACGAAAATCCATAAAATGATGTCATTATACGGCGTAAGACCTATTCATTAGAGCTCTAAATCTCAGTGTTGAAATCGAGCAAAGTTTATCCATTGTGGATTTACTTAATCATTGTTTACCAGAGAATAAGATCACGCACACATATGGTTTGGTGGCATACATGTATATAACAATACCCAATTAATTGTAAAATGAATTTCATATTTCTTGTCATAATTTTATACTGACCAAAACCTAATTTATATTAGGAAAAAAAAGAGTTTACAAAACACATTGAACAACAGAATACAATCATATCAAAAATACATACGCGCGTGCGCTTGTGTAATTTATATACGTGTCTTTGTTAATACGATAATTCGTTGAAAAAAACAATAACAACACTCATATGTATTTATTGTAATATGCAGTTATCAGCTTGCTGAAAAAGAAAAACAAAACACCAAATATAACTTTCAGTTAGTATGTCCACTAACAGTTCAAAGTCCTTGCAATTAACTATTATCCAGCAAGGTATTAAAAACAATACAATACCAGGCATAATGATGGACAGTAACCGATTTGCAACATCGAATTTGCCATTCTAATACACCAATTATAAGATGGTCTTGTCATAAGTTAAGATCAATATAGGCAGACATCGACTTAGCCGACCAGTCGAAATAATAAATGATAAACATTTACAAACCTCGATGCATCCTTATAAAGTACATTCTATTCGAACAGGAATTGTCAAACTTATTTCGTAAAGTGTGTGATATATACGACATCATTAAAAGCGTAACACTAGTGTGAAATGGTGTTATACCTGTATTGGCTTGAATGTCATATCGGCTTGAATTCCTGAAAAATCACTCTGGAAATAAAACAAAATGTTACTGCCTCGAACATTTTACTCACTGTTGTAAACAACAATATTAAGATCATTGGATACATTTCCAATTTAAGATTCATTTAAAGCTCGTTTGGAAATTATCGTTAGAATAATTTACAAAATTCTGTATTTACAATTATCTGAATAAGATAAAGTAGCACATCTGTCAAAAAGGGAAAGCAGTTGCTTCAATCGATCTTTAAACGTTATGTTTGTAATACGAACGAATAGGTTTGTAATACATTACGACATCACACTTTATTCAATATTCTTTTCTCTGGCTTTACGTTTAAATGTTTCAGTGGATAGCATACTTTGTTTGCCTTTCTTAAGACTTCAGCCATGCGTCTGAAATTGTCTTCGAGGATGCAGTTTCTCGGAATTGCGGCAACCTCGTTACGGACCCACTCTATTACTGTTGTGACCCAGTGATGAGTTCCCTGTAGAACGGCTTGTTTAATGTACTCAGCTTCGTTACTCAAACGATTGTCCAAGCGATTGTAGACCTCTTTATGTCTGCATCCATTCGGGAGTGCATCAATAGCATTTTGGGTCCAAATTTGTGTGTTTAAATGCGTCTTGCCATCCTTCGGAAGAAATCCCCTTTCGATTTTCTTGCCACTGGCTTCCAAAACGATATCTTCCCTTAGCCAGGCACGTATTTTTTTTCTACAATTATAGCACGATAACGTTAAGTCTGTATTAAACTGTATTTATTACGCATTAAAGCATCGTATATACGCATGCTGCAACATATACTTTAAATAGTAATATTTATTTGATGTTGTTTAACATTACCTGTACAATTAAAGAAATTAAAATTAATGTTTTGCGTTTAATACTTGCATGATTGAATATAGTAGTAAAGTTATTACATTAGTCCATGCAAGAGTTTTATAACACTTTGTATGATACACATTTATTCTAGTGGAACGAGCATTTTGTCACATATACATATGACATGGCACAGATTAGTTAATAAAAACAATTGAATCATAAACTTAACTTCATGAAATTCGGTAAGCATTATTTTATATTATGTGGGGACGTACATCCCTGCCACAGTGCAGTTAAAATCCAAAATTGCACCAACTTCAAGCAGACCTGACCAGGCTAAATATAAACGTACTCATATGTGTGCGGAAGAAAATGCCCGACGAAGTGAAAGACGCATGGTTTAAGAATGGAAAAATCTAGTTTATAGTATTTATGTAAAGATTATTACAAACACAAACTTAAAGCTGTTTTTATGCCCCCGGCATCTTGATGCAGGAAGCATATAGTGATCATCCGGTCCGTCCTTCCGTCCGTCCTTCCGTCCGTCCTTCCGTCCGTCCTTCCGTCCGTTCTTTCGTCCTTCCGTCCGTGGCAAGGTTAAGTAGATTTTACCGTTTCGTCTAGCACCAACACCGCTTACTACAACACTTTGATACTTACTCAGTTGTTGCTTACGACCATTCCCAATCCACCCATATCACCCACCTTTACTTTGACCTTGATCTTGAACTAATTTGGACTTATACTAAATCAAAAGTGCCATTTCTTGGTTAACTAAATTTTACCGTTTCGTCTAGCACAAGCACCGCTTACTAAGCACGTAGATATTTACGCAGTTCTTACTTTTGACCGTTCCCAATCCACTCATATCACCCAACCTCACTTAGACCTTGACCTTGACCTAATTTGCACTAAGAATAATTCAAATGGGCTGTGTATTGGTTAACTAGATTTTACCATAAATCTAGCACCAACACCGCTTGCTACAACACTTGGATACTTACACAGTTGTTGCTTATGACCACCACCCATATCACTCAACTTTACTTTGACCTCGACCTTGAACTAATTTGGACTTATAATAATTCAAAAGTGCCATTTCTTGGTTAAATTAGATTTTACCTTTTCGTCTAGCACCAACACCGCTTACTACAACACTTGGACATTTACACAGTTTTTACTTATGACCTTTTCCAATCCACCCATATCACCCAACCTCACTTTGACCTCGACCTTGACCTAATTTGGACTAAAAAATGGGCTACCCAGCACCAACCGGAGGCATGTGTGTTTATCAAACACATAATCTTGTTTATTCATGTGTTCCTTTCTTCTTATGATTATTGTGTTGATTATGATTATTATGATTATTATTATGATTGTGATTCTTCTTATTATTAAATGTATTATTATTGTTATTATTATAATTGTTATTATTATTATTATTGTTATTTTTATAATTGTTAGTTTTGTTATTATTGTCATCATTATTACTATTATAATTATTATTGTATTATTTATTATTGTCATAAGAAGAAGTATAAGAAGAAGTATAAGAAGAAGTATAAGAAGGAGTAATTATCATCATCATGTATTTGTATTGCAGTTATTATTATTTACTTATTTACTTATGTATTATTTGTAATAAATATTATTTATTATCATTATTATTATTGCAATCATTATCATATTTATTATTTTAAGTCATTTTTTCATATAAGGTACATCCTTTGTTATCAGCATGTGATTTGTTTAAAGATATTAAGGTTATTTTGGCGCAATTTTGTGTCATATTCTCACGTTTGTTGTTGTGACGTCATTGCCTGTTTGTTGTTATACAATTACTTTGAAGTGTGCAAATATGTTGTGTAAATTCATAGTCATAAACCTTGATGAAGCCCGATCGGGCGAAATATCGAAATAAATAATGTTTTTTGAGTGATTTTTATGTTGGTTATGTTATAGATAATAAGGATGATATAAGTGTAAATGATGCTGACAATGATGATGAAGATGGTGGTGGACGTGAGAGTGATTAATAATTTCTAGCAACCAATTAATACCAGGCTGACATGTTCTTGGTAATACATTATCAACTGTTTTGTCAAGCGCAACCAGTCACTACTGTAATTCAAATAACCTTGATCAATCATTTAGTACATGCATATTGTACCAAGAACAGATTGAAAAAATAAGAAAACATGTTTAAATTCCCAATGAAAAAAATATAAATACAAAAATAAGCCAGAAAGCACTCTGTAGCACGGACCTCTGCCATAACAGTTTAATCCCCCCATCTAAGGGATACAGCATGTTGAGGGAATTTTTCTCTACAATAAAGGATCCTTTAAATTCTGGATCAATACAGTGATTCATATCACCAATAAATGTAATCATTTGTTCACTTACCCATATCCAACCTTCAATAAAATATTCAAATCACAAAAAGACCAACAAACCAACAATGGCAAAACATAACCTCCTTGGCGGAGGTACTAAACAGATCATTAAAAATGCTTTCCACTTTTAAAAAATCATATAATCATGTTAATTTATGTCATTATATAAATTACTGCTCACTGATCAATATTCGTTTTATGTTTACAATAATTAAAATGCTTGTCAACAGATCCAAAATTTGTACATAATTGCAAGTTATAGCTGGATATAAAGGAAAGTAATAAATGCTCATCGGGGAATGTTCATATAATTACCATTTTATCCCAACCAAATTCAATAAAAACATTTATAGATTACATTTTCAATATATACTAGAAAAAAAAAATAATTAAATTTTAATATTTGAAGAAAAATCTAATGTATTTTTCAGATTCGACCGTTTGGCACAAAACTTATTCCAACTTTTAACATTTTTTTTTATCGCAAAACGGTTGTAATTGGATATTTTTAAAATATCTCTATAAACAATCATAACAACAAATATAAACAGATGTTTGCTTCAAATTTAAACAAAAACCATACGTCATGCAAAAGTTTAAGTCTGTATTGATAAAAACAAAAGTGTTTATCAGTTTTTCTGTTCTCCTGAAAACTTTTCAAAAGTCAGTTACGACCGTTTGAAGCTAAGCCCACGATAAACTTAAACCAAGTACGTTAAACTTTGTAAAATCTGACGAACCCAGCATTTAAATTGTAAAAAAACTAAACAAAAAACTGTGCGATGCTTCATTATTTGTAATTGTCAATCTATAATTATTTCAGCACGTCTCATTTGCAATAAATCTGTTTACATGGAAAGTACAGTTGTTAATTAAAAACCTATATTTTAATCTCTGGCTTGTTTGTTAGTCTGTTTTCAAAAATAGTATCTTTTAGAATGTTAAACAATACAATAATCTAGTAAGTTATGTTTTAATATACTTTTTGTAATTTCCACATTCTGCTTGCGATGGGAGCTCTTTCAGCAAAAGCGGTGGCACAAAAAGTTAACACAATTCTTTTAACTACGGAAAAAGAATTTGTCTGTACATACTTATTCTCAACAAGGAGTGTTATCAACTTCCAAGCTACCACGTAAATAAATATATTTACTATATATTTTGCAATTCATAATTAAAGCCGAAAGACTATACTGTTAAACATTAAATGCAATTTCTTCCTGTGAATACAAACTACAGCTGTTTTACATTTTTATTGACATATCGGTATAATGTCATGTTTTATATTACTTTCCAATGTAAATAATCACGCTACTTGTTTTGGAGACCTTTAATTATAAATACAGTTTTTCATTCAAAATGTCAGCGCGGTCACAAAAAAGTTTTTGACCGTCAAAATATCTCTTTCTCGGGAAATGGGAATTTATCATTGTAGACAAAACAGAAGTATAAAAAATGTTAATTTCCTGCATAATGATTGTCGATTTTTGCAGAACCACTGAACTCGTTGTAGTTGATTGCTTTCTGTAACATCGATAGAAGTATCACGCGAATATGGTTTCAATGCAGACAAGAATAAGACCTGGATTTGCAGCCAGGTCTGTATTCGATCCGCGTTTACTTCCAAAAATTGTTAGTAACAATGTGAGTAGTATTATGACGCGAATGTGTTTTTATTATACGTTTTCAATGCAGTGCTGAATACTGATCTTTATTTTTTTATTTTTGTAGCAATAAAAAATATTCTTATTGTAAAAGCAAATAATAGTATGTCGCGAACGTTTTCAATGCAGAGCCGAATACAGACCTAAATGCGTAGCCCGGACTGTATTCGCTCCTATGTTTATTTATGTGTGATTTGTAATTTATGATTTGTGAAGCGGTGAGTACAAGACTGACGCTTCTGTATTCGAACGAGTAGTATTAGTATGACGAGAATGTAGTTTCCATCTTCCGTCGGTTTCCAATACAGAGCTGAATACATGTACACTTGTATGCGCAACCTGATCTGTATTCGAACTTCGTGATACTTCGATTGCTTTCGGTAACAGCGATTAGTCAAAAGACACGAATGCCAGCGGCGTAGCTTAGTCCCAAAGTATGTGTAGACCAATTTATATGTTGTCAGGTGGAGTTTATAAATGAGTGAGTTTTACCTGGCATTTCTTGTTCCCATAATGCGTTGGATGTGAGCTTTGGTGTTTACCTTGTAGCATCACATAATTTTAATGTATTATTATGAACGTAGTTAAATCAGTCAAAATTGATCTAAACAGCTGTTTAAATCACCGCTCCCCACCTCGGAAGCTTTCGACATTTTTACGTTTGTCAAATGTTCAGAAAAATTTGTAGGCCGTGGCCTACACGGCCTAAAGGAAGCTACGCCGCTGAATGCGTTTACTTTATTGCAATCTCAATGCACAGTTGAATGCTGAGCTGAATGCGCACCCAGGTCTGTATTCGATCCGGGTTGTGTTTGTATTTTTGTAGCAATAGGAATTAGTAAGACGCGAATTTGTTTTCTATCATACGGTCTCTATTCTAACCGGTTATAGTTTTATTGCTTTCTGTTACAACAAGTAGTAATAGTATGACGCAGAATGTGTGTTGTATCATACGTTATCAATAAAGAGCTGACTACAGACCTGGATGCGCAGCCTGATCTGTATTCAAGCTCGTAATACGTTGATTGCTTTCTGTAACAACGATGAGTAGTGAGACGCGAATGTGTTTTTTAGCTCACCTCAGCGCCTTTTGTCCGTCGTGCGTCGTGCGTCAACATTTTCATTTAATCAACATCTCCTTCTAAACCGCTTGGCAGATTTTCACGAAACTTTACAGGAATGGTCCTTTGGTGACCCTCTTTCAAAGTTGTTCAAATCGTTTCGAACCGCTGCATATGTAGGTCACCGGAGCTTAAAATAGATTTCAAAACTGAAAACTTTACAAATATTCTGTGAAACCACAAAGCTTGGAGCTTTCATATTTGATATGTGACATCCTCTAGTGGTCATCTACAAAGATTTTTCAAATTATTCCCCTGGGGTCAAACTGGCCGCGCACCGGGGGTTACATGATTTATATAGACTTGTATAGCAAAATGACTAAGAATCGTCTCCTCTGAAACAGCAAGGCCCAGAGGTTTCATATTTGGTATGTAATATTGTATAGTGGTCCTGTTCAAAAATTGTTCAAATGATGCCCCTGGGGCCAAAATCGGGCACACCCGAGGGTCACATGGTTTATATAGACTTAAATAGCAAAATGACGTTAAGAATCTTCTCCTCTGGAACCCTCAAAAGTAGGGATGGAACCGAATACTGAAATCAATATTCGAATAGTCGTTTTATATATTCAAATATATTCAAATATTCGTTTTGTAAATGCTACTATATACGGCACTCTGTCCGAATATTTACCTATCCGAAATATGTATCCTACGTGAACGTAGTTGTTTTAATTCGTTTCAGAGGTAAATGAGCGATATAACTTGGTAAGTCTTAGGCAAATATAAAGAAATGTAAGATATTTGTTCAATGTATTGTTAATTAATTTGTTAATCGTTCCGTTCACAAATTTCTCATTACATAGATTGCACGTTGCCTGGGTGTTGTATAATGACCGCATAAAGTACTTCCCATCACATAATGGTGGCATTGTTTATTAATCAAGACTCTTGTATAATATACGATGTTGATATAATGGAGAATACTTTACAAGTGACGTATATTAAGATTGACCAGGTCATGCACATTTTGTTAAAGAAATTGATTGGCTGATAATGGATTCCTTTGATTGGTTTACTTAGAGAGTAATTGTAATTTACTGTAAACAAGTTAACCGTATAGATGTCACTTAAGGACAATTAACAACAATGTACGCCGTGTGCAAACTGTGAAACCGTTATCACAACATGGTCCTGTTTATTTTTTTGTGGATACAATTTCGTCGTATTCGCGCCTCCTACAAACCGTTAATTCGCGGCCCTTGTAAAGACGTGGCCCCCCTTGTCGTTAATTGGACATGTTTGGCATGTGTTGTAAAAACGTTACACTGCCCCCACCCACCTGCTAGGAAAGAAATACGACTGGAATTCATGTTAACTTTGCAATCAAACTGGAACAAAACATGATTTTTAAAAAAGAAATTTTGTTCTTTAAATAAATTTGAAAATCGAATAATAGTATATATTAGAATATTCTCCGATATTCGAATATTCGATTATTCGGTCCCACCCCTATTCAAAAGATACCTCTGGGGTAAAATGACTTTTAAATCTTCTCATATGAAACCGCAACACCCAGTGTTTTGTGAACCACATTTTTCCAAGAAAAATTTCGGTTATTAGATTGGCGTATGTCATCTCGGGCGGGTAGCCGGGCGTAGTACTTTTCGTTTCCGCTCTCTAACTCGAGAACGGATTGAGCTATTGTAATGAAACTTCAAACATAGATACCTTATAGCAAGACCTCGCTTGGGATTGCATATGTGGTGGTTGGGGTCAAGGTCAAGGTCATTGTTACTAAAAACAGAAAAACAGTTTCTGCTCAATAATAGACATAAGGTTTCCGCCAAATATCTTGAGAACGCATTAAGCTATTTTAATGCAACTTAATACATAAATACCTTATATCGAGACCTTGCTTATGATTGCATATGGGGTGGGTGAGGTCAATGTCTCTTTTACTTAAAATAGAAAAACGATTTCCGCTCGAGAGCGCATTGCGATTTTTTAAGGAGCTTAATGGGTTGGGTCAAGGTCAAGGTCACTGTTATTAAAATGATGAAAAACGGTTTACACTCAATAACTTGAGAACGCATGGAGATATTTTAATGAAACTTCATAATTAGATACCTTATATCGAGAACTCGCTTAGAATTGCATATTGGGTGGTCGGGATCAAGGTCATCATTAATAAAAATAGTATAAAACTGTTTGTGATGACTTTCATGCATTTCGCACGAAAAATTTGGTTTCTGTGGAATTTCCACGTTTGTTGTAATTGGTATGTAACATGGCATGGTGGTCTTCTACAAAGGTTGTTCAAATGATGCTCCTGGGGTCAAAACTGGGCTCACATGGTTTATTTAGACTTAAATAGCAAAATGACTTTAAAAACCTTCTCCTCTGAAGCCGCAAGGCCTAGTGGTTTCATATTTGGTATGTAATAGTGTATATTGTAATATTGTATAGTGGTCCTCTACAAATATTGTTCAAATTATACCCCTGGCGTTGAAAGTGGCCACGCCCAGTGGGTCACATGATTTATGTAGACTATACAAATCTTCCCCTGAAACTGCAAGGCCCAGATCTTTATACTCGGGTAAGTGCTTTCGTGCCATTTGGTCCTCCTGTCTTAAGCCATTATGATGCCTTTAATTCAGACGAGCGACCTAGGGCTATCGTGGCCCTCTTGTCTATATTACGATTTCAGTGCACAGTTGAATACAGAGCTAAATGCGAAGCCAGGTCTGTATTCGATCGATCTGTTGATGATTTGGTTGTTTTTGTCAAATAGCGAGTAATAGTATGACGCGAATATGTTTTCTAGCATGCGATTTAATGCAAACCTGAATGCAGAGCTGGGTGCGTAGCCAGGTCTGTATTCAGATCAGTGATAGTTTTAGTGTTTTCTGTAACAACGAGTATAGTATGACGCGATTGTGTTTTCTGAATTCAGAGCTGGATGATTATACAGGTCTGTATTCGATCTGAAAATAGTTCGTTTCCTTTTTGTAACTGTAAGTAGTAGTAGGATATGATTATTTTTTCTAACAATCGTTTTAATGCAGAGCTGCATACATACCTGGATGCGAAGCCAGGTCTGTATTTGATACTGTGTGGATTTGTATTGCTTATGATGCTATTAGTGCAAGTATGATGCGAATATGTTTACTATCATGCGTGCTCAATGTAAAGTTGAATACAGAGCTGGATACACAGATGTGTTTACAGCCAGCACTACATTCGACCTCATTTGCATTGTATAATCTGCATAGCTGAATGTAGCTTTCACGCAACTTCAATTACTAATGCCCTGTTGGATGCAGAGTTGTATTCGCAGGCAGCACTACGTGCGACCTCATTTTTCTTGCATAATATTTATATAGCTGAATGTAGGTCTCAGAGCTAGCTATGCAAAAATCGAATTCATAGCTGGATGTCGATGCCAAATCTCACAACCAACTTGTTTTGTTTTCATTTTCTTCTTTTGCAACAAACAAAAACAAGCAAACTTCTTTTGCAGCATAAAGGTCCCAGTTTCGTGTTCTGTATTTCTTTTACAGTCTTAAAAGTACATGTATTACTTAAATGCCTCATTGAACTTTAGGCCGAAATGTGTGCATTTCCGCTAACGTCTATGAAAAAAGTAAGGTACGTAGGTAGGCATAACTTTTTTTTTCTTTATTTTTTTTTCCTTCGTGAGCACAGGTCTGCATCCGTTTTAACAACTTTTTTAGTAATTGGTTATAACTTAATTTTTTTAACTTATTAAAAGTAATGATAAAACAAAGACACGTTTGATATTTAATAGGCAGCTTATGTCAAACAATATAAAAATCAAAGCCAAAGTTTCCAAGTTCATAGTCTTTACTTCTGACATGAGTTTGTATTTCATTTTCTCATGCGGGCGCATTGTTCTTGTTTTTTTCCCCAATTTAAACACACGGTGACACTGTACAAATTAGTAGTTCTTCTGTAGTGTCATTTCAACAGTTGCATCAGGGAAGCCACAATGGCCACCAACACCCATCCTTGAAGTTGAATTAAATTTGCAGGTATAAAAACATGTTTCAATAGAGTTTTTATAATTTTTGCAGGTGGTTCCGTGGTGTTGTGGTAACGCACTGGCTTCCCAATCCAGGGGCCGCAGGTGTGATCCCCCGCCACACCCTAAACTTCTAACTTGTTTTTTCGCATGAGACGTTAAACCGAGGTGCAGTGTACTAAGTGCTTCACACTGGGCACTTAAAAACCCATGGACGCCTCTGGATCGTCTTCTGTACCTTGCACTTTCCACGTAACCCAACTAACAAGTCTTCTTGGGGCGATAGCCCCAAGAAGAACATCCCGTGCACTCGATAAAAATGTACTACACACACGTTTTCGCAATTGGTTCATGGTCACAACACCTTTTGGAGATAAGTACACAGGTTCTGCATCAATAGACGCTTTTTTTGCCATTTATTATTCATAAGCACCTGAACACATTCAAACTTTATTAAGGCATAGACGCTTGTTATTGTTAAATGTGCGCCCAAATGATTAATTACTGTCAGCATTTCGGAGTAAAAACTCCGACGAACTTTGCAAAATGCGATTTATTTACTAATTAATAAAAGCAAACCATAGCAAAGTTGTAACGAAGGGCGACTACTATTTATACAAACGGTTAAACACCAATACTATTGGGTTGCTGTCTATAATGGTTCTGCGCTTGTACAAGAATATTAAAATAACATGTCTAGAGGCCGAATCCCAGTATAGCTACTGCCTTCATAACGGAACGTTCAATATTATTCGAAAAAAAAGCGAATATTTGAAAGAGAAATATTTCAAAACGGCAAAAAATGTGTATGGCCGGGGGCAAAAAAACATGGTCGGTCGGGTTAGTGGAAACAAACAACTTTCTTTTTACGCCTTAGTGTGCCTATTAACTAAAATTTAATCTTTATTTAAAACAAATTCAAGTATTTTCTATGATGAACCTGAAATAACAGTTGTGTCCAGTAGGTAAATTTCACTTCGCCTAAATGTAGCCTGATCATTGTTTTGAAATACTGCTTTGGGGTATACCCGATAATCTATCCCGTACATATTGGGTCTGAAACGAGTAAGAAATGCGTTCCTCTGTTTCATTAATTCGTGGTGCTCAACATTTCTCAAATTGACCATATCAAAACGTACCAATACTTTGCAATAGATGACTGAGATATAGAGGAAAATAAGAGAAATGCAATGGTATGTATTTAGCCCACTCATAAAGAATTTGCATGTGCAGGGATACATTTCGGTTATTGATTCATGTGTGCATAAAGGTACTGCAGACAAATTAAAGGTTTATAAGACATAATATATTTGCATCCTAACAGTTGATGTAAAATAAAGAACATCAATGAAAGAAATAGATCTATATTTCAAACAACAATATTTACCATGTGACATTTTATTGTAATGGATATAATGCACTGTTTATTGAAAGAAACGTTTTTTGTCTTGAAATTAAATGCCTATTCCTTCTCTTGGAAGTGGACAATTTTGGACAACGTCAGAATATATTTTAACATATCATAACAGGAAATATTTGTGACTGGATCCCATTGGAATAATGAGAGAGGTCCAAACCGCACCCCGATTTATAGGGCCCATATTCACAAAGCTCCTTATAAAAAAATGAAGTAAATTTCTTAATTCATTAACTTCTTTGAGTCTGTGACTGTTTCATGTAAAGGTCTTCATACATTTAACTGTTTTAAACTAGCAAATATTGCTTACCATAGATGTTTTAAAGTGTGCCCTATTGTAAACAGATATCGTTCATTTTCAAATAGAACTTTTATTTAAAATATCCACAGAAGTACAACTTCGCCGATTGCTATACTGAACTTTGTGGATATCGGTCTCGATCTAGTCTATAGTTAGTGAAATAATAATTAAAAATTATTCTGATATAATTTAAATGAACACTTATGTGTAGGGCAATTACATTAAATAACGGTTGGAACAACAGTACGGCAAATTTATAAGATTATTTATTCTCGAAACAAACAATCAAGATACAGAGTTCAGTGTATTGAGCATATCTCAAATCCTCATCATAAATTCTAGACAATTGCACTGTTTAGAAAACAGACTCACATTATTAATTTAAATGTATTTGTGAATATGACCAATTAAAACCGCATTTTATTCACCAACATAAAAAGATCGTCTAGTACACTGATTGATTCAAACACACAAAACACAAAGATTTCCTGTTATATTGTAGCACAAAATTTAATTTAAATTTAGATTAGTAAAATGGGTGATTGGTGGATACATCATACATTTAAAAACCTTTCTATGTTTGATAAGACATCAATTACTTCCGCATTTCATTTAAATCTGAACATGTGTTGAACTTTTGCCTGTTTGGGTTCATGGCTAATTAATAAGCTAAGCTTGATATTTTAATGAATTTGAAGTAGTTGCAATTGGTTATTTTCACTAATTACGAGCATCGTGTAAAGATTTAATTTGGGCGACGGCATTGCAGACAAAAGGTGATGACTTGACGTCTTCAAAAGCGTTTTCAACTCAATCATAACGAGAAGTATTTCGCTGATTAGAAGTATTTCGCTTTAGTGTATGATTTATTTTAAATCACAGAGCTACCAAAGCAAGTTAATGTGCGTGAACGTTTTGTATCATTATAATCAGTGCCCACCACTTATATTTCCCCATATAATTATATTCTGCCAATAAGTCATGTATACAAGGCAAGGTGCTGGTATATAAATGTCCTTTGCCCACGAACCTCTACATATTGGAGTTGCGCTGCTACCAAAATAAGGTAAATGCGTTTTAAATAATATACGTTAGGTTTTCAAGAGTTACATATTCCGTTTTTCATTTATATATAAACATATATTTTTTCTAGTACTAGTAGTCTAGTATGTGTGCTTGAGCGCCCACGTAATTGTTTGTGTTATTGTATAATGCCAATTACTTAATGCAAAATGGAAGAAACGAGATACAAGCTACTAAATTAACAATGAAATGTTATCTGGCAACATCTATGTATATATCAGTTTCAAATGATTGATATAATAGCAATTTATGCACTAGCTGTAAAATGTTGCATTTAGAAAATGCCTTTTGTTACATAGTATTTATTTACAATTGTTCTGACAAGGTCAGTATGTTTAAGTACATGGACATACATAAATTAGAGTACGGCGTATAATGCATTCATGTCATGTGTTTGTTTGTTTGTATATGCACTTACTTGTTATTCACTTCGACGTAAGATTTCTTTTTATTACAGAATGAAAACAAAGGCGCTGTCAGTACATTTATTGTTACTATTATACAAATTATCGCGATCTTCGAATGCACAGACTGATATGGCCGTCAACAAAACAGAAGTTCTAGATACAATAACCAATGTATTTGACTTTAATCAGCCTCTGAGCTTTAGAACGTCAAGTGCGGAATCTATTTCTACAATATTTGAGTATAATGATACACGTGGCCACAATTCAACTTCAATGGATCAGGGGTCAAACTTGATGAACACATTCCTTGAATTTAGATATTACTCTAAGTACGTAATGACACCCGGGTTTATAACGAATCCCCTGTCGATCGCCTTAACGTTTCAAGTGAAAACGTATAGAAGGACGGACCTCTATATTACTGTATTAAGCATTGTGGATTTTTGTGCATGTGTCTTTCGATTTAATCAGTTTTATCTATATGACGTCGGTTTTTTAAATGGACACATTATACCTGCCGTGCATCAGAATATCTGATATACACAGCAACTCTGTATTCAAATTATATATTACTCTGCTGGACATTTGAAAGAACAGTTGCTGTACTATTTCCACTAAAGCTGGAGAAATGGTTTACATTGAGAACGGTTACAATTCTGCTAATTGTAATATGTTGTTGCTGTTCTTTAATATCGATTCCGTTTTTGACTGACATGCATGCCGCACCTTATCCAGGTAACCCGTCGACATCGTTTTGTCATTGTTCTCATTTTCTTTCCACGACCTGGGCATCATTCTCAACATTCTATCTTTTTTTCCCGAGCAGTTTCTGAATAACACTGATCGAAAAAAACGTGTAGTGTCTCTCTTTATTACATACGGGGCTCTAACAGTTGTTTCTATCCAAAACTGGATCAATTTGTTCGTGTATATTTTATCAGGTAAGAAATATCGTATTGCATTTAAAACATTGACGAGTTAATGTGTTAGAAGACAATATTGATTTAACGGGTCATATAAAATGGCCATAGAATGCATTAAAGTATATAAATATAAACTTCAGCGCATACACAATGTATGTACTTGTACATGAAATAGTTTTGTTATTTTATGGAGCTTGCTGGTTTCAGTGAAAGTTCGTATTTTATTTCATGAGTGGTCACTTAAAACAGCTCGTGAAAATATTAGTTTGCAATGACCACAAATGTAATAAAATACTATCTTACACTGAAATCAACATTTTTTTATTTCATGCTTTTAGACGACAAATAAAAAAATGCCCGAGATATACTGAAGCGACACAAGTTTGTGTATTCGGACACCTTAAATATGACGTCAGAATGATTTCAAAATTGTCGTGCACTGTTGTAGTGGAAAATATAGTGCCATACTGTCTGCGTTGTTGTCGCTTAATTGTATTTTAATGTATTGTCTGTTGTTTAAAAAGGCATATTTTTACACTGACGATTAGGTTATTCCATACTTACCGAAAACGTAAAATACAAATAAAAATAAAGGTAAAAGAACTTTCGTATAACCCAGAGTGAAATGATCAAATGTTGTCATTTCACTCGACCCAGAGTGAAATGATCGGGTTATCATTCACTGGTTATCTCCACTCATTCTCCGCATAACTTGAAATAAAAGCGCTTTAATTACACATTTCTACCATCGATTGAAAAAAATAAACGTAAATTTATAACATTTTGCATGATGATACATTTATCATTTTGTGTTTTACATTTTATTTTGATATCATATTATGCTTATTAACTTACTAAAAGGTGCATACTTGTCAAACATTTTACAAGTAATTGTGCTCGTAAATTTATGGTACACATTTTTGAAATTGTATTATCTTGTGTTTATTCTTGTAGTTGTTAGTTCTCATTAAAAAAAACGGCGGTGTCTGTGTTTTTTTTCTGTAAACGTTGGTTTATGGCTGACATTCAGACACACCAACTGAACAAGGAAAGTATTCTGATTACAACAGGTCTGATGACAGACTGAGTTTTGTAAGGTATTAATAGTAACGCGATGACGTAGGACCTGTGTGATTGGAGCGATATGCTTGTGTGGTAAGATACTACTTAACGTAGTAAATGTGTACTTTTTGCTTAAAATAAATCAACCAAACATCGTACGCGTGTGATTGTGTGCGTGTTAGGAAACTAAACGTTATGACCTTGCACGTAGATGTCGCTCTCGGCCTCGCCCTCAATATAGTTCATGTTTTGGCAAACCATGCTCTGGTGTGATGCGAGTATTTACTAAATACAACGTGATTTGGATTTAATCCGTTTAAAAACGCACCGAAGAATCCAATGTTTATAAATTTTAATCGCACATACAATTAACCTGCAATTAAGATTAAAAAGTAATAAAATAAATACATATTTACCTCGTATACATATTAGACTGCTATTAAAACTAAATAATACGTGACCCAAATGAGACAGACATGTAAACGAATTTCTGATCCTCATTTAATTAACTAATCGCCGCCAATAATGAATTGGTATGGTATGTATTGACGTATGGTTAATTAATTTTAATCACATACAGTTTCTGATTATTGCAAAATGAAAGTCATTCAACACACAATTTCACAAAACATTAACTCTTAAATATAAAACCAAAGCGGTTCAGGTCAATGGGCTTATATGATTAAGAAAATGCAGCCTTTATTTACAAGCTTTCAGGAATTCTGTTAAATTGTTGATTAACGAGCTTCGTTACTAAAGATTCATTTAGAAAGCAATTCTGAGGTACGAATTTATGGTCATTAGTAAAACGCGTTGCTATCTTTTAACTATTAATGCATCATTTTCTGTCAATTAAATGACATCCCTTTTCAAAACGTTCACTTCTT
This sequence comes from Congeria kusceri, assembly GCA_027627225.1. Taxonomy (NCBI): domain Eukaryota; kingdom Metazoa; phylum Mollusca; class Bivalvia; order Myida; family Dreissenidae; genus Congeria; species Congeria kusceri. The sequence goes on from CM051024.1 coordinate 86,522,857, forward strand.
TCTAATTGGGCTTCAATGTCAGTTCCAATATATAAGAACCATTGGTGCTTATCGAATACACACTTGCCTACAGTGCGGAGTTAAAGGTAAAAAACTTCTCCATTTGTTAGTTTATTTACTTTATTAAATCTTAATCATATTGTGAATGTTGTGGAGGTAATAAGCTCCGCCAAGGAAGATATGCTTTACATTGTTTATCTGTTTGTCTGTTAGCACGTTTACGCGGAAGAGTATAAACGGATTGGCATGACAATAGTATATGTAGGTTGGCAATGAGCCAATAAAAAACAACTAGTTTTCGGTGGTAATCCGGAATCCGGTTATCACCATCTGCATAAAGGGATCTTTAAAATACCTTAGGCTTTTTTTATTGGGCAATGTAGCACAGCGGAAAACATCACTGGCAAATTCAAATGCTAAGTTAGTTTTATTATTTAAGTGAGAGTCTGTGATTTTGAGGGATTTGTTGGTTCAAAGTAAATAAATGTATTAAACGCATACTTGCAGGTAATAATTTTAAAACCACAAACATAATTTAAAAATATGGCGTTCTCATGCTCGAACTTTAATACTCTCGTATAACCCAATATTACAAATAATGTTAGCGTCACTTAATTAGTAAATGACTAAAAATAAAAAATAAAATCATTCGAGGTAACTAAAGATACATTCCCATTTACGCAGTATGGTGTTCTAAGTTTACTTAAGAATTGTTTTTCGATTTATTTTTTCGTTGTTTATCGGTCAATAAGCAACGATTTGGAGTTCTGATGCGTAACGATTAAACCACGAGGGCTTTAGCCCGAGTGGTTTAAAAGCCATGCATCAGAACGACAAAGAGTTGTTTATTGACCGATAAACAACGAGAATGCGAAAATTATTTCAATTCAATCATGATTTGACACATAATTATGCAATTGTAATGAGAACCATATTTTACTATTCTCCGCTATGAATCGGGACTACCGTTTCCGTTGTTTATTGGGTTGTTTGACAACGATAATTTTCTTCGTTGTCTATACAAAAATAAACGAGTATTATGTAGGAATATGACCTTCAAAACAGTAATATGAAATCGTGTTTCGTAAGAACGTCTTTTAAGTTTCGTTATCAAATTAGCAAAGGTTGCTAATAATTTCAGAATGGTCGTCGGCATAACGAGTGTTATTGTTATGCTCCCCGAAATAATTCGGGGGAGGGGAGCATATAGTCGCCGCTTTGTCCGTCCGTCCTTCCGTCCAACCGTCCTTTCGTCCCACTTTCTTGTCCGGAGTATTTCACAGCAACGACTAACCGGAATTTAACAAAACTTTATAAAAAGCTTCATGACCATGAGGAGGTGTGCATACTACCAGGACATTCCGCTTCTATGATTTGTCTTAGAGTTATGGGACTTTGAAGATTTCTGAAATCAGTATAATTATAGTGCACTATTCTTGACTTTATTGTCTGGACTATTTCTCAGCAACTTCTGGCTGGAATTCAGCAAAACATTACAGTAAGCTTTATTACCAAAAGGAGGTGTGCATACTACCAGGACGTTCCGCTTCGTTGAATTTTCTTAGAGTTATGGGAAATTAGTAAATACTGCATAAATTCTTTTCCTGGCTATTTGTCAGCAACTACTGACCAGATTTAAATAAACTTTTATGAGAAGCTTCATTGCCAAGAGGTGGTGTGCATATTAGCAGGATGTTTTGCTCCAATGAGTTTTCTTGGAGTTATGGGACTTTGAACATTTCTGAAATATAGTATGTACATGTAGTGTGCAATTCTTGTCCGGGCTATTTCTCAGCAACTACTGGCCAATTTTCAATGACATTTCATGGGAAGCTTCATTGCCAAGAGGAGGTGCATATAAGCGGGATGTTTCATTTAAATGATTGTTCTTGGCGTTATGGGACTTTGAAAATTTCTGAAATACAGTATGTAGTACGCATATCTATTGATATTTATTCATGTTAATATCATTGCCTTTCACATTGCATTTATGTTGTTTGCTAAAGCGCATTTGGGCGCATCCATAAGTTTTTCTGATATCCTTGTTGTGTTTATGATGCTGTCAGTGTCGACATCATCGGTTATAACGACTGATGGCGGGTTGGGTTGCAACGAAGATATTATGAACGAGTCGGCTACCAGCGTGGACGAACATATAGAAAACGGACGAGCTAGTACCAAAACATCGCCAACCACTTTGATGCGATCTGACAACGAAACAGAACACCACAGTACGTCCTCACCTTTATATATATCAACAATCATACGAAATGAAAATGCTTATGACATTCCTTATCTACTACAAATACGCAAGGTGTCCGGGTTTTATTACAAATCCGTTGACATTCGCATTAATAGTTGGCATAAAACCATTTCAGACAACAAAACTTTATATAATGCTTCTAAGCATTGCCGACTTGTGCGCATGTATCAGGCGCTTAAGGTGAAGGGCATTTTACAAAACGGGTTTATACTGGACTACTTTTTTCATGTCGTGCCATTCAGTGAACGTTTTTGCCTTGCATTCGAATTACATATTGATATGTTGGACTGTTTAAAGAACTGTTTCTGTAATGTTTCATCTTCAAAAAGGAAAGAGGTTTACAAAGGTTAAATATATTGTAATGACTATTTTATGTTTTGTTTACTTATAAATACTCCGTTTTTGACAGAATTACATGCTGTCAGTTCTACATTTAATCCGTCTAGATTTGAATGTAACTATTCCCGCTTTCTGAATACTTTGTTGTCAACAGTATCATCACTTTGCTATATAATTATCCCCGTTGTGTCGATTGTTGTATGTAATATAAGTATAATTTGGCATATGACGAAACGTACAAAATCCTGGATAGAGTACACCATTAACAAGGCCGTCGTGGAACAGAAATTAAGGGATGAAAGGAAATTAACAATTACACTTATCGCTGTGTATAAAACCTTTGTTGTACTACATTTACCTTACATGCTTTCCCTGCTTTATATTACATTTAAACATAACCGCCATATCTTGCAAGGGAACACAATAAGTGAACTGGTATTTTCATTGTTTATCACGTATTTAGCGTTAGCTATCTCTTCTATTCAAAACTGGATACACTTTTTTGGGTATATGCTATTGGGCAAGTAATATCAGTCCGCGTCCATCACAATGTTTTCCACGAAATAATCAGACTAGGTCAAACAAGGCAGTTTAAAATCAGGATTTTATGTTTTAGCTGTTGTTAGATAATAGTGGTCCATTTACCGTTGTGTGTGTTCCATCTATTGTAAAAAATTCTTTTAATTGAAATTTACTTGTTTGATATGTTGCAATTTTTCTACTTTGGTGGTTTGTATCAGTTTAAAAATAACATCGTGTCAATGCAAAGTTTGTTTATGATCCGTTGACATTTTTTTTCTGTTTTGATGAAGAGGATAACTTTGTTGCATTTTGTTCATGTCTGTTTTTGGTACAGTTGCTGATTATACAGATAAATAATTCTAAATACAAAACGCAGGGTAATGAATCATATTCAGACATATTGTATACATTTTTTACGTTAACGTTACAACTACCACTCTCAAATAACTGGTGCGTAATTTTTATAGGTTATGTATTGCTTATTACACGAACATTGGAATGTATATTTATATTATAATAACACTGAGTTGTGTATATTTTGTGTATTGTTCGACGGATGCTGGGTATATGTGTTTGATAGTGAAACACATACATAATCTATGCGTGTCCACTGATTATTATCAGACATAATATTTTAAAACATAGAGGAATACGCTTATTGTATTCAGTGACATACTAAATGCGTTTGCGACCATTGTTGTTATTTGAAAAATTTAATTAATTTTGTTAAGAGTCATTTGCATATTCAAACAAACACTGAACATTGTATTTGTCCATTGTTGATCGGTTGGTCGTGTGTTAGTATTTCCAGGTGGTTTTGTGTTAACAAACACGTTTTCAAAACGGAATGAACTTTGTACCCAAGGATTACTCGGAACAAAATTTATATGCACACAGCCAGACAGCATTGATAAAAACACGTAATTGCAATGGTCATATCATCATAACACTTAAACAGTCACTGTCTTGACTGAACAGTGCATGTGTATACCAATATAATTCTCATAATGTAACACTGTATAAATTATGAATACAGGCAGAACTCACACTCATTTATTGACATTTAGTAAACCTAATGACTTTGTCGTTTCGTAATAGTCATCCAGTAAAACCTATAACTATAATACATATATGTATGACATATATAATTACTCTTAAATTAACGTTCGAGATAATAACATAATATTATATTGTGTTCTGCAATCTGGCGCGTGTAATTTCTGTTTATCTTATGAATTAACCTGCGTAATATATATTTATCAAAGCACGGAGATAGTACAGTACTACTGTAATTGTGTAAGTGGGTGCATGGGCGTCTTCTCTGATTGAATACATTTTTTTTGAGTACGATGTACACGAATAATGAATGAGACAACGACATTTCAGAGCTTAATACATGTTACTATTATTTAAAGTCATTACGCGATAGGTATTTAATAAGTATTACTAAATTTGTATCACATTTCTAATTTGCTTATACCGTACGTGCACGGAAAGAAACGTCCTAAAGGTTTATCCTTGTTAATAATTATTCGTAACTTTGATAACCCCAGTTGCAAGGTTGTGAATAGCGGTATTTCATGTCATAAAGTGGCTAGGTCTTTTTTATATTAATAATGTCATATATCATTCAAAATTACATTCATTTATTTTGGTTTGAACCCAACAGTTAAAACTTTCGATTAATGCAATGCCCTAAGATGGACGTGACTGAAATTTACAATAACTTTAGCGCACTTAATCCCGTCTATTGTTATCAAAGGCAAACATTGTAATGCGAGATAAGGTGAAAGAAAAAGTGGACATTTTATAATAAAGCAACTATCAAAATCCACCTGAAGCCGGTTCATGTTCATTCGGTTGTTGTTGTTTTTTTTTTTTTTCTCTACGATAAATACGATATTTTAATCTTAGAGTAAACACAATATGAAAATAACACAATACGTAAGCATTATGTTTTACATACTGAACAGCTGACATTATCTGTAGAAAAAAAATGAAAATTATTGAATTATGTGGTTAAATATGAAGTAAATATTCAGGGGCGTAGGCACTATAGGCACGTGCCTATACATTTTTTTCCAAAGACGAAAAATTTAAACATGCCACAAATGTAATAAAAACAAGAGGGGCGTGGGGGTGAGGGAATCTTTCTTGGCTTTGTTGATACTTCATTGTTTAACGAGTGGATTACGTCAATATAAAATAAATTTCATGAAACACACGCTTATTTTACAAATATTTTGAAGAGTTGGGGTTTAGCTGCAGTTAGTTGTTTGTAGCCACATACAAGTATAAACACTCTAGGCCCAAATTATCGCTTACAGCGTCATTTGGTCGATTCCGTCCATTGTGCCTATACATTTCTTGAACCCAAGCTACGCCCCTGATAGTTAATATTTGTCCCTATAACAGACATTAGTTTGCCTCATAAAGCTTCAAATTTCTTTGAACATTTATTATTATTAAGACGTTCACAAACATGTTGCAAACATATATGACGGCTTGGTGAACTTTCTTTGGATGTGATTTTTGATAAATTACTTTAATAAACTCGACAGTCTTTAGATGAATGAAAATCGTGTTATCTAAGATATAGCAAAGGCTTAAACGTATCTAATAAGAAACACTTGCAATGTTCACCTAAGCCGAACCCTTCGAAAGACTAACCATTTTATTGCCAAATTTTAAAGTGTGTATGTACGATCTTTAATATCAATTATTATTTTCAAAATAAGCAGATGAAGGTGACAATAAACTTGAAAGCAAACTGAAACAAACATAAAAAAAAGACGAGGGAAACACTTCATTACGAAATAAATCATCAAGTACTAGTGTCGACTTTTGCATCGTTCATTAGTGCTGTGTAACCTTAACCAACTGTAAATTCAACGTATTTACATGTATTTGAGTTTCCCGCTTGTACAGACAAAAAATATTTGGTGATTAAAAACTAACTTTTTTTGCGTTTAGAAGCAATGCTTGATATTAACTGTTATTCCATTTTATATAGAAATATATGTTAAATAACTATATTTTGTTAATTGTATTTATGCCACTATATATGTTGTAAGATCGTAAATACACACTTTACTCTGTGTGACACGCATTTATTTTAATGCAATTTGATTGCAATATAATTATCTCCGTGGAGTCTAAATCGGTTTGGTAAAACTTTTGTCGATCAATGCAACACACGTTATGTCGCAACTGGAAATCAGACAGTTTGCCTCTTCTGTATATTGATATATATATTGTCACTACTTACCGGTAATTGGCATTATCAGGCTCGAAAATGTACCGGACTAGTGTCATGATGATTAATATTTCATTAATTTTTATTTTGGAACAATGGCGTAACCGAAAATGTGACGGAAAAGTGTCATGATGATTAATATTTCATTAATGTTTATTTTGTAACAATGGCGTAACAATTGTCAATGTTATCTGCATCATAGTTGTCAACGCATTGTGAGGACAACCCTCGTATGTCGCTATGAGACATGGCGTATGAGAGAGTAATTCGGCCAATATTATAAGATGAATGCAGACGATGGTTTGTATTCCTTATTATTAATTAACTTTATAATATTAAACGATAATCTGGTCAGTTTGTTCGCTTAATACAATGTAAACCTCGCCAATAAATGTAAAAATTCGGCCAATACGGGAAAAACACGACCAATATGGAAAAACGCGGCCAATACGAGAAACGGCCAATCAGGATTCGGGATTAGCTCAGCCTTATACGATATGTTTTTATGGACGCCATTTTGAAAACGCTAGGCGCATTTTGCACTTAGTATTTGTTACTAAAAGTTTCCACATGTAGCACTCGCAGGTTTGCCGAGACGCGGTCGGGATAACAGTTAATATCGATTGGTGGTGTTAAACCTTTTGTGACTTTCACGATAAGCAGATATTATGTTCCGAAAATTGAGTTAGAAGACGTCAAAGTTTTAACGCGAACATTTTACAATATGTTGTACTATTAACACCTGCATAATATTATAAAGTTAATTAATAAAATTGTCATCAATTAGTTGAATTCATTTTGGCCTTGTTACCGGGCTTCAGACAGCCGTATTGGTTTTCGGCGTACGGTCTCAGGCCAATACGAATGTTTTCAGCCCAATAACAAGGCCGATATGAATTCATCTAATTAGTAACATTATATTAAGACGATGTGCAAACTAGCTTCATAAATTCAACATATTATGAAACTCTTATTGCATCAGCATAATACTACGCACTCATTTTATACGCAGATAGATTAATCACCGTAATGAAGAAAGTACGACTAAGGTACAATATTGGGTGATGTAAAACATATGTTTAACAAATCCCAATAAGAACCTGATAAATTTGTTTATTGATTCCCTCCTACTGGGTTTTCTACATTTCTTTAAGAGAAAAAGGAACGGAAGTTTCCCAAATCAACCAAATCGCCAAAATATATTACAACTTGATTCTTGTCTTCGAGTTCATATTACTTTCAATTGACCCGTTTGGACTTGTATTTCAAGATACCTAACCATTTTGAGATACAAACTTAGTCTTTGTTTAGTATTTTCATTACTTTATCAAGCTTCACAACTGCAAACAGACGTGCACTTGAGGTTTAATCCAACATTTCAGTGGGAGACCCACTTGTCGCCTTTCCAAATTAGTGCAAAAGCATCTTTAAACTGAGTGTTTAGATTCGTTATCTATATCATCACAGTACAGTAGTTACCAAAGCATTTGGGGACGTTTAATGAATGCTTTACATGTAGCAAGTTTTGATAAGGGCGCTTTTGCATTAAATCTAAAATGAGATACAGCCGAGATACAGCCTTCAGCAAAAACGTCTTTCATTAAATTTGAAATGATGTGACCCTTGCTTCAATGTGTACAAAGGGGTCGAAATACAGCCTTTAACAAAAACGTTTTTAGTGTCGTTATGTTTTACTTATTTTGCTAATAAAAGTTTTTTGTTGAGTGCTTTTCTATACCGTCCTCAATGTTAACTACTTGGAATATATGAAATCCCGTTGTTTCTAATCTGACCGTGGTTCCAATATATGTTGTTTTTTTTTTGACCACTGTAAGTGTCTTAATGACTTCGAAAGGAAAATGCAATTAAATCATCATTTTATTAATGGTTTTGTTTCCCTCCAAATACAGTTAAATACAGGTTAATAATGGGCATGTTGGTGCGTATTTATTTGTTTATGACAGCGTGTGTGTTTTTTTCAAGATTGTTAGTGGCTTAAGGACTTTAAAAGGGAAATACAATTTAATCATTATTTTATTAACGATTTTGTTTCCCATTAAAAGAGCCCACCACACACAGATGAATACAGGTGAATACAGGCATATTGGTGCGTATTTATTCGTTCATGACGGCGTATGTTTTTGTTGTTGTTGTTGTTTTGAAGAATGTAAGTGTCTTAAGGACTTTGGAAGGAAAATACAATTAAATTATCATGTTATTAATGTCTTTGTTTCCCTTTATGAAGAACTATCCAGACGTAGTGGGTTAATGAGGACATGTTGGTGCGTATTTATTTGTTTTGGAGTGCGTGTTTTTGTTTTGTTGAAGATTGTTAGTTGCTTAAGTAGTTGAAAATGAAAGTATAAATAATCATTCTACCAATGTCTTTTTTTTTCCTTGTAAGAACTCTCCAGATAGAGTGGGTTAGTGAAGACGTGTTGGAGCGTATTATTTTTTATGGAGGGCATGTTTTAATATTGTTATGATTCCGCTGTATTTCAAGTGGAGTGAAAGGAAAGCGCTATACAATAACTTGGCTTTTTATAACGGATTTGATGTAAATATAAGGTTGATTTAAACTGAATCGGCAAAAATAGTAGCAAAGCCATTTAATGTAATAAATTATTATTATGACCTTCGGTTTAAACCAGAATATTGAATTTTAGTAATAGAAATATTTTCCTCAATATGATGGGTAACCAACGTATTAACAAATCAATGAAAAAATATGCCGAGACTAGTTTAATTACGTATTTAATGATAAACGCTCATAGAGCATTTTTAGCAAACTTGGAGTGCAAATTGCAAGTGATAGTGTCTCTCAAAGTCATATACTTTTGATCTCAGCAACAACTGTAGATTAAAGGAAAGTTGTAAATCAACTGAACTGTCAAATGTTTTATTGGAATTGAAGTAATTTACAACGTTAAACGTCACTTGACCTTGAATCCAAGACAGGCCGCATAACTTCTGTGGGGATTGGTCATGACATTATTTCTACTGCCATTCTCCCCTACCTCTGATTCAAGTAGAGCAGTTGTCAGTTACTGGCATAAGTATGTGCACTTAGTACTGGTAAAACGCTTAGATCGGCTAAGCTTGCCCAGAACAAAGTGTGAGTAGGTTAACTAACCGCCGTGATTTGACTGAAATACTGTTAAAAACGGCGAAAACTCAAAATAAACAAACAAATTACTTGACCTTAACTTGTATATTTATGCCTTCAAACTATAACAATATCCGACGAAATTGGAAATACACTAATGTTCAGCGTTGACTGTGACTGAATAATGTAACAGCTTTGATTACTCGTTGTATTATGTTTCCTGATTGAATATATTCCTTTTTTACCTTAAATTTAAGCAGATAAGTACCAAATATAGTAAAAACAGTTTAACATTGAAACTTGCCTTAAACTCCCTAGTACCAAAAGTAAGTACAAGTAAGGACAATGTAACATATGAACTTACATTAAACTCGCTAGTAACATAATATAGTAAGGACATTGTAACATATGAACTTACATTAAACTCGCTAGTAACAAAATATAGTAAGGACATTGTAACATATAAACTTACATTAAACTCGCTAGTAACAAAATATAGTAAGGGCATTGTAACATATGAACTTACATTAAACTCGCTAGTAACATAATATAGTAAGGACATTGTAACATATGAACTTACATTAAACTCGCTAGTAACAAAATATAGTAAGGACACTGTAACATATGAACTTACATTAAACTCGCTAGTAACAAAATACAGTAAGGACATTCTAACATATGAAATTACACAAGGCTCCCTTCGTACCAAAATATAGTATGAACTGTTTAACATACAAAATTGCATTAAACTGGCTACTATCAAAATGTAGTACGGACAGTTATACATAGAACATAACCTTGAACTGGATAGTACCAAAATATAATAAGAACAGTTTAACATATAATTACATAAAACTCCATTGGTACCAACATATAGTATGGACTGTTTAACATACAAACTTGCATTAAACTGGCTACTATCAAAATGTAGTACGGACAGTTATACATAGAACATTACCTTGAACTGGATAGTACCAAAATACAGCAATGGAAGTTTAACATAGAAAATTATTACAATGAGTTTCATTTACTGTATTACTAGTACATCGGGAACCAGTGAACGTTCAGAGTGGTAATCTTCACTGTTTTAAAACAGTGAATTATTAATTATATTTCACTGATATTTACCCATAAATCACTGGAACGCATACAATAAATAGAGGATATTTGTTGGTTTTGAAAGAATATCGATTTTAATTCACCAGGGATCATAAAAAAATATATAAGTTATATGATCACCAGTGACTAAAAAATCGATATTCTACCGAAACCAACACATTTTCTGATTATTTTATGCTTTTTCCACCGTTATTTTTCCATTTCACTTTAATTGCTATCTAAGTGGATTTTATTGGAAAAAATTGCGGGACTCATTTGACAATTTTCAGTCCGTCATCGTCGACGGTCCTTTTATATACCGTTTAAATAGGGAACAAATATGAAACAGTGACAATTATCAGAGTGGAAATTTTCGCTGTTTTTAACAATGAATTACCAATTTTATTCCACTGATCTTTCCCTATAAATTACTGGAACGCATAAAATAAATCAAACTTATCTTAAGCTGGCTAGTACCAAAATAAAGTTTGGACAGTTTAACATATAAAATTACCTTAAACTGGCTAGTACGAAAATATAGTAAGAACAGTTAATCATATAATATAACTTAAACTGGCTAGTACGAAAATATAGTAAGAACGGTTAAGCATAGAATACAACTTAAACTGGCTAGTACGAAAATATAGTAAGAACAGTTAAGCATAGAATATAACTTAAACTGACTAGTACGAAAGTATATTACGGACAGTTTAACACAGAATACACCTTAAACTGACTAGTACGAAAATATAATAAGAACAGTTTAATGTACGAACTTGCATGAAATTTGCTAATACGAAAACATAGTACGGACTGTTTAACATTGAATATACCTTAAACTAACTAGTACGAACATATAATGAGAACAGTTTAATATTCGAAATGGCCTTAAACTGGCTAATACGAAAATAACAGTTTAACTTACAAAATTACCTTAAACAAGCTGCATACAGTACCAAGATATAGCAAGGTCAATTTATCACAGAGAGAAAACCAAGAGTCACTCACCTCGCATTCCAGTTGGCCTATTTTCTGTTGCTTCAAGTTGAGAATTCTAGAAATGTTATTCCTTTGCTGAATCATGGTTGCCATGGCTTCCAACGCTGCCCCGGAAGTAGCGATGTTGGCCGTTTCCGGCGCCTTATTCATAGTCCGGATAGTTCCGGCTCGTTCCAGTTCGGTTTTATACAAGTTCATGTAAGTCTCCCTGTCGAAATAGAGACGTACTCCAACCAAAAGAATTATTGTCCCGGCGGATAATACAATAAGATGAGATTTTGTGAACGCCATTTTTAATCAGTTACCCGTACTGTTTATGCTTCAATGGTTCACCAAGAAGGGAGACGTTGTATTTTGACAAATAATTCCTCTTTGTGCGATCGCGGATATTTTAAAATTCGCAAATTCCTAAGGTGATTTTTAGCCATTAAATGCACATGTTTCGCGAAGCTGCGCAGAATGTAACCACATGAAGTCGTGTCTGATGCTATTTGCATCACACTATTTTTGATTGTTTATAATCCGACCAAATAACAAAATCAGAAAGGTCTGTATGTTATCGGTTAAGATATTAACATCAGAAAAGAAAATATTTTTTTTATAAATTCCCAAACGTTGACACGTCACAAAATATTTCCTGTGAATGAAGAACACACATAATGTGTCTACGGAAGCGCAAATTTGCCCTGTGTCTCAAAACATGTGCGTATTTTAGTGAATCCTCTAGCTCCTAATTATGACATTTATTTAAAATAAACATTCAAAGAGATCTACGAATGGGTATACATGTTTATCAGTTGTAGAATCATTAATTACTTTTTTAATATTAAATAATTGTTGTAATAATATATAATATTCAATCCATTCTAAAACACAAATTAGATCATTCTACTCATTATAAATACGACGTTATAGAATACGGGTTTTGATTTTCTTAAGTTTTATTTAAAATGTCATTTTAATCATAATTGTTTTTTGTATTATTTTGAAGTGAACACAATTATTTGATCTATGATATTTGTAATCTTTAAAGTGTTAGATAATTATAAGTGACGCCATTTTAACGAAAAATCTTTGATATTTATCCTTTAATTCTTGATATTATTTTGAAGCGTTTGTTCACTGCCTTCTGAATAATAATCAAATAATAATAATCAAAGGTGTGCGTATGGCTTTTGATCTCAAATTTTATTTTCAATTTTAATTTTTGCAATGTATTCAGCCGAGTGAAGATCTAATTAAATGTTAAAGCAACAGGCTGCAAATGGCCAACAGTTTTCGCCATTTAATCAGACTAGAATTAAACGTTGTACCAATTCGAGAATTATAACCGGTTGGCTACTGTTACAAAAAGAAGACAACAATAAATCGGGTTATGGCGCCAAATTTTTTCACGTCGCGCTAACGTATCATATATACGTTATGTCATAAGCCTTTACTGTTGTTCATCATATGAATTAGAGCAGTAGATCTACGTCTTATTTTTAACGGGTAACGAAAAAGGGAAACACTTAAGTTGAGAATCACCATTTATGTATGATAACGCCATGAATGTTTAAGAACGCCAAGAATCTTGAGGTTTGGAATAACATGACGACATCGAACCTGTGTTTTCGGAGCATTTCTCAAGATCACCTTTTCCGTTAACACCGGCTATTCATTCACGCCAGGTATAGCAACGCTTTCGTAGTCGCTGCGTCACAGGTTTGTTATCTCTGCACAGTGTCTCTTATCGGCGCAGCTTATGGGAAGTCACGACAACATTGTGTGATGTCGCTTCCACGATGAGTCAACAGGGCAGCGTATCTAATGATTGAATTTAAGCACAATCAATATTGAAATTTTCAAAATCGTCTTATAAGACTCTTTTATCTAATTTATCTATTGATTTGTTACATAATGTAAATTGTATAATAAAATAAAAGAGGGTTGTCCCAGAATAGCGTATAATTGTCTTCTAGCTTATGCAATTTTACAAAGATATGTAAAACGATGTATGTTTTATTTACAGCAATGCATCTTACAAATCATGTCAAAAAATAATATGTGGACCTTCAAAAAAAGTTATATAATTTTTGGGACATAACATGATACAATACTGCCAGCTTAGTATAAATCGTGTCTTCAGGTCATACGCTTATCATTTCTCAACATAATACCCATGGCACTGGATACATTTTAGATTGTGTTGTTCTGCTTAATTCTTTGAGTGAGTACATAAACAAACAAATAATTAATGAGTGTCCTACAGCAGTTTCTATGGCTTGCATATTGTTTATGTGTTCTCGTGTTTCCGTATTTGTCGCTTGAAAAACAACGCCAAACTTAGTGTATGTGTTTCTGGTGATGTTATTTGCTTTATCGTTTATCTGGGTGTCATGTTGCGCTCAATGCAGTATTGTAGTATCAAATTGTGGTCCGTTGAAATCGTTTGACTGAACCACATGTTACTCAAATTCCGCTATAGAAACTACTATATATATGTCATTACAATGAAACATCGCTTATTGACACACCAAAGTAGAGGTGTTACGATAATTTATTTTTCAAAACAGAATGGTCTGTATAAAGGGTCCAAATTATATGGTATTGAAATTCACATATTTTTCATAGAAATATATTATTATATGACTCGCATTCATATTGCAGATGTAAAAGATACAGGTATTACATGTGCACTCGCTCAAACTAATAACATGATATTATTCTTTGTTTTTACACCTTATACGCTATTTTGGGACAACCCTCGTATGTGGTAATAGTGGTGTGAGTACACCTAGTTACAGCGATTGTAACAGCAGTATAGTTGTTATTAAATGACTGTGATTTTGGTTTCATATATTTGCAAACTATCGAAAGAGACACTTAACAACAGAATCCTTAAATCGTGTGCACATTTAAAGCCGCGGTCCATATAATATAATTCAATACATCTTAAATTGCAATAAGTGCTAATGGACGTTAATAGCGTTTATTTATGGAACGCCATGACTGTCTTATGTCGTCATGTTTCGTGTTGTCTTGTTCAGGAATGTCTTATAATGTCAAAAAGGCGTGTCATTATGTAAACATATTGTTTCATCATGTGCTATGAACAGGCAAACTTGTCAACAAAATATGTTATTATGTCAAAAAACGTGTCATTATGTAAAAATATTGTTTTATCATGTGCTACGATCAGATGAACTTGTCAAAAGTATATGTTATTATGTCCAAAAGACGTGTCATGATGTTAAAAAATGTGTTTCATTATGTGCTATGATCATGTGAAATGGTCAAAAAACTATGTTATTGTGTCAAAATTACGTGTCATGATGTTAAAATATTGTTTTATCATGTGCTTCGATTGGGTGAACTTGTCAAAAGTATATGTTATTATGTCTAAATGACGTGTCATTATGTAAAAATGTTGTTTCATTATGTGGTCCAGTCAGGTCAACTTGTCAGAAGTATATGTTATTATGTCCAAAAGACGTGTCATTATGTTAAAATGTTGTTTCACTACGTGCTCTGGTCAGGTCAACTTGTCAAAAGTATATGTTATTATGTCCAAAAGACGTGACATTATGTTAAAATGTCGTTTCATCATGTGCTAGGATCAGGTGAACTTTTCAAAGGTACATGTTATTATGTCCAAAAGACGTGTCTTCATGGTAAAATGTTGTTTTATCATGTGTTATGGTCAGGTGAACTTGTCAAAAGTATATGTTATTATGTCCAAAAGACGTTTCATGGTAAAATGTTGTTTCATCATGTGCTATGTTCAGGTGAACTTGTAAAAAAAGAATATGTTATGTAATGTTTATATCTTGTTTAATCATCGGGTAATGTCAACTTGTCAGATAGGTGTTTTGTTATGTCTAATAGCTCTGTTATTATGAACGTTTAGATTATAAACTGTTATACTAAGCGTGTGTGTAATTATATAAATAACTAGTGCAATTTAACATGGCGAAGATATTGAAAGACATTGGATTAGAGCGACTTATACTTGCATTTAAAAATGAAAATATTTCTCCTGATATTGTGTGCAAGATGTCGTTATATGAAATGAACTGTGTAGGACTCGATGACAGGGGTGAAATCATGAAGCTGAGGATAGCTTGTATTCCTTATGGACCTTCTAAACCAAGTTCGTTACCGGGGAATGGTGGGGGGGCACCTGTGTATGTGATACCAAAATACTATTTAGAATGTTTGATAAACATTAGTTTTAATATAACTGAAATTGCTCAATTACTCGGTGTTTCTGAAAGTACAATCTACCGACGAATGCGAACATTTGGATTAAAGAAACTCCTGTTCACGGAAATAAACGATGAGCAATTAACTGTTGTAGTAAAAAAAACATTACAGGAATTTCCCAGGTGTGGAGAACGAATGTTAATTGAGATCTTCCGCCAGAAAAATATCGTAGTAAGTATGACGTTCTACTGTAAATTTCGATTATTGATAGATGAACTAGTTTGGTAGAAATTGCTTGTTAAAGGGACACATCTACGGTATCTGTATAGACACGTTTTAAACAACAAATTATATTGACGGACAAATTTATACAACGCCAAAAATGTTTTTTTTCGATTCACGGGTACAGCAGGATTCGAACTCGCGCCTATGAAATCGCGCACTTAAATGGAATCATCCATGCGTTAGACTGCATTTATCAATAGCGCGCATGCGCGTAGCGATATATAGTTTATATATATGAGGCGTGTCGTGGGAAACCCGGGCTTGTGGCGGATGCGTAGTCTAGTGGTAACACACTCGCTTCGCAACCCAGGGGTTGCAGGTTCAAGCCCCCGCTACACCTTAACCTACTAACTCGTGTTTTGCATGAGACGTCAAACCGAGGTGCAGTGTACTAGGTGCTTCACACCGGGCACTAAAAGACCCTGGGTCGCTTCTGGAACGGCGCGTGTATACGGGACAAATGTGTCAAATCCTTAAAAATTCGTACACCTTACTTGAATTTGCAGACTTGTTAAGAGTAACTGTATACATGCACTACAAAAGATACTACTTAAGTGATATTTGTGACAATTTAAATGGTCAATATGATTATAATGCTTATCACGAAACGTAGAATGAAACGATAATCAAAATCTGTCAATTCTTCAAACTGTATAATATTCATTGGCTCCACCTCCTGTTCTGAGCACCACCTCCATTGCTTTGGCTCCACCTCTTACGTGAAAATGCAAAATAATATGTTTAATCGACCTCAAACCAACAGTTTTGATAACGCAGCAAATAATACATTTCATTTCGAAAGTAATTAATTTAAGCCATTAATGCTCTAATTGTGTGTAAATTATGTCTTAAAACGTTCAAATTCATCAATTAGCTGGTTCAATTTTAACCATGTAACAACTTATAAAAGTCCTCACGTTTTAAAATGCGTTGTGACTTCATACTTCTCTACATTGTTGTAATATTTATTCTGAATCGAACTTCATTGTCCGATTTTTAAAACAGTGTCTCAAATGGTCATAAAACATATAAACCCAACTCACCTTCTATCACTGTTTTTACTTTTTCCTACTACTTCTGTCATTAACGCCTCCTCGGTAGTATAATTGGCTCGTTTTCCAATGCATCTCAAAAAGAGGTGGCGCCAGTGATTACATACCGTGTTTATTTTGGTAACAACAGTAAATTACTTCTTTTATTTTATTTCATTACAAGATCTGAGTCATTGTAGGAATTATGTGTTTTAGATACTTAGGTACAGACTTCGAGATATTCTAGTACGATGAGAATGGCATAAAAGAACGGCAACTTGGAAGGTTGCACCGGCGCATTTATCACGTTCAAGGACCAAACCATATGTGGCACGTGGATATAAATCACAAACTTATTAGGTGAGGCTTTGTCATTGCAGGTGCAATAGACGGATTCAGCAGACTAGTGACTCCTTTGCTCTGTTTATATAACAACAGATCTGAGTCGCTTCTAGAGGTGTTCTGTGAAGCTACATACACGTTTGGTATGCCTAACAGGAAAAAGCACACACAATAAAAGAATTGAGATACTCTGGCGCGACGTATATGAAGGAGTCTTAGCTCACTTTTATCAGCTCTTTTTATTTATGGAAGATGAAAGTATTTTGAGCGTGCTAAACCCCTTGCATATGTTTTCTCTGCAGTATACATACCTGCACAAAATAAACGAAAAGCTCAATATCGGGAGGGAAGCCTGGGCTTCCCACAGACTGAGGACCGTGGGTTCATCGCCTTTGCGCTTGTGGACTGCAGGGGTCCTGAACGGCGAATTAGATACATTGGATTTACTTCCGCCCGTACAGGATAGTGAAAATATTCCGCAAATTAATGAAACACCGATTTTTCAAATAGACCATCCAGAAATAAGCGAGGAGTGTTTACTTCGACTTTCGCGCGAGTGTCCTAGAAACTGTGTTTGTCCAAACTTCGGTATCAACGTTTACCAAAATGTATTGAGAACAGCTCGTGAATATAATGAAATCCCTAATTGGTTTTGAAAAAAATGTGTGGTGGTCCGTTAATTGCAGTTGAACCAATACGCACTTTCCCTGATAATGGGAAGATGTTTTATGAACTACAGATCCTTTAACGCTCACCAGATAAATGCTATGATAGGCAATGAGCCTTGACCGTACCTTGTTTTATACAATAAATGTGTATTTGTAAAGTAATGTGTAAATTATAAAACACATTTTATTAATCTAATATTTACCACAACTGCTGTTACTAACCTCGCATGCTGCACAGTTATATAAGAGTATTTTGATATTTACGGCAAGATAAGTACAGATTAGTACCATTGTTTAGCTATGCAATGAACAAAAGAGTGTATACAGTATACAAAATAGCTGACATCATGTTATTTTAAGCAAGTCATATTGATGCGTTCAAAGTATATAAGCTTTGGGATCTAAGATGTAGTCTAATATGTATGTGTTTCAGAGGTACACATATTTACACATATCTTGCTGAGATCATTTCTTACCCATACTGGTACTGAATACATAAATAAATCATAGTTTGTACTTCGAAGCGACATTTTGAATTTATTAGCTCAACTTCAACATTCGTTCTCAACTCATACTTTTCTATGGAAATGTCAAAGAAAGTTGGCCCTAATACGCCAATATCTAAGATATGTGCCGATTTTTTCTTTTTAGTTTTCATTATCACCAGTCTGACTTGATCCAGTGGTGCCGGATAATAGTTTTTTTTTAGATTTACGTTACATCATGAACAGTAAAATTGTGTGCCGTGTACAGTTCTGTTCATTTTTGTTATAGGCGAGTTCGGTATTTTTTCCTATATTTTTCATGAACAAATGAGTTTAGGTCACCACACTTGTTTAGAAGACTTATCAGTCTGAAAACAAATTATAAAAACATCAACAGTTATCGTTTAAAAATTTAATTGAATCCAATTTTAATCCAGATAAGATATGCTTTCAATGAACACAACATGTTTAGAAGTTCAAAACGATAAAATTATTAAAATACGATTAAGGTTTAAAATTAACAGACAGATAATTTATTACGACTTGCACAAGGTAGGCTACTAGATCTATTGCAACAAGAGATGTTTGTAAAACATGTATGCCCCCCCCCCGACTTGCAGCCAAGTTGTGAATATGTGCAATTGTTAAGAAGTTTTTTAACATGCAATCCCAAGCGAGGTCTCGATATATGGTATCTATGTATGAAGTTTCATTAAAATATCTTGATGCGTTCTCAAGTTATTGAGCGGAAACCGTTTTTCTACTTTTAGTAATGGTGACCTTGACTCCACCCACCCAATATGAAATCCAAAGAGAGGTCTGAATATAAGGCATCTATGTATGAAGTTTCATTAAAATATCTCGATGCGTTCTCAAGTTATTGAGCTGAAACTGTTTTTCTATTATTAGCAATGGTGACCTTTACCCCACCCACCCCATATGCAATCCCAAGCGAGGTCTCGATATAAGGTATCTATGTATGAAGTTTCATTAAAATATCTTGATGCGTTCTCAAGTTATTGTGCTGAAACCGTTTCTTCTATTTTTAATAACGGTGACCTTGACCTCACCCACCCCATATGCGATTCCAAGCGAGGTCTGAATATAAGGTATCTACGTATGAAATTTCATTAAAAAACCTTGATGCGTTTTCAAGTTATTAAGCGGAGACAGTTTTTCTATTTTTAGTAATGGTGACTTTGACCTCACCCACGCCATATGCAATCCCAAGCGAGGTCTCAATATAAGGTATCTATGTATGTAGTTTCATTAAAATATCTCGATGCGTTCTCAAGTTATTGAGCGGAAAACGTTTTTCTATTTTTAGTAAGGGTGACCTTCATCTTGATCCCACCCACCCCATCTGCAATCCCAAGTTATTGAGCGGAGATCGTTTTTCTATTTTTAGTAACAGTGACCTTGATCCCACCCACCCCATATGCAATCCCAAGCCAGGTCTCAATATAATGTATATATGTATGAAATTCCATTAAAATATCTCGATTCGTTCTCAAGTTATTGAGCGGAAACCGTTTTTGTATTTTTAGTAACAGTGACCTTGACCCCACCCACCCCATATGCAGTTCCAAGCGAGGTCTCGATGTAAGGTATCTATGTTCAAAGTTTCATTAAAATATCTCATTGCGTTCTCAGGTTATTGAGGGAAAACCGTTTTCTATTTTTAGCAACGGTGACCTTGACCTTTGACCTGTTGACCTCAAATTGTATAGGGTTCTTCCTTTCCTCACAAGTAAATAGCGTACCAACTTTCGTGATCTCAGTTCAAAGCATTCTCAAGATATCGTGCGGAAACGAAATGGTCTACCGTTTTTCTATTTTTAGTAAAAACGATCTTGACCTTGACCCCACCCACCCCATATGCAGTCCCGAGCGAGATCTCGATGCAAGGTATCTATGAATCAAGTTTCATCAAAATAGCTCAATGCATTCTTAATTTATTGAGGGGAAACCGTTTGTCTATTTTTAGCAACGGTGACCTTGACCTTTGACCTGTTGACCTCAAAATTTATAGAGTTCTACCTTTCCCCCAAAGTAACCAACGTACCATTTTTCATTTTCGTAGGTCAAAGCGTTCTCAAGATATCGTGCGGAATCGAAATGGTCTACGGACAGACCTACCGACTGACCAACCGACCGACGGACGGACAGGTGCAAAGCATGATATCCCCACTTCTTCGAAGGGGGGGGGGCAAAATAAAAAAAGTTTGAGCTAAGCGTACGTTAGATCTAGATCTATACAAAAATCCGCCATACGAGTATGCGGCCATTTCAGATGGCATGCGTAATAATACTCTATTTATCGTTGTTTATCGGCCAAGACATTTCTGATTAGTACAAATTAAACGACGAGGGTGTTAGCCCAGTAAGTGGTTTAATAGCCACGCATCAGAATGACAAAGAGTTGTTTACTGGCGGATAAACACCGATAAATTGAATATTATTTCGATTCTAAAATGATCTGACTTTTTTTGCGATTGTATTGAAAAGTACATTTTACTATGTTCCGCACAACTTCCCGAGCGAACGTTTGAACGCGCGTCACAAGTGACGTCATTCACTGATACAAATTCATTGTGACGTCACTTTCATTGATAAAAACTGAACAAATGACGTCAATAACATAACTACTTTTTGCGTTGTTTATTGGTAGTTTAACAACGATAATTTGTTGTAGTTTTTTTGTATATAGAAAAATCTGTAAATGTCATGTTAGAATAATAATTAGCAGCTAAAAACAGAGTAAATGATAGTTCAACATCCATGTTAATGGAATTAACTACTAGTATTTTAAATTTACGGTTGTTGATAATCAGCCCTCCATATTTTTGGGACGTTGCACCCACATTTTCATGACCGGTTAGTAGTGATGTTTTATATTAGCCGATGCAATGTTAGGATTTATTCATTGGGTACATATTTGAGAAAGTTGAAGGGGCATACATTTGTTGAAATACAAAGCGTATACATGTTTAGAAATTAAAAGAGTTTGGAACAAAAACTTTTACCACAAAATCTATGTGAAAAGTGGGCATACCTCTGTCAAAATACAAAAAAGAGTCATGGAGATTGTTGCACCTGATGCTGGAGTTTATTACAAGGATGTATTCCAAATTTCAAGTGAATACTTTATGTAGTTTAAAAATTACAAGACTTTTGAATAAAAACTTAACACTGAAAATCTTTGTGAAAAGGGGGATAACTCTGTCAAAATACAAAACAGGGTTATGTGGATTGTGGCAACTGATGAGTGATGACGTAGTTGATGACAAATGTATATTCCAAGTTTCAATTGAATAACCTATCAAGTTTTGAAGTGATAAAACTTTTAAATAAAACTTAAATCTGAAAAACTATGTGCAAAAGAGACATAACTATGCCAAAATACAAAACAGAGTTTTATAGCGAATGTTGCACAAGTACATTCCAAGTTCCAAGTGAATAACTTCTGTAGTTTTAAAGTTACAAAACTTTTGAATACAAACTTTAACACGAAAATGTACGTGAAAAAGAGGCATAACTCTGCTAAAATACAAAATTGAGTTATGGGAAATGTTGCAGTTGATGTTAGAGTTGATGACAACGGTACATTCCACGTTCCAAGTGAATACCTTGAGTAGTTTTGAAGTTATAAGACTAATGAATATGAACTTTAAACATAAATCTACGTGAAAAAGGGATATAACTCTTTCAAAATACTAAATAGAGTTATGGGGAATGTTGCAATTAATGTTGGGAGTTGATGACAAAGGTACATTTCAAGTTTCAAGTGAATAACTTATGTAGTTGTCATGTCATAAGACTTTTGAATATAAACTTATAACAAGAAAATCTATGTGCAAAAAGGCGCATTACTCTGTCAAAATACAAAACAGAGTTGTGGGGAATGTTTCACCTGATGCTGGAGTGAATGACAAAGGTATATTCCAAGTTTTTAGTGAATAACTTACGTAGTTTTGAAGATACAAGACATTTGATGATAAACTTTATGAACCAAGATCAAACGCGGATGCAGACGTAGAATTGTGATTTGTGACCTTGACCTTTGACAGACAAGAATGGAAAGCATACGTGAAACATGATCTGGTCATGAAAAATAACAATGTCAAGTAATATTTAAATCCTTCCAGACACTAAGAAGTTATGGAGTGGAAATACAATACAAATATCTGACCTTGAATTTTGACCTTGATCTTTGACAGACAAGCATAAGTCATGTATGTGACACATTGTGTCATTAAGAATAATAAGTTATATTCAAATCCTTTAAGGCATTAAGAAGTTACTGAGCAGAAAAGAAATACAAGTATTTGACCTTTGACCTTGAATTGTTACCTTGCCCTTTAAAGGACAAGCATTGGTCATGTGTGGGTTTCATCTTCTAGTCATGGGGAATACTAATCTTAAGTTATATTAAAGTCCTTCCATGCATTGAGAAGTTATGAAGCGGAAAGGAAATACATTTTAACGTTGGCATTGACCTTTGTAGGACAAGCATGTACCTGACACAACTGCTGGTCATGGTAAATATTAATCTCAAGTTATTTTAAAATCTTTCTAGGCATTACGAAGTTATGGAGCGGCAGTGAAAAAGAAGTATTGAATTGTAACCTTGACCTTTGATTGACGCGCATGGGTCACGAACGCGACACATCGTCTGATCATGGGGAATAATAATCTGAAGTTAATTAAAATCCTTCCAGGCGTTACGAAGTTATGTAGGGGAAACAAAATAATGGACGCACGTACCGGCGTACTTACGTAATGACCAACACGCACAATTCATATATAAATCCCACTTTTTCAAAGAGTAGGGGTATACAAAATTTGAAAATCTTTTTCAATTTGCCAATCTGTGAACAGGTCCCTTTAATACCACTGTTATTAGTGTATGGTCAACAACTATCTGTTGTTTTGACAATAAGACAAACAATAATAATTTAACAAAAGTGAAACAGCCAACGGTTGTAACATGAAACATAACATAAAAATATAATTAACTATGCAAAGGAAAACAATATTTTTGAATTTAGACAGAAAACAAGACGCTGTGTTCGATTAACACACATGTCCCCGGTTGGTGCTGGACAGCCAATTTATAGGTCAAGGTCAAAGTGAGGTTCGGTGGTATGGGTGTATAAGAAATAAGCAACAACTGTGTAAGTATCCAAGTGTTGTAGTAAGCGGTGTTGGTGCTAGACGAAACGTTAAAATATAGTTAACCAAGAAATAGCCAATTTAATTATCAAGTCCAATTAGGTGAAGGTCAAACAAAGGTTGGGTGATATGAGTGGATAAGGAACAGTCATAAGCAACAACTGTTGGTGTTAGACAAATGGTAAAATCTAGTTAACCTCTTACAGACAGACAGGACAATCACTATATGGCTCTCGCATCGTAACGCCAGGAGCATAAAAATAGTCAATTTAATTAACTGAATTGAAGACTCAAAATAGAAAGTAGGCTGTGTCTCCGAGTCAAAATGTTAAAATGAAATTCAGTATCACATATACTGATCAACATCCAGACATCATAAATCTTAAGAAAAAGAATATTGGTAAAACTGACGGACGCCCCCAAATTAATTTCTGCATCAACCTGTCTTGTTGAGGCAGACATTTGTGCAAAGTTATTGTAAAATCTATCCATTCTTGGCCATACTACAAGGCCATCAATTAAAAAGTAAATTTAAACTTTTAACCAACAAGTTCAGATGCGTGATATGCTGTTGCTAGTTCAAAAATGTATTTAAAATCCATGGCAAGTTAAGGCACGAACAAGCACAGGGCAAATTTTAACTTATAGGTGTGACCTTGACCTTTAATTTAATAATTGAGTGCTATTCACCATCTCATTACGGAAAACATTGTGCCAAGTAATTAACCAAGAGCTGTCAGCGGACAGCGCGCTAGACTTTTAGAAGTATTGTAGTTGGTACATATTTTGGAAAATGGAAAGGACATAAATTTGTTAAAATACAAAACTGAGTTTATAACAGGGCAATTATTTCATCAAATTATTCAAAGTTTTAAGTGAAATCCTTATGTAGTTTTTTGGGGATTGAACCTATGAAGTTTGGAGGTTATGAGACATTTGAATAAAACTAGAAATGTGTCCACAGACACGGATGCCCCCACCTATGCAGCCATTTCTACATGGTGCCACATTGTATGTATGCATACAAATTATTTTGAAAAAGGAGAATTTTCCTTTTATATTGTACTTTCTGCTTATGTATTATCCTATTCTGTAAAGTAATTTGTGGTAACACAAAATAGTTTTAGTCCTGAGAAGAAATCAATAGTGAAGTAAACAAAACATTTAGGCAGTTTTGAGTTCTGGTTCTTGTATGCTTCACTTACTCATGCTATCTTAAATTATTCTGTGCAAAATCAACAAAATGCCTTTCATCATTTTTGAATTATGCTCTGCACACTCATGAATAAAGCGAAGTAATTCACTAACTTCACAAGTCAGGTTCTTGCATGCAACACATCAACACATCATCTGGTAATTGTTATCATTTCTGCCAATTTATCTGAAAATCCCTGCATGCATGACAATATTATGCTTTGGAAAATTATTTGACCTTTGACCTTGATCAATGACCTGGACCTTTCAGCTACAGACCTGGTTCTTAAACGCCACATGCCGTCTCATAACGCTTATCACTTCTGCCAAGTTATTTGAAAATTGTTCATGCCGGACAAAATTATGCTCCAGACAGAATCCATGGACTTAATTCTTATACTTGACCTTTGACCTTTAAGTGTGACCTTGACCTTGGACCTAGTATGTATAGGTGACTCATTGTCTTATAATGGGTTATCACTTCTGCCAAGTTATTTGAAAATCCTCAATGCTGGACAGAGTTATTGCCTGGACAATAATCTTATGATATATACTTGACCTAAAAGTGTGACCTTGACCTTGGACCAAGGCACCTGGTTCTTGCATGCGACACCACCGCATAATGCTTATTACTTATGCCAAGTTGTTGAAAATCCTCCCCTGCTGGACATTATGCAAAGGTCTATGGCTTAAATTCTTATATTTGACCTTTTAGTGTCACCTTGACATCACACAAAGAGACCTGGTTCTTGCGCACAACACACTGACTCATCATGCATAGACAAGTTAGTTTAAAATCCTTCCCCGCTTGACAAAATAATGCTTCTGACAGGGTCTAAGGCCTAATTCTTATATTTGACCTTTGACCTTAAAGTGTGACCTTGACCTTGGACCTGGTTCTTGTGCGCAAAACATCGTCTGACCATGCTCACCACTTAAGGCAACTTATTTGAAATTCCTTCCATGCTGGACAAAATTATGCTCCGGACAGGGTCTATGGCATACATTCTTATATTTGACTTTTGACCTTTAAGTGTGACCTTGACCTTGGACCTGGTTCCTGCGCATGATACACCATCTCATTATGCTTAACATTTCTGCCAAGTTATTTGAAAATCCTCCAGCGATGGACAAACTTATTGTCCGGACAAGAATCCAAACATACGTACATGACGTTCACACGTACATACCCCACGGACAGGGTAAACTCTATATGCCCCCCCCCCTATCATTGATCGTGGGGGCATTAAAATGTAACCTGAAAATATATATGAAAAAGGGCACAACTATTGCAAAATACAAAATTGGTTTATGTTGCACTTGATGTTGGAGTCGATGACAATGGTACATCCCAAGTTTCAAGTGAGTGACTTATGTACTTTTATGTACAAGCCACAAGACTTCTGAATATAAACTTAAGCCAGAAAAACTATGAAAACAGGGGCAGAACAGTCAAAATACAAAACAGACTTATGCTGAATGTTACATTAGACGTTGGGGTTGATGACAAAAGTACATTCCGAGTTTCAAGTGATTAATACTGATAGTGGAAATAAAGTTTTATTGAATTAGAGTTATTTGTTCCAGAGATCTTGCACAGAAAAGAAAATATTGTATTATATATTTCCTATGAATAATCAAAGGGCAATTTCTCCTTGAAAAGTCACCAGACCAAATAAAACTGATAATATGGGAGTGAACTTCTGGTGAGGATGCTGCATATAAAGTGTCAATGAATTTGCGATACTAGTTTCTCTTCTTCCAGCTGAAAAAAATAAATAAAAGCACACATTACTGTCAGAAAAGATAAACAACTAAATAAACAAGAGGCCATAAGGCGCTAGTTGGCTCACCTGAAAAGCTACCCAAGTTTTATGTTGACCGGTAAAAAAGTGACCTCTGGAGTGTTCACAAGCTTTTACTTGCCCCACATGACCCAGTTTTAAAACTACTGAGATATCATAAGAACAAATGTCCTGAGTGAGTTTGATGCTGATTGTGCAAAAAATGTGGCCTCTGGAGTGTTCACAAGCTTTTTCTTCAATTCAACCTAGTTTTTGGCACCACATGACCCAGTTTCAAACTCACGGAGGTATCATTGGAACAAATCTTCTGAGCAAGTTTCATGAGGATTGCAAAATAAATAAGGTCTATAGAGTGTTCACAAGGTAAATGTTGTTGACAAACGATTAATGATGAATGACTAAGAATGGACAAAAAAGCTCACCATGGGCATGTTGTGCTCAGGTGAGCTACCAGGTAATAACAATAACTAAATAAATAAACAAGAGCTGTTTGTAAAACAGGTATGCCCCTCTATGTTAAAAGCAATCTGTAATTTATCAAGTTTGGTGAAGATCGGGTACAACAGGTAGAAACTATTTAAAGTGTCGTGTTCACAGATTTTTCCATTTTTTTAAGTATGCCATTAAATGTCTTTACTTGACATACATAAGAATCGGAACTAAAGAGCTCAAGTATAATAACTAGAAAATGATTACGAAAAAAAATTGCTCCCACCAGGGTTCAAACCTGCGACCTCCAGATTGAAAGACTTGCCTTAGCCACTCCACCATCGCAATTTCTGTATTTTTCCCTGCTTTTTTTACTTTAAGTAAGTGATCCATGTTGTCAATAATTTTTAAGAAAACAAAAGAAATACTACCAATTATTCCATAATTTTGCATTACAAAATCTTTATAATTTTATCAATTTCAAGTGATGTATTTTAAGTATATTAATTTTCTATGTCTGTAGTGTTATTTTGCATATACGCTGTTGTTTTTATTTTTGGAATCTGCGACAAAAAGTTGGAAAATCGCCAATTCCTCAATCTGTGAACAGGTACCTTTAAATGGTCAAGTTATGACAATAGATCAAAGAACAAAAGAACAAAAAGTTTATTTTGTAAATAAAGGCCACCGGCCCAAAATACAACATACAATCAAACTTATATAATGAAAGGTTGTGTCTCACAATCGTGCACAATAACAATACATGGGCCTTAACTGCACAATGCCTGGGGAGATTTGGCTGATTATCAAGCTTGGCCGAGATAGTATGCTTACAAACATGTTCATGCAATTTGGTAAAGATTATCAAAGTTGCCTATAAGGATAAACTTCTGCATCCCCTGGGAGCCATACTTTTTAACTAATCAAAATTGAAGGAATTCTGTAAAGGGTCACACAAAGAAAATTTTTCTTTGAAATTATTTTGAAATCGCTACAGTGGTTTCTGATGAGAAGATTGTGAAAGCTGCCTATACGGCCAAACTTCCACACCCGCTAGTGGCCATGTTGTTAACAAATCAAATTATTTGAAGGAATTTGGTACAGGGTCACACAAGGAACATTTCTGTGAAATTATTCAAAATCAGGTCAGAGGTTTCTGACAAGAAGATAGTCAAAGTTGCCTATATAGTCACAAACTTCCACACCCCTTAGTGGTCATGTTTTTTTTTAAATAAATCATTATAATATATTAGAAGGAATTTGGTAGAGGGTCACCCAAGGAAAATTTCTGTGAAATTGTTTTGAAATCCAGCCAGTTGTTTCAGACAAGAAGATTTTTAAAGTTGACTCTACAGCCATATATGGTGAACTTCCCCTCTCCCTTGTGGCCATGTTTTCAATATAGCCATATAAGGAAAACTGCCCCGCCCAACTGGAGGTCATGTTTTTAACGAATCAAAATGATTTGAAGGCATTTGGCAGAGGATTACCCAAGGAACATTTCTATGAAATTATTTTGAAATCCGGCCTGTGGTTTCAGACAAGAAGATTTGAAAGTTTTCAATAAAGGCATATAAGGAAAACTGCCCCCCCCCCCCCCCCCACCGAGTGACCTTGTTTTTTAATGAATCAAAATGATTTTTAGGGATTTGATAGAAGGTCACCCAAGGAACATTTGGAAAACTATTTTCAAATGCAGCCAGTGGTTTCAGACAAGATTTTGAAAGTTTTCAATATAGCCATATAAGGAAAAG
Source organism: Congeria kusceri (assembly GCA_027627225.1). Classification (NCBI taxonomy): domain Eukaryota; kingdom Metazoa; phylum Mollusca; class Bivalvia; order Myida; family Dreissenidae; genus Congeria; species Congeria kusceri. The sequence goes on from CM051024.1 coordinate 86,551,793, forward strand.
TACCCCCCCCCCACTGGTGGCCTTGTTTTTTAATGAATCAAAATTATTTTTAAGAATTTGGTAGAAGGTCACCCAAGGAACATTTCTGTGCAAACTATTTTCAAATCCAGCCTGTGGTTTCTGAGATTTTTAAAGTTTTCCAGTTCTTTAAGCAGTTGGTTGCCATGGCAACCACAGTTTTCAATATATGCAAATGAATTGAAGGAGCTTGTTAAAGGACTATCTCAGGAACATTACTGCCAAGATTGATTAAAATATGCGAAGCAGGTTTAGAGAAGAAGTTGTTTGAAGTAAAAATGTAGATGACGGACAATGGACCCTGGACAAAGACTGACAACAATAGCTCACCCTTGATCGCTTTGTGCTCATGTAAGCTAAAAACATCAGACCAGAACGATCTGACAGTATGCACAGGTCCTATTGAGATGCTGTATGTAAAGGTTCATTTAATATGAGTTATTAGTAAAGAAGATCTCCTGCGGAAATAAAACATTTCCCATGAAAATGTCTTATTTATTATCAAAGGGCAATAACTCGCGGAACAAGAGCTGTCTCAGGACAGCGCGCTCGACTATTCAACTGCTTTCAGAAGAATGGGTCTTTATCACTACAAAAAGGGGCATAATTCTGCTAAAATGCTGGTTATAGTTATAGGCCTTGGCCTGTGACCTTACATAATGACCCTGAAGACTAGTGTGAAGTTTTAATTGAATATCTGTAGTAGTTACACAGATCTGCGCTTGCTGCACGCAAACCTTAACCTGACTTTTTTAAGTACAAAGGGGGCATAATTCTGCTAAAATGCTGGTCACAGTTATGGGTCTTGGTAAGTGACCTTATATAATGACCCTGAAGGCATGTATTAAGTTTCAGTTAGTATCTGTAGTAGATATAGAGATATGAGATGTTGAACGCAAATTCTAACCTATTTTCTACGTATAAAAAGGGGCATTATTCTGCTAAATTGCAGGTCAGAGTTATGGCCCTTGATCAGTGACCTCACATAATGATTCCGAAGACGTGCGGGAAGTTTCAAATAAATATCTGTAGTAGCTACAGAGATATGGACTTGTAGAACGCAAACCTTAACCAGAGCATTACGCGATGGCGACGCCGACAAACGGGTCAGTAGTATAGCTCGAACTATTCGTTCAATAGTCGAGTTAAAAATCATCAAACTTGAACGACCTGACAATTTGCATATGTACACATTATAGAGATGCTGCGTATCAATTTTCATTGAAATTGAGTCATTAGTTCCTGAGATCTCACGCGGAAACGAAGTACCATACAGACAGAAGGACGGACGGACATCGAGTATGATGGATAAAATTGTCGGGGAAATTCATTTGACACCCAAACTGAATGGCAGTTGAATTAGAATTTAGACTGATGGACAAAGCAGCAACTATAAGCTCCCCCATGCGGGGAGCATAAGTAGAGCCATAAATCTGAGTATCCCTGACAAATCTGCACCAACATACCCAGCAGGTGAACAAGTCCTCATGCTGATAATATGTTTATAAAGTTTCCTCACTCTAGCAGTTAATACTTTTTGACGGACAAGGGCGGGCATAAAACTATCTTATATGAATATGCAACATATAACTGTAAATGTGTTTCACCTGCTACTTCTCTTAAGTATCTGATGAAGAAGCTGTAAATATCTTTTTCAAGAAGACATGAATTGCTTCCTTCTTCTGAAAACAATGGCTTTAACAGCATGGTTATCCTTTTCATGGTCAATGTATTTGGTGACGGCTAAAGGAATTTCAATTCTGGAAGTTCAACAAACAACTGAAACATACAAAAAGCAATGGTTTATACATATAAACATAACAGTTACTGTTAGTTTATTATATCCATGCAAGTTTTTGTTGTATTGCAAATTGAAAATTTCATATATATATTCCCATAATAAACACGATAAATCTATTCTGCTGAAAAAGTGACAGAAGGAAACAATTATTAGTAATTGCCTTTTGGTCAGTTTGACCTTGACCTTTTACCTGAGGACCAAATAACTTATAGGGATTTTCTCCTGGTCATGACGTTGAAACAAGTTTTAAAAACCTAGACCTTAGGGATATGTAGTTATTGCCCAGAAAAGATTGTACAACTATTGACATGCTTGCCCTCGACCTTTAATATGAGGACCAAATATTAAATACGGATCCTCTACTATGAACAGCCTAACTACCAAGTTTAGAACCTTGGCCTAATGGTTGCATAGTTTGTGCCACACAAGTTTAATAATTATTTGTTGTTTGTTAACATATTTTGGTCAGTTTAACCTTTAGTTTTGACCAAGACAAGACAAACCTACTTACTAAATTTTAAGAGCATATGCCTAAGGTAACATGCAAAGTTATTGCCCTGAAAAAAAGTTTTACATTTATTGACTGTGTTTGTAATCTTTTGGTCATACTGACCTTGACCTTTGACCCAAGGACCCCAAAATCAATGGAGATCTTGGACTAGTCAATACCAACCTACGCAAAAAGTTTAAAGAACCTAGGTCTTAACAGTTCTGTAGTTATCACCTGGACAAAGTTTGGTCTACAGACAGACCAACATTAATTGCAAAGCAATATAGTCCCATTTATTTATCCGTTTATAACTGGACCCACATCCCAAAGCTATAAAGAAAACATCAAGTTTTAAGGGAGCATACAAATAAACACATGAACAGAACATATGCATCCCAATTACGTGTTTTCAGCTTACCAACAATATTTTTAAATACTTTACCTATCACTTTCTAGAGGCCAACTTTTCAATATTAATGGTAATAAATCACAAAATATTTTCAACTTCTAGACTTAATCTTGGATTTTTTTTTGTATACTTACAACAAACAGACCCAAAGTATTCAACCATTCTCTCAGATTCTTAAGAGCAAACGAGCTTGGCTCTCCGGTGGAAAAAATATCCTCTACCAAATCGGGGACAGAAATACTGGCATCTTGCCGTTTAGAAGTATGCTCAATGCTGAAAAAGTGTAATAGATGTCTGTTGGATGTGCTGACAAGTTTCATCATAGTCAACTAATTAAATAAGCTACCTCACAACCAAGGTAAGGATATGTCGCCTGTACGCCCAAGAAGCTTTTTGGGGTGAAGATTCAATGACTTAAGAGAAACAATTCAAAAACTAATAAGGTAGAGTCATGGTATTTGTGCATCTAATTCATCTTCATAGCCTCTCTCTGTGTGGTGAGTTGAGGTATCAAAACAATTCCATATATATTCTTAAATCTATAATCAAGACGACAAAACAATCAAGGCGGGTAATTTCAGCTTTGGTAATTATGAGTTATAGTTTTTGTATGCTTCACTTCCCCATCTTATGATGGTGCTAATTTCGTCAAACTTATTTGAAATAGAAATGTGTCCACAGACGCGGATGCCCCGACCTATGCCGCCATTTCTACATGGCGCCGCTTTTTCTGTATGCATTCAAATAATTTTGCAAAAGAATTATTGTCCTTGTATATTTTACTTTCTGCTAATGTATTCTCTTACTGTGTGAAGTAATTTGGATATCACAAAATAGTTTTAGTCCTGACAAAAAATCAATTAAGGGTAGTAATTAAATCTTTAAGGCAATTATGAGTTATGGTTCTTGTATGCTTCACTTATTCTTGCTATCTTAAATGATTCTGTGCAAAATCAACAAAATGCCTTTTATCATTTTTGAATTATGCTTTGCACACTCCTAAATTAAGGGAAGTAATTCCCTAACTTCACAGGTCAGGTTCGTGCATGCAACACATCATCTGACGATTGTGATCATTTCTGCCAATTTATCTGAAAATCCCTGCATGAATGACAATATTATGATCTGAAAATTCTTTATTCTTTGACCTTGATAAATGACCTTGGCCTTTCAGCTACAGACCTGGTTTTTGAACAACACATGCCGTCTAATAATGCTTACCACTTCTGCTAAGTTATTTTTAAAATTGTCCTGCCAGACTAAATTAGGCTACAGACAGAATCCATGGACTTAATTCTTACACTTGACCTTTGACCTTTAAGTTACCGTGACCTTACACCTAGTTTCTGCGGGCGACACATTGTCTTATAATGGTTATTACTTCTGCCAAGTTATTTGAAAATCCTTCAATGCTGGACAGAGTTATGGCATGGACAAGAATCTTTAGATATTGACATATACTTGACCTTAAAGTGTGACCTTCACCTTGGACCAACGCACCTGGTACTTGCATGGGACACTGCCGCATAATGCTCATCACTTATGCCAAGTTGTTTGAAAATCCTTCCCTGCTGGAACACATTATGCTCCGGACATGGTCTATGGCTTAAATTCTTCAATTTGACCTTTGACCTTTAGTGTGACCTTCACATTATACAAAGGGCCCTGGTTCTTGCGCGCAACACACCGACACACCATGCTTAGCACTTCGGCCAAGTGAGTTTAAAATCCATCCCTGCTGGACAAAATTATGCTTCAGACAGTATATACGGCTTAAATGACCATTCAGCTGACCATTCACCTTTAAGTGAGACCTTGACCTTGGACCTAGGGTCCTGGTTGTTGCGCGTGACACACCATCTCACCATGCTCAACACTTGTGCCAAGTTATTTGAAATTCCTTAAATGCTGGACAAAATTATGTTTCGAACGGGGATAGAAGGCTTAAATTCTTATACTTGACCTTTGACACAAGTATCAAAAGACAAGGATATATGTGAAACTGATGGATGCCAGGCCTTTTTCTACTGCTCTCACGGGTCCGATAGTCGGACCCGTTTCCAATGCCAAACATGCATAATTTTTCCCTATTCTGACCCAAAAATTCCCAACTGTAAAAAATCTGTAAATTTTTTTTCGAAAATAAAAGTGAAAATACGATTTTGCAATACATTACAGCCGATTTTTTCACACTGTCTTTACATTTGGATATCCTCTAATTTTATCGTTGACATTGCTTACAAGGAGAGAACACTCTAAAATGAGTAATAAAATGGGTAACACCAAGAAAAACGATTTGTTTGTCCTCTATCATGATGAAATTTAACATGAATTATGGGCAAATATTTTGTTATTTACACAAGTGGATGTGTCAGTTTAAGGAAGGATTTAAATATAAGGAGGTAAAGATTTCTTTTTAATTTATCACATATTTTCGCGACCTACGTAGTGTAAGCACTACACGATGTTTATTAACACATCATTAAAACTAAATCATGTTGACAGTAGATCCCACAATTTTATTTTGGTGAAGTTGGTCAGATTCGGAGATGCTTTTTTATAAATATACACATACTTATAAGTAATGAGACAGGCATATGATTACAAACTGTTGGTTGCATCGCTTGCTTAGGTATTAATCACAATTTAGAGTTAAATTAACATTATTAGTGCTGTTAAATTCTTATTTATTGATTGAGAACTGTAAATTTCTTCATTATACTTACGATTTAGCGAAACAAATTTTTCCCAATTTTGACAATTTTACATAGTGAATTTCCCAATTTAAGCAAGGTACTTTTTCCCGAAAAGGTCAGAATAAGGCCTGGATGCTCCCCATTGCGCTTTGCTATAAATGGGAGTGCAATCAGTAGAGCAGAGATATTTAAATAACTTAATACAAATAGAACTTAGGACCACATATACTTACAAAAATGAATTTGATCAGAACACAAACATACCGTACAAACAATTATCACTGAATTTCATGAAGCATATGATAAAGTAGTTGCTGAGTAACCGCCTGGACAAGAATAATGTGCACTATATATCAATTTCAGCAATCAAAAACAAAGCTGCAGCTATATCTTCCCGAAAACTGAAGAAGTATACTAAGTTTGAGCTGTAGGTAAAATAGTTTTTAAGACAAGTGTATCTAATGAAAAACTTAACAAAAACTCAAGTTTCATTACAATAAACGTATACAAAGTCCTACAACATGTAAGCCCATACATTCATTCAGTTGCACACTTTTCAATAAAAGTGGGCTTAAACAATAAACTTAACGAAAAATCCCTCTCAAAAAGGGCCATAATTTAATCAAAATGCATCACAGAGTTACGGTTCTTATCCTACATATGCATCTCACTATGCTTAATAAGTATACAATGTTTGATTTTGAAAGCTGAAGGTAAAACGGTTTTGAAGACTAGAACTCCGCGAGTCGGAAGGGGGCACAACTCAAGTATGATAAGAGCAATCATGCAAAAACCGACATTGACCTTCCTTTTATGCCTACTAAGATTTCCCCAAAGTTTCATAATGATTGCACAAAATCTTTTCAAGTTATTGTCTGCACAAGCCTTATTTGAACTATTTTTTTTACAAAAAGGGGCATAACTCAAGTATCGTAATAGCAATTATGCCGACAATCTAACTTGACCTTCTCTTCCATAAAGTTTCATACATAATGATAGCACAAAAACTGTTTAAGTTTTTGTCTGCACAAACTGAAGGGGATGCTGCCTCTGCCACCGCCACCAAAAGTAACACCAATATTGCGTCTTTTAGGCAACACAAACATGATGCGATGTGAAGGGAAAAACAGGATGTAATGCGACGGGACAGGACAATGCGTTTCCTATATAGTCCCCACAATCTTGTTTAGTGGGGTATCATAACTATCAACTTTACAAATGGTACAGATTTTCAATTGTTTATCACTGACAATCACGGTAGTGTCTTTTGTATCATGTTGAAATTCTGAAATCAAGGCATTATAATAATAAAGAACGTTTCACAAGCAAACACATGAACATCGCCAAATACAGCGGAGTTTCATTAACACTATTCAGCACAGAACCTTGTACTTCTGTATACCAGTTTACTGGTATATAATATGGTGACATACTTACTTAAGCTTCTCTTTTATATAAGCCGAATTCCGATCAGTTGTTACAGAAAAATAGCCCAGACAATACTCAATGGATGGCAGTCTTCACGAAACTCTGAGATCATCAGTCAGACATTTGGTCTGACTAACGAGAAAAATCTGTCAGACCTGCTGCACATTTGTCAGACCAAACACAATCAAACACGTTTGGGAATTATTTAAATGTTTTTACTGGTTTACCGGTACATCATTTATTCATATTGCATTTTATTTGCAATTAATTTTTCACATTTTAAATCAAAAGAAATATATATATACGGTATGTATGCAATATTTACCACTCATATTTAGTCTCTGATTAATCTTCATATCTTGTTATATTTCACACAGTTAAATTCATAAAATGTTTTAATTTAAGTCTAATTAACACATACGTATATCTATTTCACTTTATACTGTTTATATTTAAAATCCTAGTATTATTTATATAGAGTCTTGTATATAATTTTACATATTTTATACAATGTAATATTTTAATAGTCCAAAAACAAAATATAGTTTCTAGTGGTTAAAAAAAGGAAAGGAAATAAATAAACATTAAATAGCAAAAGCAAGCGTCCAATTAATCTTCATCCAGGGACTTACTTCACCTCAACCCATTCTTTTAATCACAAAACTACAAATCCAGTGCTTTGTGTCGAAAATCTTAATTTTTGTTGATTACCGGTAATGAAACAATTTAAATGGACTTTATTCATTAAAAAGAAACAACAAAACATTTTTGATGCATTGGAATTTATTTACTTTCACTTTCACGCTAACTTTCAAATGTTACCTCAGCCAAAGTTGTTGCATATAATTAGTGTACATGGATGATTTGGAATAATACTTTTATTAGTGAACAGTAGCTAGTAGATGTTATTTTTTAACAAATGAAGACGTAGTTTTGACGAGATTGGCGTACGCAATTTGTCAAGTTACACAACTTCATATTAATTCTCATAATTAGTATAATGTTCATTTCGCAAAAGTAATAATTATATTGCCTTCTTTTAATTTGTAGTAATTAATTTATTAAATACATGGGAGTTTAAAACATGCACATCACAAAACGCATACCGAACGGGATAGTGTAACAAATTGCTTGCCCCTTTACTGAGGGCGTGATAAACTTTCTATCGACGACGCTCATAAGCATATTGGAAAATGTATGCGTTCTCATTGGCTTACTGGTTTGGCTGTAGTAAAACTGACTCCTCCTTCGTCTATAATATATGGATAATTGATACAGTGGTGCAGAAGGGGAGTGTATTAATTGCCGAGTAGGCGTTCTTTGTCTTTGATAAACATGCATACACAAACGGAAATGGTTGCATCCTAGAATCTAACACTTAATCTTATGGCGTCCTTACTATATTGATACGAGGTCATCAGTGTTTATAAATTGCAATCAAAATACGCATCGTGTAATTCCGTTGAATGTAAAAATAGATGTTATAATGATAATGTGCTGTTTACATTTCTATTTGATAGAAAATATTTAAGTCTGACATTTTGGGTCGACGAACTTGAAATTTGTTTCGGACCTTGACAAATTTAGTCGGTCAGGTCCGTAGGTCCGACGGAGTTTCGTGAAGACTGAATGAACTAAGCGGCAACTATTACGTTCCTAGAAATTTTCGTGGAGCTTAATAGAAACATATCCTTAAATAGTTCAAAAAAAAATTACCTCATTATAGAACTGCACTTCTAGCGTCTTGCGAAGTTTGTCTGGAGAAATGGTGCCTATGTCCTTCATGGCGGTTTGCAATAGGTTTTTTCGATCGACAGTTATAAATGTTGTTTTCCCCTCTATTACAGCATCTGCGCTTTCCACTTCTAGTGGCCTACCTGTTACAATCTGTTCCTGTGCTTTTTTTCAGAATGTCCACTGGATTGTTAATACTGTTTTTACAAAATTGTATACAATCCTTTACAGCATCAGTCAATGTTTTTCGGATTTAAGGGTATGATGCTAGTTTCAGAATCTTTCGTATCAACAATTACATTATCAGTGGATGTTCCCTCAGCACTGTTGTCAGTTGACACTATCGACTCTCTTTCATTCGATTGGACGAGGACCAAGAACTGACTGCCAAAAGCTGTTTCTAAATCGTCAGCATGAAAAGGATTTGATGTGTAAATGTCAGGGAGTTCAGACAGTTCAGAGATCTTCTTTATACCCAACCCTAATTTGTTCAGTTGTTCCTTCTCACTTGCAGTTGGGATCCTTTGCTGTTCTTTTGAGTTCAGACAACAAAAACTGTGCAGTCCAACTGCCTCCAGATATGTTCGACCTAGTCGCCGTTGGTCTCTGTGACCGCACTGTTCTTAAGCCTAGAAACAGCCTGGGTCCATGTGCAACCATCTAAAATGTTCACAAAATACACATTTAAAATTAAGGTAAAAACTAGAAATACGTCTAAACGACATGGATGCCCCCATTCATGCAGCCTTTCTTACATGGCACCGCTTTGTCGATATGCATACAAAGCGCTCACCTGAGTATGGGCAATGACACAGAATAGCTCTGACATCTGAATGTCATCGCCTACAAAATTACCCACATAAAACAGATCGCTTACTGTTGTTGACCTGCCAATCGACATGTGCAATACAGATGCTTGTCCAGCCATCTTCTCTAGCTAATCTGGCAATCGACTGGCACGTACACAGATGCATGTCCGGCTGATTTCACCTGGCAATTGATAAAGGCAATACAGATGCATTTACCGTCAAAACTGTAGGAAACAAGGCTCAAGCAATTGGTGATGTTTATCATGCCAAATCACAATTACGTTACACAGAGATTCATCCGATCTATACAATCACATGAGGTTCAAACATCCAGCTGATTTCCATATACGGTGTTTGTTTCTTATTAGTACAGAAAAATTATTCAGGCTTCCTAACAGACCTCAATGAAAATAAAAGGTTTTTATAAACGTTACAATTTTGCAAAATAAAGGCTTTTTAGGGAGATTTCTGTAGAATTGGAGAGCAAATAAAGGCTAATCTTGCCATTTAATTTGATGGATTCACACATATTTGAAAACTCAGATGTATTTTTTCTGTAGTCTAGGTCTTTCTTCATTCTTAAGTGTAACAAGAGGCCATAATGGCCCTAGGTCACCTACCTGAGTTTAATACATCATAAGGGCTTTTAAAAATTTAATAGCGGGTACATAAACGTTTGAAGTTAAATGTTGACACATATAATAATAATGGACCACTAACACCTATAGCCATATATGGTCAAACTGCCCCGCCCCCTGGCAACCTTGTTGTTTAAACAGTTCAAAACTAGGATTGTTACACGAGTGACTGATACCCCCACAGTATGGCCTTGTCACAAAACTATGGCATCCATTTGAAAGAAATGGACACAATGAGAATGCTTTAATTTGTGAATGTTTCAGTTATTTGAAATTCTGCAATGCTGGACAGAGTTATTGCCTGGACAAGAATCTTAACATATATACATATACTTGACTTTAAAGTGTGACCTCCGGACATGGTCTATGGCTTAAATTCTTCTGTATGACCTCTGACCTTTTAGAGTGACCATGACATTATACAAAGGGACCTGGTTCTTGCATGCAACATACTGACACACAATGCTTAGCACTTTGCCCAAGTTAGTTTAAAATCCTTCCCTGCTGGATAAAATTATGCTTCATACAGTATCTATGGTTTAAATGACCATTCACCTTAAAGTGTGACCTTGACCTAGGACCTAGGGACCTGGTTCTTGCGCGTGACACACTATCTCACCATGCTCAATACTTGTGCCAAGTTATTTGAAATTCTTTCTATTGCTAGACAAAATTATGCTCCAGAGTGTCTATGGCTTGAATTTTTATATTTGACCTTTGACCTTTACGAGTGACTTTCACCTTGGACCTAGGGACCTGGTTCTTGTGCGTGACACACCGTCTCGCCATGCTTAACACTTGTGCCAGGTTATTTGAAATTCCTTACATGCTGGACAATATTATGCTTCAGACAGGGTATATGGCTTTAATTCTAAAATTTGACCTTTGACCTTAAAGTTTGACCTTGACCTTGAAACGAAGCACCTGGTTCTTGCGCGCGACCTTGACCCCATCCACAACATATGCAATCTCAAGCGAGGTCTCGATACATATTATCTACGTATGAAGTTTCATTAAAATATCTTTATGGATTCTAAAGTTATTGAGCGGAAACAGTTTTTCTATATTTAGTAACAGTGACCTTGACCCCACCCACCCCATATGCAATCCCAAGGGAGGTCTCAATATAAGGTATATATGTATGAAGTTTCATTAACATATCTCGATGCGTTCTCAAGTTATTGAGCGGAAACCTTTTTTCTATTTTTAGTAATTGTGACATTGACGTCGACCACCTTATATGCAATCCCAAGCGAGGTCTCAATATAAGGCATCTATGTATTTAGTTTCATTAAAATATCTCGATGCATTCTCAAGTTATTTAGCGGAGACCGTTTTTCTATTTTTAGTAACGGTGACCTTGAGCGTTCTCTAGATATCTTGCGGAAACGAAATGGTCTACGGACAGACCGACCTACTGACCGACCTTCCAACCGACGGACAGGTGCAAAGCAAGATACATTGCTTCTTCGAAGGGGGCATAATTATGCGTCGGACATGGTCTATGGCTTAAATTTTTTAATTTGACCTTTGACCTGTAAGTGTTACTGCGTCTCACCATGCTCAACACTTGTGCCAAGTTATTTGAAATTTCCATGCTGGACAAAATTATGCTCCGGACAGGGATAGAAGGCTCAAATTCTGATATTTGACCTTTGACCTTTAAGTGTGACCTTGACCTTGAACCTAGGAACCTTGTTCCTGTGCGCGACACACCGTCTCATTCTGCCAAGTTATTTGAAAATCCTCCAATGCTGGACAAAGTTATTGTCCTGACAAGAATCCGAACAAACGTACACAAAGACACACGTACATACCCACAGACAGGGTAAACTCTATATGCCCCCATCATTGATGGTGGGGGCATAATAAAAAATGTGACCCCCGGGGCGTGGCCAGTTTTGACCCCATGGGCATAAATTGAACAATCTTTGTAGAGGACCACTATATGATGTTACATACCAAATAAGAAACCTCTGGGCCTTGCGGTTTCTGAGGGGAAGATTTATAAAGTCATTAAGTCTATATAAATCATCTGACCCCCGGGGCATGGCCAGTTTTGACCCCAGGGGCATAAATTGAACAATATTTGTAGAGGACCACTATATGATGTTACATACAAAATATGAAACCTCTGGACCTTGCGGTTTCGGAGATTTTTAAAGTCATTTTGCTGTTTAAGTTTATATAATCCATGTGATCCCAAGGGCGTGGCCAGTTTTGACCCTAGGGGGCATAATCTGAAAAATCTTTGTAGAAGACCACTATAGGATGTTATATACCAAATATGAAACCTCTGGGCCCTGCAGTTTCAGAGATTTTTAAAGTTTACACTTTTTTAATATATTTTTAGCTCTGGTGACCTACATATGCAGCGGACTGTACTGATTTGAACAACTTTGACAGAGGGTCACCTAATGATCATTCCTTTGAAGTTTGGTAAATATCTGCCAAGTGGATTAGGAGAAGATGTTGTTTGAATAAAAGTGGACCATGGACGGCCGGCCGGCCGGCCGGCCGCACGCACGCACGCACTGACAACAGGCGATCACAAAAGCTCACCATGAGAATTTTGTGCTCAGGTGAGCTAAAAAGGGGCATAAATCTGTCAAAATGCAATCTCATGCGATGTCTAGCTATGCGGTATCTATAAATTAAGTTATTATTATTTCATTATTTAATTTATTAATATTTCAATAGAAGCAACAAGAACAACTGCTTTTATCGAATCTTAATGAACATGTTGTCAGAGAACTGAAATGAAACGCTCCAGTTTGTTACCTTCATGTTAATTTTTTTATAGGTCTCAAATTTGGACTCGCATACTCACAAAAAATAGAAAATGCCAGTATTTTTTGTCCAACTATGCAAAATTAAATGAGTGTAAAAATGGCTATAATTGCTCAGCCAATCATTTACATAAGTGAATTATGAAACAGTCTTTCTGCAACGCTAACACTTCAGGGGGGATATTTAGAAAAGGTTCCTCTAAAGAACATGCTTGTGAAATGTTTTGTTTTATAAATTTAGTTTGTCTGAAAGAATGGAAAAAATTGACATTCCTAAAGCAGTTTATCAAAACAAGGAATAGTATACCGGTTCGCTTCGGTTCTAGTACTTACCGAAGAGACCTGATAGACCCCTTCCGTCTTGGTTCGTTATGCTTCGTTGCTGGAATCGACTCATCTCCATGGACACACAGACCGTATTTGTTTTCAGGTGTTTGAAAGGGACTATAAATCTCTTGCACTGTGAACTACACCAATAGCTGGGGTTACTAGACTAAACCATAATTAAAATGATTCATGTGGGATAATGGACGATTTTGAGCAAACACTCATCATTTATTTGAAATATGTTTAATGATCACGCATTGTTGTAGTGTCTGACAGGACGTGACAGCAGGCTCTGCAGTTTTCCTTATATGGCTTTATTGAAAACTTTATAAAGCTTGTTAACGCTCTAGAGGCCACATTGTTTGCCCAATCAACATTAAACTTGCTCGGAACATTTGTCCTAATGATATCTCAGCCGAGTTCGAAACTGGGTTATGTGGGGTCAAAAACTAGGTCACTAGATCAAATCAAAGAAAAAGCTTGTTAACACTAGTCAAATTTTTGGCACAGTTTTCTTGAAACTTGCTCAAAAGATTTGCCATGGTATCTAGGCCGACTATTCAAGAGCTGTCAGAGGACAGCGCGCTCGACTATTCAAGAGCTGTCATAGGACAGCGCGCTCGACTATTCAAGAGCTGTCAGAGGACAGCGCGCTCGACTATTCAAGAGCTGTCAGAGGACAGCGCGCTCGACTATTCAAGAGCTGTCATAGGACAGCGCGCTCGACTAGTCAAGAGCTGTCAGAGGACAGCGCGCTCGACTATTCAAGAGCTGTCAGAGGACAGCGCGCATGACTATTCAGAGTATTTCAGCTGGTACATATTTTGGATAGTAAAAGGGGCATAAATTTGTTAAAATACAATATTTTTAAGTGAAGCCTTGTATAGTTTATAAATTTTTGGAACAAAAACTTTAACCACAAAGTCTGTGTAAAAAGTGGGATAACTCTGTCAAAATACAAAACAGAGTTATGGGTAATGTTGCCCCTGATACTAGAGTTGATGACAAAGGTTAGTTCCAAGTTTCAAGTGAATAACTTATGTAGTTTTGAAGTTACAAAACTTTTGAATATAAACTTTAAACAGAAAATCTAATTGAAAAGGGGGTATAACTCTGTCAAAATACAAAACATAGTTATGGGTAATGTTGCCCTGGTACTAGAGGTGATGATAAAGGTAAGTTCCAAGATTCAAGTGAATAACTTACGTAGTTTGGAAGTTACAAAAAAACTTTTGAATATAAACTTCAAACAGAAAATCTATGTGAAAAGGGACATAACTCTATCAAAATACAAACTAGAGTTATGGGGAATGTTCACCCTAATACTGGAGTTGATGACAAAGGTATATTCCAAATTTCGAGTGAATAGCTTTTGTAGTATCGAATTACAAAACTTTTGAATATTGACTGTAACCAGAATATCTATATTTTTTTAATGTAATTTATAACTAATTTTTTTTACTTATTGACTCCAAATTTCATCAAATTTCACAAAGAAAATATTGATTTTGTGAATATTTTTACAGGTCCAATTTTATAAAGTTACGGAAAGGACCGTTCACTTCAGAAAGGGGTTTTAAAAACGGACAAGGTATCACTCAGAAACGGCTTCACATGTTTTAATATAAAACGTATTATTAAGTTGTATTAAAAATGTTATTTTCCAATAACATCAAGAAATAATGAAATTGTAGATGTTTTATCAGGATCGAACCTTAATAAAACGATTACCATTCTCATGAACAATTTAATCTTGACAAACTCTCGGTAAAATATCCGCAACATAATCATCTGGTAATAAATCAAAACATTGTAGATCAACAAATCAACAATTGAAAAAAATATCAAATTTTTCCGCCACTATCCCTTATATAGAAGCCTATATGATTAAATAAAAAAACTTTCAAGGTTTGGGACAAGCGGATGGTAATTAGGGTTTCTCTCCTGATGATTTCTCTGAAGTTTCATTATTCATTTATTCGATTATCCAATCTGACATATAGGTGTTGTTCTTTACTTTGCTCTAATAACCATTATATATTCAGCGCCAATTTACGACATACTGAAAGCCATAGTGAATGAAATGTGTCCGTAATTGAAATGTATACTGGAAAATGAATAAAACCGACAATTAGTGTTTACATTGCCGATCAGCTAGCGATATATAGAAAATAAATAGTTTCATTAGACAATAACAGCATTGTGAAACGTGTATATGAAGTATTACGATCAGAATTTACAAAATAAAACATACAAGAATACAAACTGGGCTTCTTAAGTACTATCAATTTTAAATGAACATGGTTGTTTGGACGTTAGCAAAGCAGAAAATATTGACAATTATACATTTGAGATAATAAAGAAACGGATACTAGACATATATAGTCAACGTTGGTACTCTGATATCAAACACAACGAAATTAAGATCTTACTCGCTATTTACCAATACAATAAACAAAGAGAAATATCTCAATGTTATCCGCAAACTTAAATTTCGAACAGCCAACTAATTATTGATTGAAACAAGCAGATATACAAATACTGGCGGAACATTTTTCTCGTGTACAATGAATATCATAGAATCTGAATTTTTATTAATATGCCCTAATTATAGAGAATTGAGAAAAAAGATTTCTAAAACCATTTTATGGCTAATATTATGCCACATGCAATCCAAAAAGAAATATACAACTGGCAAAATATGTTTTCGAATATCAGCATATTCAGAAAAAAAAACACAGTGGTTGCTTGCACAAGTTCCATGCTTTTGATAAGTAGTTGTACTTCTAACATTAATTTCAATTGCCATAAATTGGGAAACTAGGACACCTATTGCGTTTTTAAGCTAATATAGTGTTGTTTTAAAGGATTAACTCCGGAACCAATTATGCGATACAGTACAAGCTGCTGTCGCAATCAGTGATCAGAGATAAACGATTACATTGCACCAGACAAGTTGCTATGCGACGCACGGCTTAACTGATGTAGATGAGCCACTTATTGAAATGATAACTAATGGCGTGTTGAAATAGCACGTTGTCCAAGTCAATGTTTTTTTCCTTAACATGCTAAAAAGGACATGTTATTTCTATTGCTGTACATTTTTTCACGATTATGGACTCACTATCAGCATAACCTTACTAGTTTACATATTAAAAGCCTATGAAATTGTATTAAGGAATTTTATCAGTGAGATATTACATTCCTAAAATACATCAGTTGAATGTAGAAAATGTTAAAATAAAATATATTGAAAACATAAAAGAATCTAGAATCTATTATGTGTCTCTTAAATTTTGCTAATTATTCGCAGTGTGACAATCTAATCAGTAACAATACTGGTGAAGTACCTAAATCCGACAGTACTTAAATCCGGACACCTGAAAACAAATATGTTTGTACGATCAAGACCCATAATTCTATGGTATCAGTTGATAAATGCACCTGTCTTATCAACGTATGTCAAGTTTCAACAGAATCAATTGAGTATTAATTCATAAAGTTAACAATAAACATACAAGGCCCTTTCCGTACACTGAACGCCCTTTCCGCGGAAAGGGGCTCTTTTAACGAAAATTACCGACTTGCGTTTCTTTAGTGTTCGGCCTTTTCCGTGACTTTCTATCGTTGGATCTGTAAAATCCTTCATAAAGTCATTATTACTTGATGGAATTGGATAAAATTGTAGTATGTACATATGTTTACTACTGAACTATTATAATAGTGGTAATAGTTTTAAAAATGTTAATATCAAAACATACGAGGCCCTTTCCGAACACAGAAGCCCTTTCCGCGGAAAGGGGTCCTTTCCGCTATTCAGTCATACTGTAGAATAGCCAGTTTAATGTACAAAATCATTAGAATTATAAACGATAAACGATGAAACAACATTTTACCATAATAACACGTCTTTTAGACATAATGACATATTCTTTAGACATGTTCACCTAGTCTAAGTACATAATGAAATAGCATTTTACCATGATGACACGTCTTTTGGACATAATAACATATACTTTTGACAAGTTGACCTGACCAGACCACATAATGAAACAACATTTTAACATAATGACACGTCTTTTGGACATAATAACATATACTTTCGACAAGTTGACCTGACCAGAGCCCATGATGAAACAACATTTTCACATAATGAAACCTCTTTTAAACATAATAACATATACTTTTGACAAGTTCACCTGATCGAAGCACATGATAAAACAATATTTTAACACAATGACACGTAATCTGGACACAATAACATAGTCTGTTGACAAACTCACCTGATCATAGCACATGATGAAACAATATTTTAACATAGTGACACGTCTTTTGGACACAATAACTTATACTTTTGACAAACTCACCTGATCATAGCACATGATGAAACAATATTTTAACATAGTGACACGTCTTTTGGACACAATAACTTATACTTTTGACAAACTCACCTGATCATAGCACATGATGAAACAATATTTTAACATAGTGACACGTCTTTTGGACACAATAACTTATACTTTTGACAAACTCACCTGATCATAGCACATGATGAAACAATATTTTAACATAGTGACACGTCTTTTGGACACAATAACTTATACTTTTGACAAACTCACCTGATCATACCACATGATGAAACAACATTTTAACATAATTACACGTCTTTTGGACATAATAACTTATACTTTTGACAAATTCACCTGATCATACCACATGACGAAACAACATTTTAACAGAATGACACGTCTTTTGGTCATAATAACATATACTTTGGACAAACTCACCTGACTATAGCACATGATGAAACAACATTTTAACATAGTTGAATTATATTAAACTCGTCCAGGAAATTCGTAAAATTCCTGAACTCGTTTAATAAACTATGGTATGAAATTAATGACAACTCGTGTCAGATCCTATATGTAATAAGTCAATAGAGTATAGTGTGTGTGTAAAAAGATAATAATAACCAAGACATAACATTGTAACCCGCATTTACTGTTTACACTACACATAGATGTTATTTAGATTTTACATACAATTGTTATTCTATATCACAGTTATTCCTTTGTATAATATTGGATTTAGATACCCACTCATCATAGTTTAACTATATGAGGTGTGTTGTGGGAAAATCGGGCGTAAAGTGTCGTCCCGGATTAGCCTGTGCAGTCCGCAGTCGGCACTTTCCGCTTTTATGGTAGTTTCTGTGACAAGGACGTCTCTTCTAAACATACGTCCACTGTAGGCGGAAAGTGCCGTCCTAGATTAGCCTGTGCGGACTGCACAGGCTAATCCGGGACGACACTTTACGCAAATGCATTAGGCCCAGTTTTCCCACGACATGCCTCATATGTTTTAATTATTGTACTGTAATATCGTAATAGTATGATAATATTGAGGGAACCGTCAATTTGAGTTTTTTTTTCTTACGCCAAGCAATTAGTATGGTGTTCCATAGTTCAACTGCATTTAGAGTAAATTGTAATATTGTAAACAAGTACAGTAATTGTATCCCATCATCACGCCTGCATTGACGAAATAACAACCTATGGGATAAACTTAGCTGTATTCCACCTTAAAACATACTCGGTCTGTAAATGTATTTAAGTATGCACAATTTGGGCAAGTCGCATCATCAACAGCTATTTCAAATTCACGTCAGTCAAGCTGATAAAAGCGCACATGTACATTTTCTCTATACAGAATCAATGCCAAAAATTGTATATAAAAGGTTAATTAAATCCAAAACCATACCTGTCTGAATGTTAATTGAACATAACTATGAGATTCACAGCCAGGCCCACTAAAGTCAAAATCCGACAAACAGCGTTGACAGCATACGAATATTTTTACAAGAAACAATTGAGTCCTAGCTTTCTGGGCCCAGTTGCTCAAAACTTTAACGGCCATTTAAGCTAACGGCCGTTAACTTTGGGATGAAGTTTTTGATGTAAATTAGATATTAAACTTTTAAAATTTGCATTTATTTTAAATAAATTGATATGCTCAAATAATTGTCAAAATATCTTTTCAGGGTTTGATGTTTTGGTACATGGTCAGTGGCCCGTACTTCAAATCAAAGACCGAACATGTTCGACGACTTAATTACCAACAAATACTCCACAAACTTACACACTACTAAACACAGTTAACATTCATAAATAAGTTGAAATGTCCTCTGTGTTCAGACTTTTAGAATTGTTTGAACCTATGCTGTTATAAGGAAATCTAATGAGGCGCTTCGTGGGAAAACCGTCTTAATGCATGTGCGTAAAGTGTCGTCCCGGATTAGCATGTGCAGTCCGCACAATCTAATCCAGGACGGCACTTTCCGCTTTTATGGTATTTTCTGTTTCAAGGAAGTCTCTTCTCAACATAAATCCACTGTAGGCGGAATGTGCCGTCCTGGATAAGCCTGTGCGGACTACACAGGCTAATCCGGGACGACACTTTACGCACATGCATGAAGTCCGGTTTTCCCACGACGCGCCTCAAATATTTCGGTGTATAATATATAAAGCTTATATATGATTATATAAATATTCCTGGCTGGGAAGGGAAATAATCACTTGCTGCAAAATAGACCTTGAATGGCGGTTTACGCCCATTAGGCCTTTATATACTAAGCAAGAATCACCTGTTTCGTACGCTTCAAA
This sequence comes from Congeria kusceri, assembly GCA_027627225.1. Classification (NCBI taxonomy): domain Eukaryota; kingdom Metazoa; phylum Mollusca; class Bivalvia; order Myida; family Dreissenidae; genus Congeria; species Congeria kusceri. Next base: position 86,571,594 of record CM051024.1, read on the forward strand.
ATAGAGCTGCTACGATTCAGTCATGGCTCGATCGATTTGATTTCGATTTCAAACATCATTTAGTTGAATTTTTAGATTTTATTCATGTTTCTGTTTTACACACTTCGATTTGCGTAATAATGAAGATGTGTATGTGTTGTTACTCGTATAAATGCCATTGTATTGGTTAATGTTAACTTTTGTGCCTTATATATCAATTAAAATAACTACAAAGGTAACAAATTGGTGATCATGTTTCGCAGCTAGTTCAATAAAACAGGAACTATAATTCCGTGATCAATGTACATGATAAATCTACACAAACGTCCCTATTTTAATTAAACTTTTTATGAAAAATCATCTATAAATATTATGAAAGTGAAGCGAAACGAAATTGGTTGGCCTAGTATCGAAAATCGATTTGTGTCATTTACAGTCAAGGTACCGATGCATCGAAACAACAATCGTTGCAACCCTACATTAGACCTGGATCAGTGTGTGTAAAAGAGATAATTATAATCTTGTTGGTGTTTGCCACTATCAATATATAAACTCCTCGTTAACTTATTGTGTGAAATCCAAGTAATCTTACTGGATGAAACACTAGCTTAATTTGAAAATGATTTACGTTCAGTTGGCAATTATATATAAATACATATAAGAGCTGAAAAAAGTTAAGTTTCACTAAATGACACAACAAATAGCTTGCGAATGTATATTTAAAAAATAAACAAATAAACAAACATAAACAATGCCAAATCCTTATTAAAAATAACTAAACAATAACAATATTGTGTTATACATCAAATTTGAGAAATTAAATAAAACACTCCAATTATATTAGACAATGATTTGCTTGAAATAACCGCTAATGTTTTTTTCATGCACTGTCAAAAGTAAAAAGGCGTTACCGTTTTTACACCTGGACGTGAGTGAAATTTACAAACCAAAACTTCCTGATTTGACCTGTTAGGTGATTATTGCATTGTTCTATCGTAAACAAACATAACTTCCTCTGAAGACTGCAAATACGTACACTGCTCAGATCACTTCATAATTTTTTCAAAGGACTTGTTAAACGAAAAGGCATTAATTGGAAAATATAAGAATGGATTATATTAACTTCATTTGGTTGATTGGGATCTGCATTTTCAATCCAGGTGTGTTTATTTCACTATTTTCTTTCAATCAAAATATTTGTATATACAGTTTCATCGGACAGACCTGTCGACGCTTTTTAAAGTTTGAGATCTACAATTTATATAATATATTTATTTAAATTAAACAAGAGCAATACATTGAAATTTCATTTGAACTAGTATTATTATAATTATTATAATTATTATTATAATTATTATTATTATTATTATTATTAATGTTATTAATTAATTAATTAATTACTTTCCTTCCAGCTACCGCATGTGATGAACGATCGCTATTTAAAGACGCCAACGCCATAAGAACCTTTGAGCCGTCAGGCGCTAACGTCACCTGCAAGTCGACGTGCCGTAACGGTTACGCGTACAGAGACGCGAGCTCCGTTAAAACGTTCGCGTGCGTAGACGGCCGTTGGGATATCGACGTCACCGACGCCAAATATAGGACTTGTCTCAGTAAGATATTCGTGTCGATGCAAGATATCGCTAATGTTGATGTGTTTTTGCATAGTTTATTGGCTTATTTTTATTTGTGTATATGTATATTGTCGTATTCGCTTTTGTTGTTTAGTATACGTGTGTCAAAGATGGTGTTTTCTTAAAAAAAAATCAAGTAATAAAAAATATTTCTGCTAATGCATTTCTTCCGATATGATCAAACGTTGACTGAAATTTCGTTGAGGATGAATGCTCTTTTCCTAATTTCTGAAATCACATGAAATATTTCATTAAATATGCACTCACTTAAGCTTTTGTAAATCCGTTCAAGTCACATCATTGCATTTTCAGAGACATACACGATATATGGCGAACTCTTTGTGACCGCATTCTACAATGCATCGAGCGAGGTGGATACAAATACGTGTAACATGGATGCAAACATGAATGTGATGATTAAACTGAGGTCAAACATTGAACAGACTTGCAAAAGGCCCAATCAGAATGAGGAAAATGTAAGTAACCATTCGTTTGGGGTTTCAGAGAAATCTTTTTTCCAGCAGTTGACAGCATTATGTAATAAATTATTTAACGGATTCGCAGCTAAACGAAAAAATTTCAGATCTGAAAAAAGAAATCCATTGCCATATGCACATCGATATCCAGAAACAACAATGTTTATCATGTATATGATGCTCAGAAACATTAACCTGACACTAACCGTTATGCATGAATATATTACAAATCCGTTACAATGAATATATTTGTTTCCGTAAATTTAAATAACTATATTTAAGAGAATTCCACCGAAAAAAAAACAGTATCGTTAACACGTGAAACACGTGCATGCACGAACAAAACCGAGTATAGCTGTAAGCCACAATTCAAGCGCGTAATTAGGCTTATAGAAGTCACTAGTGCCAGGTGAATGTGACTGGGCAATAAATAGAGAGAGACTCATCTTTATTATTTTATTATTTTAGCTGTCTCTAAGACTCGAGTATAAAACCGGTTTCAAGACGGACGATTCCCTCTGCGTCGGAGACCTGTCGGCATCGCCGGGTATCTTCGCTCTGAATGCCAACGCACTGAAATGCAATGGCTCATTCTACAACACAATGTTCAGTGCGGTCAAGGTCGAATTCACACCGTCCGTTTGCGAGCAAACATGGATGACGAATATCATCATTCCAAACAGGAAAGTGTGTGGTACGTGGCTTGTTTGTACAAGCTTTTTTTTATACAATAGTAAATTTATAGTTTCTCTGCAAATTGCCCAAATATGTTTGCAAAAGAGTTAAATATTATGAAACGAAGTAATATTTAAAAGTTTGAGACATGTTAATGTAAAAATACATCTATATGAAAAAGCCGCATACTTAAGGAATTTTATGAATTTAAGAAATTGACTTAAGGTTTGCCTAAGGAAATTTTTGAAAACCAACCCTGTTCATAATCAGAAAACTGTGTTACTGTGTACCTTGCAGTGTCATGTTCGCCCGGATATTACGTCAACGCCGCACAAAACGTTTGTTCGTCGTGTGGGTCTTATACATATCAAAGCGCCGATGGCAGTTCTTCCTGTTTACGATGTCCACGTGGTTCTTTGGTTTCCCAGGACAGGACGGCTTGTTCAGGTTGTAACAATCAACTTTATCGAAAATTATAATTATAATATTATTTAATAGTATTAGAGATAATTCGGTATATATTAAAGGGACCTGTTAACAGATTTTTGTATTTTTCTAAATATGCCAGTAAACGCCTTGAATTGACAATTTAAAGAAACTGAAATAAAGAGCTCAAGAACTACAACAAGCAAAGCATTAAAAATAAACAAAATAAACAAAATGCTCCGAATGAGGTTCGAACCTCAAACCGCCGGATCAAAAGTCTAATGCGTTACTACTCGGCCATTCCGCTTTATATACTTAATAGTGTAATTTTTACTTTATGCAAGAGATTCACCAGTCTTCAACAATTTCAATGAAAACAACAGAAACAATCCAAATTGTTCCATCGGTTAGCGTTACGAACGCTTTATAATTGTATTCATTTCAACTGATGATTTCTCATTAACGAAACGATATTTACAGTATATGTATATGTCAGTAGTGTTATTTCGCTACTTTAGATACATTATTCTTTTATTTTTTAAATATTTGACAAAAGCTTTGAAAAGTGTCCATTCGTCAATTTTTAACAGGTACCATAAAAAAAAAAAATTATTCTATAATTCAAGTCACATAGAGGCATGATGACAAAAGTATTATATTATGTGTATATTGTTGATGTATATACTTTATATTATTTAGCAAAGTAATTTGCATTACGTTAGCATAATTATATTCTTGTAATCATATTATTTTATGTTTGTATCTCGCTTGTCACATAAAAAAGACACTTTAAACAAAAAAAATACATATTATATTTGTACGTTGTTGATGTAAACTATTTAAACTATTATTATTGTTGTTGTTGTTATGGGTGGTGGTGGTGGTGCTGCTGCTGCTGCTGCTACTGCTCTGTTATTATTATTATGATTATTATGATTATTATTATTATTATTATTATTATTATTACTATTATTATTATTATTATTATTATTATTATTATTATATAGCAATATGCCCTCGAGGATTCGTGTTTGTTAATGACCATTCACCGTGTGACCCCTGCCCTATAGATTCTGTGTGGCCCCCGATTGTCCCGATTTAATCCAATTAATTGATTTTTTTTGTTTCTGATGTTATGTGTGACCCCGTATTGTGACTATTTCATCCGTTTTGACTGATCGATATCTAATGGCGTCAGTGCTTGTCTACCGTGCCTACCGGGAACCATGGTTACCGAAACCAGAGATAACTGTACAGGTGCGGTTGATATCCAAATACCTCACAGTGCTCTTCCCCTTTCGGGTATTAATCACTGCTAATACAAATATCACATGACAATAGTAGCTCTCAAAATAGCTATTACCTTATATTATCCAAAAGGCATAAATATAGCATGTTTGTTAGGTTTTACGGTTATTATTTTCAGATAAAAGATATATAAAGAAAAGTGATCAGTGTTGTATGTTTAAACATGCCAAATTACTCGACAAAAAGCAGAATTTCTCCAACCTGATTGCTACTTTGAATTTTTCGTTTGTCTAGTGATATACATACTTGAATACATGTCAACATATGCATTATATAAAAAATAAGGAATTTAAGTATTCATAAATCTTTCAAAATTAGGATGAGCAACTCGAATTTAGGCATGTTAAAAGAATAACCAAGAATAACTTACAGAAATGCGATCACACTTTTAGAGGTCAGTATAACTGAAAATGTTTGCTCAAATGTATTGATAAACAATTGCTTATCGGCGCGTTTCCATACTCATAAAAATTCGTGGTTTATTGAGAACTTTTTGATTAAAAGAACAATTAACAAGTTGTTTATGCTTAATACCGTGTGATTTATGCATTAATTAGAACGTGCAATTTCTTAATAAAAATACATGCACAACGAACGATACATCTAACCGCTAATCGGTACTAAAGCGTCATACAAAAATAATGATAATGTAGACTAGGCTACAAAGCTCAAAGTATATCTATGCGAATATTTGAATGTTCGCTTGAATAAAAAAGCGAATATTCGATACCATCCCTGGTTATTATCATTTTTATTTACGCTATCAGCAGGTGGCTCATCAATATTCATGAAAACGAACTTTTGACAGCCAATTCTCCCACGGTTTATAAAGTAGTGGTAACGGAATATATACAGGTGGTTTCGACGATAAGAAATAACTAGAGCTGCTAACACAATATCGGTACATACATGTTCTTCTTTATGTTAATACAACGTTTTAGGCTAATTATATTTTTGCTCTTACTGGCCCTACTGACATTAGATTGGTTCAGATCATGCGTACCGCTGACCATGTGTTTGTTAATAATATATATACAGAAATATCTTGTCCTGCTGCTAACACCTCGGTACAGACGGAAAGCATAGCCCTGTACGTCCTGGCGGCCATTTTGGGTGTTGTCTTCCTTGCTATAGCAGCACTCATTGGGCGTTAGGTAAGTCCATCGTTTTGGCCACATATCGAGGGTTGAGCGCGAAACTATTGTATCTGCTTAACATTTCTATATCAGATACAATAGTTTCACACTCAGCCCTCGATATGTTGTTTTATCAGGCATGCAATTTTTTAAATTAAAATATTGATATCTGGCTGTGTTGTTATTTAAAAATGAAAATATATCAATACATTTATTTTTGTCGCATTGTTATTGCAATCTTAAATGTGTGTTTGTATCTTGTTCCTTGTTGTTCAAAACTGTTACAGATATTCGATTTTAAATATATGCACATGCTAAACTTACCATTTAAATATGTACTTATATTGTACATGAATTTTAACAATGATATTCGCAATGCACGATTTATAGTGTGATTTTCAAGTGAAAACATAAGGTACAGTTTGAGGGATGAACGTTATTATCATACTATAGTTTAAGTAAATTTTAGGCACGCTGGAGAGTGAAAGAAAGATGGTAAGATGGTGGTTTTAAACTGTACAAATGTACACTCGATGTTGTTGATAACATGCCTTTTAACAAAAACAGTAGTGGGATGGGTAACAAACTGCGTTTGTAACGTCAATCTGTAATTGATCGACGAAATTTGATTGACATTGTGTTTTTTGGAGGAGGATCGCCGCCAAAATCCAATCCTTGTTCATTGTACTTTCGTAGTTTGTAACATTGACAACATGTTATCATCGTGCTTCCTCGTGTCTTCTTATAAATACACGTTGATTCGTCAGTCTTACACGGGCGCAGTTTACAAAAGTCAACGCATACAGACACAACAGTACACCTTAAACCCCTGTCACACTAGGGCCGCGTTCTCACGGCGATCCCATGCCGTCCAAGAAAAATGCAGAACGCCGAGGTGCGTGCAGTACGATCGCAAGCATCGCCGCAGCAACGCAGTGGCATCGCCAATAGACGCGTTGTGATCGCATAGAGAACGACGAGAGACGGCGCGCACTTTGAGCATTCACAAAACAAACGGCGTCGCTCGGCGTTCTGATAAGAGCGCAGTGGGGTGGCCGTACGGTCGCCATAGCAGCGCATTAAGGTCTCCTACAACGCCACAGGAGCTCCACCGGCGCGCACAGTCGTCGCAGTGCGAACGCTGTGAAGGTCGGTGGCGCTTGCACGGAGATTGTATGGCGTTCTCTGAGCTGTCACTACGTCTCTACCGCGCTTATAAGGCGCGTCTATTTTATTTTATTGCGCTCTTACAACGACTGTAAGGAGCTGTGACGGCGATCATTGCGCTCCCAAGGCGCTTCTAAAGCGTTCATCGGCGTTTGCATGACGAAAACGAAAAAACAAACGTCTTCAACATGCCGTCAGCGCAGTGTGAACGCCGTCAAAGCGCGGTGCACGCAGTGGAAGCGCCATGAGAGCGCAGACAATCGCCAACAAGAACTCCGTAGGAACGCGATAGAACGCCATGACAGCTCCGTAGCAACGCTTTGGTCGCCGTGAGGACGCCGTGACATCTCCGTCTTCACGAAAAATATCAGATTTTCCTTGCGATATCACGGCGCTCTGGAAAATTAAACAACGCCGTGCCAACGTAGTGGAAACGCGGTATAGTGTGACAGGGGTATTACATTGATACAAAGTTGCATCTAACAAGCGTAGACTTGACAAGTCGAGAACTATAAAGATATACTAGGTTGTACATTTTACGTTTGACAATTGCAATATAGAAGTTGGTTTCCCACGTTATAAAACTATAATATAAGGCGTGACACTAAATTATATCAAGTTATTCACAGTCCTGAAAACTTCTACGTTGTTTGCGTATGATGCAATTATCGTCTAGCAGTAAAATAATTTTTAAAAGCGTGCGGTATATTAATCCATTCACCCATATGCTAGTCAATGACTTGCTAATTTAATGTTTAAATTGAATTACTTCTCTCAACTACTAATTTCTGGGCGTCAAGATATGGGCAAACTCTTCGCAGTGATTACTTCCCCATTGGTACTCTTCTCAGTTACCACTGCCACCATGAGTTAAAAACTTACAGGTTTTGATGTTTTCAGGGAAGAAGATTATGATGAGATTGAGGATTTATTTTGTACAAAATTTTAATTTTATCATATTTTTATAACAATGACACAGCATGTTGCATTATTCGTCCAGGTATATATATATATTAAGAGTTAACATGAAAAGCAAAAAATAAAAAATAAATAAATAAATAAGTAAACATAACAACGCAAGGATTTTACGTTTTCCATGTTTGTTATCATGTGCTTGTCCACGTTTTTATTTCGCGCCAAGTGTTTGCCTATGGTCACATGGAACTTCGTGCCGGCAGGGATTTTAACCAGCTATGCTGGGACACAGTTAAATCTCTGCGCGGAGGTTGAAGATCTGGGCTGTCATGGATGTGTCATGGATTTGTCATGGATATGGTGAATTCGTAAACTCCCGTCTATTTATTCAACTGAGATTGTGAGGAGCGTCACTCATGACTTAGAATCGCGTATGTTTGTATTTCTGGTTTTGTTAGGTCTACATGTGTCAGTCGCAACGGTGCATCTTTTAACGGGGTATAATTTTTCGTTCAGGTTTGCATTAATCAGTCCGAGCACTGTTCATATAAACATCGACATAACAACATTCTCACGACATTGTCGTATGGAAAAGCACAGTTACAAAACTGAGTTTACCGACTTACAACGATCAAATGGCAAGACAAAAGTACACGTCTGGGTTGTCAATCTCGCATTTGACAAAAACACAGTTGGAATTTTGGCGGTCATCCTCCTCCATATTGTTTATCCATTCAGACAGCCAGGACATCCTTGTTTCACGGAGATGTCTGTGTGCCGTAAATGGTGATTGTCGGAGATTGGCCGGAATTAAACATCCTTGTTTCACGGAGATGTCTGTGTGCCGTAAATGGTGATTGTCGGAGATTGGCCGGAATTAAACATCCTTGTTTCACGGAGATGTCTGTGTGCCGTAAATGGTGATTGTCGGAGATTGGCCGGAATTAAAGATAACGACTGCGCAAATAAATTCCTTCTTTGTTACATATAAAATATTCAATGTTTAATCTCAATTTTCACCATGACCATGCTACTTTCCACTATATCACCATACATTGTTGGAAAGATAAAGTCATAACCTTTTGAAAAAAAACAGCATGTCAAAAATTCTATGCGTTGTAACTCAAAATATTTACCTTAGAAAAAAAACACCGGTTTTGACAGGCATGGAGGCTGCCATTTTGCGCATGAATTCATGGGCCACAACTTATGAAGGTGAGACCACTAGAAAAAGAAGTGCAAAAAACAGGCTTTTTCTCATTGCTTACATATATACCTTTAAAATGATACCAAAACATATCATTTAAACTGTATTTTACCAATTCTATGCATCCTGCACTCAACCATGTGTGATTATTATCTAACTGACACCCTGAAGATGTGACTTCCGTTTTGGGGTAATTAGACCTGAATAGACGTGATTATAACTCCTGTTGCGACCCGTCAAATCTGTGTGAGACGAATCATAAACATATCAAAATTTAACACGAACATTCATGTTGATTCTACAAAAGTCTAAGCCTTCCAACACACATTATTTGTGTATGTTCCTTGCAAAAGTAATTCAGTCAGTACACGAACTTTTGGACAACCCTCGTATGTAATGTCATTAATGAATGTGGATACAAAAGACGTTGAGGAACGTCTGAACCTTCCAAACATATTGTTTATCTTCCTGGCAAAAGATGTGAGAATAATTCAGTCAGTACACGAACTTTTGAAAAACCCTCGTATGTAATGTCATTAATGAATGTGGATACAAAAGACGTTGAGGAAAGTCTGAGCCTACCAAATATATTAATTACGTTCCTGGCAAACGATGTGAGAATAATTCAGTCAGTACACGAACTTACGAACCCTCGTATATAATGTCATAAATGAATGTGGATATACTATATTAAAATGGAAAATATACACATCACAGAGTATAACAAAGAACTGAAAAAGCATTTACTGACTCAGATATTCAAAACTGTTGAATTTACTTATATGATATTCAAATACATTGAGGTTTCTAATGACACAAAATGATCTTCGATTCCGTTGAAGCTTTGAATGATATAAAATTTGTTTAATCTATTGAGACTTCTGTTGATACATAGTGATATTCAAATCCAGTAAAGTTTCTAATAATACAAAATGATATTCAATTACATAGAAGATTTAAATGATACTAAAGTATACCCAAATCTATTGGAGCCGCTAATGATGCAGTTGATGTATACAAACGTAGTTGGTGTAATCGTTTGTGTCAATGGTGTTTGTTTTTTCGACGCCTATCAAAGTGTTACATCTGTAAACAATATGTGTTGTATACGCCATTCATCAACACGTATATCTTGTGTCATCGTCACATTATTCATGCAACTAATCAGTTGTTTTTTCATCGGTAATACAGTATAGTATATGCTTCCTTATTTGGCTTTGTAGCAATGGGGTGTTTGTCTCATTTTCTTTTCTGTTTTTCCACTTGTATTTGTTCCCAATGATATATCCATTATATTCTGTATATACATACATACATATCTCGTGTTTTTATTTGTTGCTTGTTATGTCCCCGAAGAAGGACATATTAAAATCGAACCGTCCGTCCGTCCGTGCGTCATTACGTCCGTTAGTACGTCCAGCCGAGGTTAAATGGTCAGATATCTTCAATACTATCAAAGGTATTTACTTGAAACTTGAAATACTTCTTAACTATCAATGTCTTCGCCAATGAAAGCAACCGCCATAACTCTGTTTTGTATTTTGACAGATTATGCCCCTTCTTTAACTTTTAATTTTGGTTAAAGTTTTTCATACGTTTTTCCAAAGCAGCCATTTAGACTGAAAGAATTAAGTTTACATTTTTCATTCACGTTCATTTACAAAGATTCTTTATGGTGTCGCACTTACTGACAGTGCAGTCGGAGGCATATGTCACCAGATAGTGACAGCACTTGTTTTGCTTTTTGTTTGTTGTTGTTGTTTTGTTGTTGTTGTGTTTTTAATGGGGTATGAATTATAAAATAATATTACTTCTTTAGCATACAATTCGTTCAGTTAATAAAAGTAAGTCACATTACGAATATAATGTTAATGTGAATAATTTGTTGTTGTTTTTGTATTTGTTCCAAACACGTACGTGAAACTGGATGTGGCTATTTTAGGGCACCGTTTTATTGAATTTCTTTTCTTAGTTCTGATTTTTTAAATTTGTAAAATCTATGTACATGATGAATACTTCCTTAAACAAAGCGTATGGCATGACGCATAAAACAAAATGAGCAAGGAAGCGTTGCTGTGACATGTATCACTTTTACATTGTCCTTACCACCATTTGAAATGGCAATAGACAAGTAAACAATACTAAACCCGCATTGTTGTTTTCAAGATATCGGTGATTTTATCGTGTTACCTAATCGTAACAATCTGAACCTACCTATTTATGTTTCTATAGGGTTGGTATCTGTATCTTTTTATCATACATTCTTTTCAATTTTAACCGTTCGAAGGAGGTAGGTTCCTTCCTGGCATCTATACATAATACGAGTAACTTATATTGTTCTTCATTATTCATATAATCTAAAATGTTCCCGTTTGTACTGTAGTTTCCATAAAGACATACCGAAAATTTTGTTCTACAATCATAGCATGCCTGTTTCATCAAATATGGTGTTGTTTTTTCAGTAAGTCTCAATTTGAATAAGGGTGTACTGAAATCTAAATAATTTTCTGACTGAGTTTTTTTAATTTATTTAAGTATTAACTAACTTTGCTTAACCTTACCTATATGTCTTACAAATCGAGCAATTAAAATCCTGTGTGCGTATACCTGTGTGATCATTAAACCATTTAAACTTGCAGACGCTAAAGAAGGCGACAAGTCTTGTGCGGACTTGAACGACCAGGTCATCGCTCACACTAGCCAGGAAGATTTTAACGAACGTATGTGTATTTCTGTGCGACTATGTTCACGAAACTTACTCAACGAAGTAATGGGATGGTATTTACAATGCATCTTAAGTTCAATTGTATCCGTATCCTTAAGTCTGTATGTTTTTCAACTGTATCATTCAAAACAGAAACTGTCAAGCACTAAGTTACATTTTTAAATAACATCAGTAGTTCACTGTAGAAATATCAACAACATATGCATATGTTTATTTAGTAACAAATTAAAATTAATTCAGTTAAAATACTTGAGAAATTACTTTAGATGCTTCGTGAATACGACCCATGGACAGTTTCATTTTTAAATACAACTCTTTGTGTTGCAAACCTCATGTTTAAAACTGTATCTGTTCACCTTGAACCATTCCAAAAATAAGAAATAAAATACACAGTCATCGATGGTCAAATATTTCTAGTTAGTATGATAAGATATTGAGTAGATAATCATGGGCGTATTCTTATACTTATTGTTACATGGCTGTACACATAGTAACCTTTATAATGTGATATATTATAGACATGCTTGCGTTAATGTACCAACTGAAACACTTTTGTTCCATTCACAGTCATCGATGGTCAAATATTTCTAGTTAGTATGATAAGATATTGAGTGGACCATCAGGGGCGTATCTGGACCCAAATTGAGAATACCCACAATTAAAATTGCAAATTTAGGATGAGAAAATTAACATTTCCTCTGAAAGTCATAAACGTGTACAACATGTATTAACATATTAACAAACGTTTGTAGCACAAAGTGTTTCTAGATAAAGTTTACACAAAGGCCATCAGTCGCCTCGGACAGTGCATTTATTGTACACAACCCTATTTAGGTCTCGGTTTTAATGTATTTTTTCAAGATTGAAAAACTATTCAATTCCACGTAAGCATTACCATTTGTACCCACGGGCATATAGGAGTATGACTAGTTACGCCCCCTGACAATAACCAATTTAGAATAGCTGTCCGTATATCCATAGTCTGTTCGTCCATCTTGTTGTAAACAATGGGTCGTGACATTTGGCATTGCTTTAATACTTCAGCATTTAGAAATAAAAATTATTAAGACATGTTGAAGGGCTGGAGAAGTTTAAATATCTCATATGAATGATTCCCTTTTTAAAATAATTAATTATTGAATTAATCAAATCAGTACATGTGCAGGGTGATCGCGACGTCACCATAAGTAAAATTACTTCATCAACGTCAATGACGTTGACATATTTCCGTACTTGATACTGTTAAACAAACTTCTGCGGATTTCAATGGTGTCAAAATGTGGTGTAACAATCTTATTACATGTTAAATTAGTATCACATATTATGGATAACTATGTGTATTTCTCTGGCAGCCGACTTCTCTTTGGTGTTCGAAAATAAAGCGTATCAACAAAAAAAGAAAACAGAATCGACGGAGACTGCAGACACGAAATGAATAAATTATTCTTATCATACTTATTTGTGTCGCTACTGCTGTCACTCAACCAATTTGACAGGCAAAGCGTCAAATAATTCTAACAACACACTTTAAATGTCGAGTGCTTTTTTCAGTCAATTTTGCAATCTCTCATAATGTTCAATATTAAAACATGTTAAGAAATCTAAATAAAATAAAACATGTTAACAAAACTAAATAAATTCACAGTTATAGTGACTGTTTACTATGTCACGATACCGATCTCAATTGGGCTTGGTGATTAGCTGTGTAAGCAGCCCGGTTCGATCACTCGGAAGAGCACCGTCAATGTAAGAGAGACTGACTGCACACTTTTCACCACACGGCGACAATTTGATATTGACGTCGCATTGGAGGTTAAATAATAAAAAAGACATCGAAAATGTCGTACACATTACAGCTGCAATATGTCACGTGAATTTTAAATTTTAAATTAAGTGATACATTTATAACCTGGCCGTTTGGAACAATTTCGTACGTTTTGTGATAAGAATTTAAATGTGTGGATTGTATGATATATTTTTTCTGATTCACCATCCCAGTGATGTGTTATTTCGTTATTAAATAATAATTCAATATGCAAGGAATTCATATGTAACCTTTAATTTCGTCATATAAATTATACAAATATACATACATACAAACATATAAACATATACAAATGTTACATGGATATAACAATGCATAAATCTGTTTCGTTATAATATATTCATAATCGTATACGGATATTAAACATAAAATAATTCATGAAACATTTTCGTTAGCTTTGTTTCAACTGTTAGACGGCCTATAAAAGTTATAACATAATAAGGAAAAAACATAGTACATCGAGCCCAAATGTTTAACAATCAGCAAATGTAAAATGTAGATACATGTATACATGTATATACTGTTGAATACATGCATTACTGTTGTTTGGCTATTGTTATTATGTCTATAAATGTAACTAGATGTTTGCTTTTATAACAATGATATATTTAATCGCTAAATCTTCAACAATATTGTGTTATTGATGGGATCTGTAGCAATATCAATATATGCAGCTTTTTATTATTTAAATAAATCACGAAACTTATATTTCTCAACTAATATACAGTTGTGTTTAATCATCTAAATAACAATGCATATAAAATAGTGTGCATGTCTTTTCTATACTAAATAAAGCGACTCATTCAAGTCATGTCACGTGTACCTGTAACCCTCATACCTCGATTATATGAGGGGCATCGCAGGAAAACCGGTCTTAATGCATGTGCGTAAAGTGTCGTCCCGGATTAGCCTGTGCAGTCCGCCCAGGCTAATCCAGGACGGCACTTTCCGCTTTTATGGTATTTTCTGTTTCAAGGAAGTCTCTTCTGAACATAAATCCACTGTAGGCGGAAAGTGCCGTACTAGATTAGCCTGTGCGAATTGCACAGGCTGATCCGGGACGACACTTTAGGCACAGGCATTAAGCCCGGTTTTCCAACGACGCGCCTCATATGTTTATTATATTAACGCCATATACAGCGGTGGCTATTGATATAGACTAATAAACTTGTATTTCTATCATAGTACGTTGTGTTTGTTATATAGATCCTTCCATGCGTTAGATGAATGCTTTTGGGGCTAGATAATCTTCCACAACTACACCGCACCGCACCGCACCAAATTCCACAACTACACCGCACCAAACAAACTAAAATTAAATACAGGAAAGACTATGTTGAATCCGTCTTAACTATCTGTTCATACAAATGTTGTCCCCCAAACAATTCCACACAAAATCTTTTATGCAAAGGGACTTCATAGACCCTTTTCAGTTTTCATCCATTCTATGCAGATGGGTCAGGCGATAATACTGATCTGAGTGCTTTCCTTTTCCACTTGCTTCTTTGCTGACTTAAATGACAACTTCATATGCGACCAAACCAATAATCCTGTCCCGGCTAACTCAGTCGGTAGAGCGCTGGACTGTTAATTCGGGGATCGTAAGTTCGAACCCCAGTTGTGACCCCAGACCGGCCATATAACTTGTGTGGGGATTGGTCATGAAATTATTTATACGGCCATTCTTCCCCTACCTCTGATTCAAGTAGGGCAGTTGTAAGTTACTGGCACAAGCAGGTGCACTTAGTACTGGTAAATCGCATAGATCGGCTAAGTTTACCCAGAAAAAGTGTGAGAAGGTTAACTGACCGCCGTGATATGACTGAAATACTGTTTAAAACGGCGAAAAATCCCAACAAAAACAAACCAGATCACTTTCGCTCGATATAGAAATGTTAAAAAGTAGTTTTATTTACTAAGTTCGGACTGACTATATGTCAACCCTTTACCGTTGCGTATTTGGAGAAAAACACTTTTGCTAGTGAACAGTCTCAGTATAGCGGTCTGTTTCTGTGTCAGACGGGACTGAGAAATATGTATATTAGCAATGTTCGGAACTATATTTCGAACTTAATTTCGAACTAACACCGCCACATTTTCCCTGTAGTTTCTAGTCATCCTTCGGACAGTGGTCTTTGTCAGTGACGCGACCGCTATTTATAGAATGGTGTATATTAGCAATTCTCGGAACAATATTTCGAATTGAATTTCGAACTAATACCGCCACATTTTCTCTGTAGTTGCTAGTCAATCCTTAGGACAGTGGTCTTTGTCAGTGACGCGACCGCTATTTATAGAACTATTGTTTTTATTAGCCTTTTTTATTCACTAAATTTCGAACTAATACCACCGCATAATTGGTGTATTTGATAGTCAACCGCCTTAGGATAGTGCTCTTTGTAAGCAACATAAACGCTGTTTATAGAACGGTGTATATAAGCATTTTTCGAAACTATATTTCTAACTATATTTCGAACTAATACCGCCGCATATTTCCTGTAGTTGCTAGTCATCCTTAGGGCAGTGGTTTTTGTCAGTGACGCGACCGCTATTTATAGAATGGTGTAAATTAGCAATTTTCGGAACTATATTTTGAGCTAATACCGCCGCACATGTTCTGTAGTTGCTAGTCATCCTTAGGACAGGGGTCTTTGTCAGTGACGCGACCGCTGTTTATAGATCTATGGTTTTTATTAGCCATTTTCGGAATATGTTTAAACCAAAACCGCCAAAAATGTCCTGTAGTTGCTAGTCACAGTTAGGGCGGTGATTTTTGTCAATGGTTTAAGCTCCTCCCAGTTTACTGTTAGATGAATAATTTGCATTTGTTGATTTGGCACGTTCATCACCATTACCGCGTGTTTTTTCTGCAAAAAAATAGGTCGACCGTTAATCAGCTATAATGTACATGTACAGGTAAGGAGATCGAAAGAAATGTATACTATTATGAAGATCATCAGTGGTATTGGTGGATTCGACACAACAATAATTCTCTATTCACTTGACGATACGCTATGGTCATTTATAACCACGCCTACCTAGGATAAGGTCCGACAACCACCGTTGACAGTAAGCGAACAATTAAGTCTAGCTTTCTTAATGTCTAAACACATTGTCAATCAAATCTCGTCGTAAGGTCAATTGCGGAAAGCCAATTTCGTGTATTGTTGTTGTTTGTTGTGTTGTTGTTGTTGTTGTTGTTTTATACCTCCGCCAACGAGGTTATGGTTTTGCAACCTTTGTTTGTCTGTCTATTTGTCTGTTAGCAAATTACACAAAGAAACGCAATGAATGGATTTGGATATAAATTGTGTGAAGGTAGCAAATGTGCAAATGAAACAAAAATTGGTTGTGATCCGGAGCACCGCCAAGACCCAGGAATCTTCTAGTCTTCTAAATGATTGTTGTTTAGACTGCGGCGATAGCCGGAGTCTTTAGTACCGCAAATCGAAAGCAAGTATCTTTGACATCTCAGTTGCACAGTGATCTCCCCTGCTTCTATACTTTCAATATCGTGGAACATGGGAGATCACTGATAGCACGCCAATCAGACCATTCCTTGCTATCAGTGGATTGATCCACTAAATACTATTCATAAATTAACAGAGGAAAAGAAATAGATCCGATTTAATCCATTGCAAACAACATATCATTAAAAAAAAGTATTCCATATTTACAAGTGCATAACCTATAATACCAATTCGGTATGTTTCCTTGTGTGTGTGTTACATTCTATAATTATATTTTTTCTTGACCTTTACCTTCATTTTGCAAGCCGCAGCCTTTCAGCGTTTAACTCTTTGATTGAGATATGGCAAGGGGAGTAACCTGTCTCGGGAAAATTACATTATTAACAATGGTGACCTATCTTGGCTGCTCTGAGCGTACTAGTCTATATAGATTTATTCTTTGTTGTTGCTTTTAAAACCCCAAATCACATTTAAATCACCAGATTTCCCACTCAGCCGAGTGATCGCTCCTGCTGGGAAGCAGGGGAAGGCACCGTGAGGAGTTTGACTGAAAATGTGTTTTAAAGATACTGAACTCCAGATGGGCATGAAAATGTGCTGGTTTTTTTGTAGATATGCATAAAACATGCGTTAAACCATCACTATTTGTACAGAACACGATCAAATACTGTCATAAACTGTATATTTTATTGAAAAAAAAATAGAAGCAGTAAAAAGCTCGCACTTTCCTGGAACCCGGTATTCCCGATTTGAAAATACCTTTCATCAATACAAGCACCTAATTCAAGTGTGCGCACGCGCGACTCGACGAAACTAAACTGTCACTTGGTTATCCTAAATATAAACGGCGCTTTTTTAAATTACTCGATGGGTTATACGGCGGCGTCTGCAGACGCTGCCGATTTTAGGACGATAATAAGGACGAAAGCTATATAAAGTCATTGTTTTTCAGGTAAATAAAAACATGCGTGTCTAATTTTTTAATGACCACTAGTATGCGTGGTTATAAATCCCATAGCGTAGCGTCAATTGACCAAGAGTCTGTTGTAGTCTTTTTATTTTTTAATTCTGCAAAACCATTAATAATCGTGGGGCACTAATTTTCGTGGATTTCGAGGATGGAACGCTCCACGAATTTAAGTTTCCAATGAATAATTATTTAGTTAGCTATCGTTTTCGGCCGAATTTGCGCTTTAAGATGTAGTTTTCTAGTATGTATACGTACATGAAGACAATGTAAATATAATATTTATAGTAGTTAAATGAAGTGTAAGAGTTTGTTTATGATAAATACACAACCTGAAACATGATGTGCATTTATATCACAAATGAATCAGTTTAATATCCAGTTTATTTTTATGTGACAAGTAGCCCCTATCTAATCTGCATACACTCCAAACGAGGCTCGGATGCAATATACTGTGTACCTATATCGACACTTGATATATCCGATTTATCTGCCTATACAGAAACGCTGTAACTGCATTGCTATCTTCTTTCAGATAGACTAGTAAAGACATGTGCATAAAACCGTGGACCACGTTTTACGACTTTGGTTTTCGGCAGACGACGGGCCCATTGTTTAATTCACACATTTGTAGTTGGACCATACCTCCCACAGTGACGTGCCGTGTTTATTTAATAACAAGGGTCTATTGCTTAATTGACAGGTCGCTAATAGGGCCCACTTACCATGGGGACGCTCCGTTTATGACCGTAAGGTGTTACAAACAGAAAACAGCGATACGATTGACGCATTTTTTAATGTTTTTTTTTTTTTTATAATAAAATTGAAAATCCACGAATTTAAGTGCCCACGAAATTGTCATTTTTCAACAAACCACGACATTTCATGCCGACGAAATATAAATGGTTTTACAGTATTTGTGTTTACCATAAGCATAAAAACATTTAAACCAACTGCATTAATTAAGTCGTCCATTTAATTATATATAAGACTGCTATAAAAATCTGCATAAATATTTAATCCTTATACATGCAATAATAATAATAATAATAACAATAATAATAATAATAATAACGAAAATTTTGTTTATTTGTGAGTTCCAGGTCTCCTCACACATGTACAAAATCCTCGCAAAATTTTCTGCAGTTCTCGGAAAAAGAACTTCTTGGACTCCGTCGCACACTGTTTCTTATGATCGACGGCATTCTTAATCTGCTGGTGACGCCTCGAAGTAACGTCAACGGACACCTCATCAAGGTTGATTTCGTCAAGGGAAGCATCGAAGAAGCGTTCGATAAAAATAGCTTCTGCGATGTCTAGTGCCTTGAAATCTTCATTCGCGCCGGGTAGATCCTCGCCATTTCGCTTTCCCAACGATCGAGTCACGCTTCCGGTCACTTCTGTGGTTTTATCGTCTTCACTTCTGGAGAGCAGTTCGAAGTGTCGAAAGCGCTTCCGGGCGCAGGTCTGTGAAACTGGGTCGTTGTTTAAAGAGCCTGTACAGAGAATAAAACATTGTCTCAGTTAAAATAACGGTTACCATATCATGACTTGTATTTGTGTCCATGTTTAGGAGACCAAACACACATTGGTTGATTGGTTGGTTGGTTGATTGGTGTGTTGGTTGGTTGGTGGCTGGTGGTTGGTTGATTGGTTGGTTGGTGGGTTGGTTGGTTATTTAATTGGTGGGTTGGTTGGATGGTGGGTTGTATTGTTTGTCGGTTGGTTTGTTGGTTGGTTGCTTCATTGCTTGCTTGCTTGGTGAGTTGGTTGGTTGTTTGTTGGTGGGTTGGTTTCTTGCTTGCTTGCTTGGTGGGTGGGATGGTTGGTTGGTTGGTTGCTTGCTTGCATGCTTGGTTGCTTGCTTGTTTGGTGGGTTGGATAGTTGGTTGGTTGGTTGCTTGATTGCTTGCTTGCTTGCTTGGTGGGGTTCATGGCGGTTTGGATGGTGGGTTGGTGGGTTTGTTAGTTGGTTGGTAGCTTGCCTGGTCGGTTGGTGGGTGGGTTTGTCGGTGGGTGGGTGGGTAAATCGTATGGTTTGGTTGGTTGGTTGGTTGGTTGGTTGGTTGCTTGGTTGGTTGCTTGGTTGGTTGGTTTGTTGGTTGCTTGGTTGGTTGGTTGGATTGTTGGTTGTGCGTCCCACCGACTGAATCAACCTGTGACTGACTGTGGGTTTGTTACGTGATACTCAATGTTCTCATTTAACTCAAGTTACTTATGTTTTTATTAAATCTTGTAAAGCATCTTGTTGCGATTACATTAATTATGCGCCTGTCAAAATAAAACGCAAAATTTTCATCACGTAAAAAACCAACAACATATTTTCAATATTTCATACAGGAACAGAGATAAATGTCATTTGAATGCAGCTCGTGATGTCAACATTGTCTGATATTTTATGTGAAAAATGGTTTGTTTTAAATGACATTTCTGTTCCATCATGATCTATCATAATGTTGACATTTGACCTACATCCAATCAAATGCGTTTGTGAAAACTAGGACAACAGTCTCGAATGAATAAGCTTGATAATTTCACTTGTTAAACGACGCTAAATTGTTCGAAAAAGAATTCGTGACCATACATACAATCGTTAGTTACATGACATATTTTATGCACTGTAGCAAACTTATTTTATGATGTGCACATAAGAAATGTGAAAGATTAGTATACTCGCTGATGAAAACGATTAGATGAGGCAGTTTGTGAACACTGCAAAGTTAGGCCAATGATGAAAACGGCGAATTGTCTTATGACAACTTGAGGAACTAGGCAAATTACGGCACTCCTGCTGACATGACACATTTGTTTGTGTTTGTTTCTATTTCGTTAGTAGGAAAAGTATTTCGTACAAACGCAATAATACTGGGGAACTTCGTAATTACGAAAAGTTAATTCATAAAAACAGGCTACATTATTTGGTGATTTTGAAAAGCTATTTCGTATGAACGTGTTTATATTTCGTGAAAACGTAATGTTCTTTCGCAATAACGAGGTAATGTAACGTTTTAACATTTAATGTCGGTGACTTTAATGGGTTTGCATTACACGTTAGTGTAAATATTTGTGAATTTGTAAAAAAAAAAGCATCATCAAATCAACGAATTCAAGTGTCAGTGCCCATGTTTGGAATAAAATCAAAACACCAAATTGTATTTCAACCAATATCAAGTGTTTTGCATTAGATGGGTGAATGGAAAAATTAAACACCAACGTTCTTTTTCCATATTCCACCGACGGACTTACGCACTGAATATAAGTAATTAACGTCGATGTAAAGATAAGTCCGTTGTTAAAATGCAAGAATGTTGACAGGCTCAATTAGGAATGAATTGTTTGACAAGTGATGTTCTAGTTCTCAATCTGAAGTCCTAAATCAGAACACGCGAAGACACACAGAACACACACAGAATGCGCATTTGTTCTTTCGTCATGTGATTTGAAACATTCAATGTCAGTGTACACACAATGGGGTCAATGTCTGTTGCCTAGAATGTAAAGTTTTACAATGAAAAATAAGTTTTCAAGCGGCAGTCCAGAAATATGTTTATAAAATAAAACTTTGCAGAAATCGTTTCTAATGGACATCTTACCGATCAAAATACAAACAAGAAATGTCTTTAAAAAAAGACAATCAGCATAGAAATTAATATTAAGATGTCATATTTTTGCCCTAAATATAATACAAGAGGACTAAGCTGTGACTTCACGGACCCCATATTTTTCGTTCCCTACTAAAGAGACTTCTCGGGCACCAGATTTGTCGGTCCCTTGTCGGTCCCTACTAAGGAGATTTCTCTGACACTAGATTTTTCGGACACTATAAGAAAAAGTATCGGCCCCCAAAATTAATTTGAGACTCAATAATTATTAATAACGTGAATAAACCGATCATATACCGCCCCATGTTTTCACCAGTGATACATGAATAAGCTAAATGCTAGTAATTTACGTAAACATAATTGATACTTGAAATTTTCAGGCAAATTTAACAAATTAACATTGTCAGAAAATAATAGCGGGAATGAATGAGCAGTAAGTTTACGCTAATTGATGCATGTTATTTAACACAGCTTTACCGCGCTATTTTTAGAATGATTATCCTGCTGGAGTTGTACTCGCTAGAATTAATTCACGGGGACGACAGTCGGTTACAGCGTACAATAATATTTTTACACAATGATAAAATAATAGGAAATATAAGCTCAATCAAATTTGCGAATATTTGTTTTGCTTATTTATCAGAAAAATACCAGAAATTTGCCACTTTATATTTTGTGCTTGCGAGCTCAACTGGCAACATTGTACGTTGTGATCGACTGTCGTCCCCGTGAATTGTAGCATTGTAATTGCTATTTATAGAGCGCGCCGATTATGTAGGCTAAACAATATAGTTATTTCATTATGTGAATGAATATAACATTCTGATCATGACATACAATGAGTAAAATTGTTCATAATTATGTTCATTTCTAGAGTGTATGTCAAAGATATGTTTATAACTTTAATTTAACCGCTTCTGTAAACAATTATGTAAATTTTTAATCCCCTAAAGTATGCAACAGTTATTGGTATACGTTAAACCATTGTTGAAGTTTGAATTCCCTAAAATTAGCAAATTTGCCCAATTCTATTGGCATTCAATTTTCCCGCTGCATAATTATCACAAGAAAACTAGGTCAAAAGTGATTTTAGACAGCTACGCCGAAAAACCGCATTGAAATCGGTAAAATATCGTTTGGTTAACTGTTTATCGTAAAATTATCTGTACGCTACAGCTGGTGATGCCTCTGGAGTAAATCAGCATGTATATTATTGTATATTCCGTTCGTACCAAGCGTTTTCGAGCTTAGATATTATAAAATGCCTTTCGTAAATAAGAAACAGCTTTCAGTAGAATATACGTAATTAACTTTCATTAGAACTATTGCCAATAGAAGATGTATTGAATTATATTCTATGGACTGCGGTTTTAGCCACTCAAAGTATCTGAGCCAGAATTAAATGCGACATTTCTGTGATTAACATAAAACATTTCAAGTTGATATTGTTTGCGTAAGTGTTATATTTTTACAATGAAAACATATTCGTAAGCCTACTATATTCGTAAGCCTATTAAGTTAAAAGTAGTGCTGTTGTAGTTTTATTTCACGTCGGACCGATAATCCAGTTCAAGAAACGTAAATCCATTGTTTACAACAGCATACTCCTTCGAGAATCGGAAATATAAAATATTGCTATTCTATAGTATATGTTATAGAAAATCAAATACAAATCAAATATTTGATAGCTATTTTCTTTGTAAGATGGTAGCAAAAGCAGCAGCAGCAGTAACAACAGCAGCAGTAGCTGTAGTAGTAGTAGTAGTAGTAGTAGTAGTAGTAGTAGTAGTAGTAGTAGTAGTAGTAGTAGTAGTAGTAGTAGTAGTAGTAGTAGTAGTAGTAGTAGTAGAACTAGTAGAACTAGTAGTAGTACTACTACTACTACTACTAGTAGTACTAGTAGTACTACTTCTAGTAATAGTAGTAGTAGTAGTAATAGTAGTAGTAGTAGCAACAGCAGCAGCAGCAGCAGTAGTAGCAGTAGTAATAGAAGTAGTAGCAGCAGTAGTAGCAGTAGTAATATAAGTAGTAGCAGTAGTTATTTTGATGGTGGTTTTTATTAAAATAGATATAAATCAAACAATCATTCTATATTAAGTAGTATATATACTTTACAGTGACAGTTTTTTGTCAATCTAATTACGCACTGCATTCCACCTAAATCTCACTGTTCCCGAAAGGTTGGTATATGACTGTGTCAGCACTAGACATATTTGTACAACTTGTTGACAGACATAAGCAGTGTCTTTTCTTGCATGTTACAAGATTTGTTTTATAAATATAGTCAGTGCTTAAATGGTATGATTTACCGCTGAAATGTTTAACATTATTTTCACAGAGACACGGACATATATCAATATCAATAATCAGTACCCTGTATATATTATCCCGCCCGTCGAATGTGCCGCGGATAACTAACAATATATAATTTTAATAATTATGTGTTTTCAACTCTCTTCTAGCTCACCTGAGCACGAAGTGCTCAAGGGTGAACTTTTGTGGTAAGTGGTTGTCCGTCGTCCGTCGTCGTCGTCCGTCGTCAATAATTTACTTTAAAAATCCTCTCCTCTGAAACCGTTTGGTGGAAATTAACCAAACTTGGTATGAATTTTCCTCTACCAATATACTTCAAATTATTTTGATTGGTTAAAAAACATGGCCGCCAGGGGGCGGGGCCTTTTTTCCTTATATGGCTGTATTGAAACCCTTTCCTCTGAAACTGCTTGGTAAAAATTAACCAACCTTGGTATTAATGTTTCTCGGGTGGTCCACTACCAAAATACTTCAAACTATATTGATCCATTAAAAAAACATTGCCGCCAGGAGGGTGCCTTTTTCCTTATATAACCAAACTTGGTATAAATGTATTTTGGTTGGTCCACTACCAAAATACTTCAAAATATATTGATCCGTTAAAAAACACGGCCGCCAGGGGGTGCCTTTTTTCTTTTATTACTATATTGAAAACTTTAAAAATCTTCTTGAAACCAATGTCTGAATTTCAAAATGATTTCACAGAAGTTTTCCTTGGTTGGTCTTCTACCAAAATACTTCAAATGATTTTGATTTGTTGAAAAACATATCCCTAAATAGCGATATTGAAAACTTTAAGAATCGTCTTTTCGGGTAGCACTGGTTGGATTTCGAAATAATTTGACAGAAATGTTCCTTGGGCGGTCCTTTAGCAAATTACTTCAATTTTTTTTATTTGTTACAAATACGTTGCCGCCTGGGGGCGGGCAATACTCCTTACTGGCTTTTATTGAAACTTACAAATCATGCTTGTCAGTATCAAATTGTTAAATTTCAAAATAAATTCACAGACATGTTCCTTTGTTGGTCCTCTACCAAAAGACCTCAAATTATTTTGAAATGTTACAAAACATGCGCCCCAAGGGGTCGGCGCTTTTTTATATGCCTATACTAAAAACTTCAAAAATTTGTTAGAACCACACGTTGGATTTTGAAATGATTTCACAAAAATGTTCCTTGGCTTACCTTCTACCAAATTCGTTCTTTTTATTATGATTTGTTTAAAAAACCATGGTTGCCAGGGGACAGAGTAGTTTTCCTTATATGGCTTTATTGAAAACGTAAACAGTATTATATAACCACTTTCTGGATTTAGTGTAGTAGTAGTAGTAGTAGTAGTAGTAGTAGTAGTAGTAGTAGTAGTAGTAGTAGTAGTAGTAGTAGTAGTAGAAGTAGTAGTAGTAGTAATAATAATAATAACAATAATAATAGTAATAATAATAATAATAATAATAATTTTGCAGACTTAATTGTAGATCTGTCGTCTTTATGCCCTTTTAACGTGTTAAAGCTTGTGACAATTACTGTACCAGTAAATGAACTACAGAAAAAAATCGTCCTTGACTTTTTTCAAAACTATAGTGGCGTCGTTCTTCTGCATTAGATAGCCTGTTTTTATGAAAAGTTGACAATCTTTCTTGAAAGTTATTCAGATTTTAGTATCTGGTTATCGTACGCAGACTAAGAGTGCCACCATATAAAACTTGCGCACTTCTATCGTCAGAGTACGTAGATTGTCCGGCTAGTGGTTGGTACAGTCGCTTCTCACCTACGCTGCCTGGGTTCGCTCCCCACTCGGGGCATGTGGGTTTGGCTGGTGGTCACTATACCGGACATGTGGGGTTTCCTCCGGATACTCTGGCTTTCCCCCACAGCACAAGACCACACCAAAATTAAGAATATTTCAGTAAAACATAAATAGCTGGAAATTTCAACTATGATACAAAATTCGTCCAAACTTTCGATGTGTCTCTAAAGTATTAGGCAGGGGTGCTGCGACACCTCAAATAATGCAGCTTCAGCGCGGAAGGACCTCATAAACTTCGAAATACACACACATATCGCCAAAGTACGCTATGAAAGCGTCCTAGTGCCACAGTCTATATTATTTTTGTATTCCATTATCTCATAATTAGGACATACTAAGTCATAATTAGGATATAGTACGACCTAATTTGGAGATACTAAGTCCTAATTAGGAGTTACTAAGTCTTAATTAGGAGATACTAAGTCCTAATTAGGAGATACTAAATTCTTATTAGTAGAAAGCATCTCATTATTAGGTGATACTAAGTCCTAATTATGAGATACGTAGTCCTAATTATGATATAGTATCTCATAATTAGGAGATACTAAGTCCTAATTATGAGATAGTTTCTCCTAATTAGAAGAATGTAAGTCCTAATTAGGACAAACTAACTCCTAATTAGGAGATACCAAGTCCTAATGAGGCTATAGTATCTCCTAAAAAGGAAATAGTAAGTCCTAATTAGGAGAAAGTAAGTCCTAATTAGGAGATGCTAAGTTTTAATTACGAGATACTAAGTCCTATTATAGTATCTCCTAATAAGAAGATACTAAGTCCTAATTAGGAGATACTAAGTCCTAAGTAGGAGATAGCATCTCATAATTGTGTGATACTAAGTCCTAATTAGGAGATGCTTAGTCCTAATTATGAGATAGTATCTCATAATTAGGAGATACTAAGTCCTAATTAGGAGATAGTTTCTCCTACTTAGAAGATAGTAAGTCCTAATTAGGACATACTAAGTCCTAATTAGGAGATACCAAGTCCTAATTAGGATATAGTATCTCCTAATTAGGAGATAGTACGTCCTAATTAGGAGAAAGTAAGTCCTAATTAGGATATACTAAGTCTTAATACGAGATACTAAGTCCTATTATAGTATATCCTAATAAGAAGATACTAAGTCCTAATAAGGAGATACTAAGTCCTATTTAGGACTTATTATGTCGTAATTAGGACCTAGTATCTCATAATTAGGACTTAGTATCTCCTAATTAGGAGTTACCGGTGGTATGTCATAATTAGGACTTACTATCTCCTAATTATGAGATACTATCTCCTAATTAGGACTTAGTATCTCCTAACTTGGCCTTAATATCTCCTAATTAGGACTTAGTATATCCTAATTAGGACTGGCTATCTCATAATTATGACTTACTATCTCATAATTTGGACTTACTATCTCATAATTAGGACATAGTAAATCCTAATTATGACTTATTATCTCCTAATAATGGAATACAAAAATAATATAGACCATGACACTTGGACGCTTCCATAGTACGCACATAGAACTGTGGTGAAACCTTTTGAAAATTTAAGACCTGGCTATCCAAAAAACACGTAAAAATAGTTCCCATTGTACGGAATATACCGAATTATGTATGAATTGTATATTATTTTTGCTAATAACTTTCTATCCATTGTAACATGTTTCCACTGATACCATTTTGCTTAAGTTAGAATAATAATAATAATAATTATTATTATTATTATTATTAAAATTATTATCATAATTTACTTTTGATTTCCTAAATGACAACAATTGTTCAAAGTAGGCTTGTCACCATTACAATATGTAACTAACACTCCGAGGGATAGACCCTCGATAACGTTGTAGAACTTTAGGTCTAACCCCTTTTCCAATATGTACTTATGGTAAATCGTGATTGTTTGTAATTGTGTCCATATTGTGGAAATAAAATATGTTTAAATATGTTTAAATAGTTATTTATACAATACACGGAACAGCTCAAGCAAAAAAACACATTTCGCGATTTGCGAAGTTACAATATTTCAGATTACTATTATATTTTGTACAAGTAATAGTTGTAGCACACTTTGATTAAAATACCTTAGTTATTTAACGTGCCCACAGGGCGAGGTTAAATAATTAACATATTGAGGTCAAAGGTTGCTGCAAGTGTTTTATACCATATTTACCAATCGCATCACAACTTTCTATGATGCCGATCCCAATGGGCAGTTCGTAGACGTCATGTCGTGATGTCGTAGATGCTTGGCATGCGTGCCATTTGCAAATTTAGCGCTGTCGCAATGTGTCCACTCAGTGCAATCGTTCAGTGCAATAAGTAGCGTGCGTATAAATTACATTTCAATTTCAATATACTGCACGATACTTATTGCACGGTAAGCTTGCATATTAGTCTCCGCCCACCATTTACCGATCTCATATCATAGTTATTAAATACCGCAAAACAACGAAAACTCACTAGAATATTGTATAAGCGAGTACTATTTTTCCCCTTTCTTCTTGACAGCCATATAATATTTTTAAATGGTTTTGCAAAAGTTCGTGAAACTTTAAACTGTTAAAATTTCGTGGAAATTAGCTGATTATCTTAAGCAGAAGTGTGCCACAATAAACAAGCTTAACAATAGACAAAAATCCAGTTTTGCAGAATTTTATCTCCATGATAAACAGCGCTTTTTTACGTATACTTTTACCGCATGCTATTTCATTTGAACATTAGTTGCAAATAACGCTATCGCCGTTGTTATTATTTCATGAACATTTATTTTTTTAAATAAATACTTAACTCTGAAATAAATTTTAAGCGCAAATGCTTTTTGAAAGTATATTATCCGTCTTATATTAACTTTACCGCTTCTTGTCGCCTCATGTCCATCGATTTCATTTGAATTCTCCTCCGAAATTGCTCTTCCTTTCGGCGACTTCATGTTTCCAACTCCTGCTATCTGGAAAGCTGTACGTAGCGTCTAAGCTGAACGTTAGACCGCCACCAGCAACGCTTAATTTGACGGAACCGCGCGCAACGTAAAGTGATTCACGCTCATCGATTCTTGACTTGCGTTAAAGAGACACATACCTCTCTGCAAACGATAATTACCGGTAAATGTTCGATGTGTATAGTTTTAAGTTATAAGTTTAATGGACTTTAAAATGTATGAGTCTAAAGATCCATTGCGTTGTAAAAATATATTTAATTATATTTCTTAAAAACGGCATATTAATAATTTAAGTAGATCTGCATTGAATTATTAACATGAATTTTATTATGTTTTATAACATTTTTGTTTTGTTTCGTTTTTGTTATTTTATTTCATTTTATTTTAGTGTCGTGTAACCGTTCTTTCGGGTGATTTGTTTTTCTTTCGTTTCATTACCGCAACCAGTCTACAGGAAGTAATCTCTCTCACCTTTGACCCGCTGTTTCTAGGGAAGTGTCAACAACACATCCGTTTGTACGAACGGCGAGGTGTTTTGAGAAATTTGTGCAACTTTACTATGTTAACTAGCTTGCAGTTGCATTCCTGTCGTGTCTTTACCGAATGATTGCCTAATTTATTGTAAACTTTTCTCGATTTGTGCGACACCTTTAGAAACAAACGCAAAAAATGGCAACAGCTTCCGAAATGAAACTCCCGGATATTTCTACCCAGACGATTTATGCTGGGAAATATAAGGACTGGACACCAAATCTTCGTGCGGTATGTAATATGAATGAAGACAATTTGTCCATATTGACTGCATAAAGTAAATTGTGTGTCAGAGATGTTTGTTGCTGTTTTTTGTCCAAGTCCAACATTCATTTGACCAGGTTAAATTGATCGCAATTAAAATGAAATTGTGCATGCATGGATTGCAAACTATTTTAATTTGTAAAGTGAAATAACCTGTGGGGCATTAAACCCGGGTCTCTGGCGTGAGCGGCGATTACTAACCTAGTTGCTAAAGAGCTAGCCAAACAGTAGCATAACTTGTTAGTGCTCAGCTAATGTTGAACTACTTTTTATATGGCTATTATGGGCAATATTCTGGAGCACATAATCAGGGAGAGACCATTTTTGTGATGGAAAAAAATCCTTCTTTGTTAAATGACTATATTGTTCTGACAAGATTTTGAAGGCAACTTTCACGTCCCGAAATTGTTATAGTTATTGTGAATTGATTGCGATAAAAGTTACATACCTGGGCAGATAAACCATTCCTAATTAATGTTTCATAAATATTTTTATAATGACACTTTCATTTTGGATGCATGAACAATTTAAACCTACCCACCTTTGTAAAGTTTGTATTTTTAAATAAATCTCAATAACCATCGCTGTATATCAGTGTGTTCAATTTATCGATACATCTGCTAACTTAGGGCATTGCATCATTTCAATTGGTCAGTTGATTCTATTAATAAGTTGAAGGTGTACAAAAGGCAAAATAATGGCAGTCTGTACATAAATATAGTAGATGAATATGCAGGTTTTAATCAGATTTATGCATGTCTTAGGTAAATTTCGGCACATGTTAAGCAGGTTTGGTGTTGTCTATGTAAACTACACTGATGAATAACTTTATTGTTGGAAATAATGGAAATTGATGAAAATGTAAACTTTCAGGTTTCCATCACATAAAAGTCCTTCGGCGATAAGACATTCCAACGAATTTAGCTCTATATAAAAGTAACACTAAATTCGTTTGACGTCTTATACATAAACAAGCCAAACAGCTCAAATGTGGAAATTCCTTGTGTAGTCAATCACTAGTCTGCATTTGTATCATGACAGGAGAATTGTATCAAATCATTTGACTGAACAGATGTTTCTACAATTAAACTATGTTCCATTGCTTATTTGCGGTATGAATTAATAGGAAAGCAATATCTCAGTCTTCACGAAACTCTGTCGGACCTACGGACCTGACCGACTAAATTTGTCAAGATCCGAAAGAAATTTCAAGTTCGTCGACCCAAAATGTCCAACTAAAATATTTTCTATCAGATCGAAATTTAAACAGCACATGATCATTAAAACATCTATTTTTAGATTCAACGGAATTACACGCATATTTTGATTGCAATTTAAAGACACTGATGACCTCGTATCAATATAGTAAGGACGCCATAAGATTAAGTGTTAGATTCTAGGATGCAACCATTTCCGTTTGTGTACGCATGTTTATCAAAGACAAAGAACGCCCACTCGGCAATAAACACACTTTTCTTCTGCACCAGTGTATCAATTATCCATATATTCTAGACGCAGGAGGAGTCAGTTTTACTACAGCCAAACCAGTCAGCCAATGAGAACGTGTAAATTTTCCAATATGCTTATGAACGTCGTCGATAGAAAGTTTATCACGCCCTCAGTAAAGTGGCAAGCGATTTGTTACACTATCCCGTTAGGTATGCGTTTTGTGATGTGCATGTTTTTAACTCCCACGTATTCAATAAATTAATTACTACAAATTAAAAGAAGGAAATATAATAAATTTTTTTGCGAAATGAACATGAGAATTAATATGAAGTTGTGTAACTTGACAAATTGCGTACGCCAGTCGCGTCAAAAGTACGTCTTCATTAGTAAAAAAAATTACATCTACGAGCTACTGTTCACTAATAACAGTATTATTCCAAATCATCCATGTACACTAATTATTTGCAACAACTTTGGCTGAGGCAACATTAAAAGTTAGCGAGAGTATTGGCAGTACAGTGTGCAAGTGAAAGTAAATACATTACAATGCATCAAAAATGTTTTGTTGTTTCTTTTTAATGAATAAAGTCCTTTAAATTGTTTCATTACTGGTAATCAACAAACATTAAGATTTTCGACACAAAGCATTGGATTTGTAGTTTTGTGATTAAAAGAGTGGGTGGGGTGAAGTAGGTCCCTGGTGAAGATTACTTGGATGCTCGCTTTTGCTATTTAATGTTTATTTATTTCCTTTCCTTTTTTTAACCACTAGAAACTACATTTTGTTTTTGAACTATTAAAATATTGCATTGTATAAAATATGTAAAAATATATAAGACTCTATATAAAATAATAATAGGATTTTAAATATAAACTGTATAAAGTGAAATAGATCTACGTATGTGTTAATTATACTTAAATGATGTACCGGTAAACCAGTAAAAACATTTAAATAATTCCCAAACGTGTTTCATTGTGTTTGGTCTGACAAATGTGCAGCAGGTCTGACAGATTTTTCTTGTTAGTCAGACCAAATGTCTGACTGAGGATCTCAGAGTTTTGTGAAGACTGATATCTGAACTATAAAACTTGCATAATTTTAATATAATACTGAAATAATGTAAAATGTATAAAATAGCAGTTGCCATGCCATGACATTATTGTTGCATGTAAAATACTTTCTTGCAGGCTGGAAAGTTGACTGCAACTGGGGACAAAGTATCTACTTGTCTGAAACCTCCATCTGATGGCAGGGTAAGAAATTTTATTGTTACTATATCAGGTATCATGGATGCATTCATTTTATAAAGCTACTAATTGGAATGAAATGCTATGAACAATTTGCTTTAACTTTTAATACCATATAATTTGGTAATTTATGCACACAGAATGGTCACAGAAATAGTCGAAAAATGTTTTTCTTCGCGTTTTATCTCAGTTTGCAATTTTTATACTCTAGATTTATGTAATTTTGGTTTCTTGTTTAGAGAACAGGTTTTATCTGCAATAACCAAACTGAAATATTGCAGAGAGTTATTGTTTAAACCAAGCATTCATAAAATTTCATTCCAATTATTTAGCCACCAAGCCCAGAGGTCATCCGAAGATTTCGTGCAACCGTCAGGCCAGATGCCGGTGAAATGAGGGTTTTCTATGGAAAAGCAAGGGATCCACATCTTGTTCAAGCCAAGGAAATGGCTCATGGCATTAGCACCCAGCCCTCTTTCTTTGCCAGAGAGCTCGTGAATCCACGACCAAAGTCGTTGTTCCAGCAACGAATGCTTGACAGAAAGGAGGCTCACTATGCCAGCCACATTAGCGCGCCCCTTGGCAGGTCCCAACATCAGGAAACAGGGCTGCCCAAGGGGCTGGACAAGTACCAGTTCACCTTCGGCATTCCTACAGAGCTGGGTTTGTATTTTTTGTATTATCAGGGATTTCAATAGATGCAGAATACTGGGTTTTGACGCAAGCAAATTACAATTTCATGCATTTTACTCTAGCAAATAATCTGCCTTGCATTGTGCATTGTTTTCCAGCTTTAGCAGCACAAGAAAATAAAAAAATTGTTATGCGTAAACAAAAATTATGTTTGTTTCAGGTTACATGCCCCAAAAATTAGGGTACGTAGGTAGGGAATTATTTTTTATTATGATGTATTTGGTAAATGGTCAACTTAAAGATTCAAAAACTGAATGAATATTCAAAACATGTCTCTAATATCATAAAACATTGTTTTCAATTGATGCTATCAAAACAAAACAATTATTTATCAAAAACAACAACATTTAATTATTGGAAAAAAGTAAAATAAACAAAAAAATATCTGACCCACTCTATAAAAATGTTATAGGGTAAGGGCTTTTTTAGCATTGGTCGGGAAACCTGAAACTAACTCTTTTTTTTACGCCTTTTGTAAATCGTGTTTTTGTTTGCAAATATGTCAAGTTCATTAACTTCAGTAACACAACTTACCATTTGCAGAGCATTTAACAAATATGCAAGTTCAGTATTTTGACCCTTTCAATTTCAACCCAAGGGTCATTTTACTCGCGATTTTCAAAGTATACTAAATTTCTCTGATTATTATGAAGTTATTGAAGTAAGTTAAGCTTAAATATTCATGTCATTTTTTAGCTTACCTGAGCGTGAAGTGCTAGGTGAGCTATTGGGATAGGGGGCCTCTCCTGCGTCGGCCGTTGTTCGTGTGCCGTCAACAATTTGGTTTGTTCTCACGCTGGAGACTTCACTTTTTATCCAATCTTAACCAAACTTGAAATCGAACAGAATGGTTATTGGGCCAGGTCACACAAGTAACAAGAGTTATTGCCCCTTTTTCATGCAAAAAAGTGCAAAAATGCATTTTTCCAACATATAGACTTTATTTTCCATCCAATCTTAACCAAACTTTTACAGTTTGTTTATGATTATTGGATCTCAGCAGATGCCAAAAATGGGCCAGATCGTTTTTCAAACACCAGAGTTATTGCCCATTGTTTATGAAAAAATATACAGAAATGGACATTATTCAGGATAGATACTTCATCTTTCATCTCAGCTTCACCAATATGGCACAGTTTGTCTTTGACCATAAGATTACCGTTGAAGGTGAATATAAGCAAGATCAAACCAGAAATACCGGAGTTATTGCCCTTTGTTTGTGAAAAGAAATATGTAAAAATGGACATTATTCAGGATAGAATCTTCATTTTTCATCCAATCTTCATCAATCTTGTACAGTTTGTCTATGACCATAATATTACAAGTCAA
Organism: Congeria kusceri; assembly: GCA_027627225.1. Classification (NCBI taxonomy): domain Eukaryota; kingdom Metazoa; phylum Mollusca; class Bivalvia; order Myida; family Dreissenidae; genus Congeria; species Congeria kusceri. The sequence goes on from CM051024.1 coordinate 86,605,671, forward strand.
TTTGAATATAAATAAAATCGGGTCAGAAACACCAAAGTTATTGCCCTTTGTTTGTGAAAGAAATATACAAAAATGGACATTATTCTGGATAGAGACTTCAGATTTCATCCAGTCTTCACCAATCTTGCACAGTTTGTCTATGAACGTAAGACTACATGTAAAGTCTAATATAAGCAAAATCGGGCCAGAAACACTGGATTTATAGCCCTTTTTTGTGAAATTCTTTTTACAAAAATGGACATTATTCAGGATAGGGACTTCATTTTTCATGCAATCTTCACCAATTGTGCGCAGTTTGTCTATGAATGTGAGATTTCAGGTGAAGTCGAATATGAGAATGATCGGGCCAGAAACACCAGAGTTATTGCCCTTGTGTGTGGAAAAAACCATCAACAAGTTATCAATGTTTGGCTTGCACACACGAGTTTTGTAATTCAATGTTGACCAAACTTACACAGTTTGCGTATGACCATAAAAATTGATCGATAAAATTTGATTTCCAACAGTTGCAAACATTGCATGCAGTTATTTGTACATGCAACATTGATAGCTTCAGAGCCTGCATCAACATCATTTATCAGCATTGGACAGAAAATTATCAAAGAAATAGCAAAACTTTACCTTATAGCACAGGCCATCCCAATTATCGCATTGCAACTAGTTCTCCAAAACTGTCTGCGAAAAAGACATCAAAATCTACTGTTTCTGAATTTTCCAAAATTGTCACTGACCTTGTCAGATCCAGTCAGCGGATAATATACTAGCGTCAGATTGGAGATGATTTGAATGAGATTGCGAGATGGTATTCAATGCTTAACAACTAAAATATTTTAAAATGTCAAGTGTAAAAAGTATTACCTAATTGGCAATGTCTAAATGCATCGTCATTTTATTTTTGGGAATTTAAACTACTTTACTTAATTTATGTCATGTTAGATTAATATTTTATTTATGCAAAAACGTATATCGGGTATGGAAAGATACTCAGTGTTGTTGTTTTTTAATATTCGACGTGTATTTGATTTTGTTTTTCTTTTGTATTCAAATGATCGAAGTATAAATCGGTAATTATCGATTTCCCATTACACCAATGCCTGACAAAGGCAGATTTTACGAAGCAAAGTCAAAATCGAAATTTAATCATATGCAGACACACAGGACACGCATGGTTAATTCAATTGTTTTACAAAGGTTAGATAATCTTTCGAATATATTGCACGGATCGAACCAAGTACAGGTAATGCCTGTATACTGTTCAATTCAATGTACACACGCACTACAAATAGAAGAGCGTGAAACAGAAATGATATATTATCTGCAACTAAAAGGAACATTTCATTTTGTATCACAGGGCTGCGACGAACAATTTACTACCAGGATACTAGGTAGTGAGTTTACCGCACGTGTCCGGTTACCCGTAACGGTTATTTATTTTTTTTGAATGCTTGAACAAAATAGTTCCTTCGGTTGCTTCAAAAGACGTTTGCAAAAATGTATTTCAAACTGCAGGTTTTCTTACCAATTTGCATATGCGACAATATATTCTGAGACTAAATCAACAAAAACGTATAGACCTGTGTATTTTGTTTTGCAAATATATTAGACAGTGAATAAGGAACCAGTTGGGACCATTTTCCCCGATGAGCTAACAAGTATATAAATCATTATTCATAAAAAGAGGCGGAAGCATTAACTCTAAAACCGTCTTAGATAAACTAAAATGCAGAATATGTAACGGGCTATAACTGGGATAAGAAATCGAACACATATAGGTGATATAAATGCAATCAATACTAGAGAAAAAGCATTTATACCGAATCGAAACCCTTTTCTGCCTGTCCGATGGTCTGGCTATTTGACTTTACACACGTGCGTTTAACACCTTTCTTATATTAATGAAAACATATCCAGTCCATAATGTTTCTGTTTCCGAAAAGATTTGCAAGCACTCGTAGCACTATTATAACGTATTAAATGTAGCTTAGCGTATTGATATCAGTCAAGACGACATGTTGTCATTCAGATCACATATAAGGCAATTAAAAAATAAAATATATGATATAATGTTGTTGTTTATTTCAGACGGATAATGGATATTGAACAGAAGTTGCAAACTCAGGTACATTAAACAAAAATGCAGCCGTAATGAAATAATGATTAATGGGGCATGGTTTATCCAAGCAGTTCGAAATTTATTCGTTTAATTGGATATGTATGTATTTTAATGTTAATGATCAAAACAATCATGTTCATATGCGGATTGATATCTTGTTTTAAGAATTTAATTTGTAAACATTTTGTTCTTTAAGGATTGCAGTTTTAGAGGCAGAATTGCAAAAAAGAGACAGCTACATAAAGGTACAGGACAAGAGGCTCCGGTAAATGTATATTGTTCTTAAATATCTTAAATACACACTTAAGATAAGAGTGGTCACATTTTTAAGCAAAACAATAAGAACAGTAATATAAATCGCCGGTGTAAAAATATATAATTGAATGTTTTAAACTTCTGTTATACCCTGCGCCAGGAAAAAAGAATAAGTTGTTGGATTATTTTAAACTAAAAACACTAAAGCTCAAGGTAAACCGAATATCCGCGTTATATTTCAACGAGTTTCATGATAAACTAATAAAACAGGACGACAGTCGGCTAGTTTTGTTGCGTGTTAATATATAAATGATAGACCGTATTGAAAACAAGTAAAATATCACTCATTTTATGAAAATGTAAAAAGTTGTTTCGTAATATTGTTTAATTTTATCATGTGTTTGTAAAATCTCAATTGAAATCTTAATGGTTGTCTTAACTAACAGCACATTGTCTGTGCCTTTAAAAGAAACATATTTACAGATTGACGAATCACCTTGTCAATTTGTGTATCACATATTCCCAATTAAACATTGTATGTATAAAGTAGTAAAATTAATAAAACTCCTGAAACAGAAATTTATCTGTAATAATGTGTTGTTAAACACGTTGAAAGGGATAAAAGTATAACCCTTTGGTTAAGCGAAACGATAAAAGACGACTCAATTAAAGTATACATATAAGTCCACATAGGTCTTGTGATAAGCGTGGTTTTCAGCGCTGTGTTTTTAGATGTTTAATTTAAGCTCGTGTGTCCAAATAATTTACTTTTGCAGTTAAGGTACTACATAAAAATTTTCAAACATGCGACATCTGTCAACAAGTCCATTAAAGCAAACCGCTCAAATGCAATAATGCGTACAACTAGATGTGTCACAGACACGAATGGAACCACAACACATGTTTGGACACAAAAGGCGTGTCGCCAACACTAAATTTTGCCTCAACACATTTATTTTACTATTTTTTCTAAAGTGGAAGAAAATGACAAACGGCAATAATCCTGCCAAAAGTGGTTGCAGCCAAAATTCCTTCCTTCGCGATCACCTCAACGTTAAAGAGGAGTTTAGTCCAAAACATTTCTGGGAGTATATATTCTTTAGTGGAACAATGACTAAGGGTCATAATTCTGTCAAAACTAGACGCAGCCAAAATGCCTTCCTTTACGATCGCCCACACATTAAGATTCTTTAGCTTTTTGAAGTTTTGAAGCTTTTAAAAGGAGTTGAGTGCACTCATTTTCGAGACCTATGTACAGACGTGCGGACGTACAAATGCAAGTCTCAGTGCCTCCCTCTTGGTAGGGACATAAAAAAAACAGCGCACACACAATGTGAAGTACAGTCGTACATTATGGACAGTTTATTTAAGCTATTAAATGATATGATTATTAATTCTGTTCTATAGGGAAGTTCAAAAGATAGCGGACAATCTGGACCAGCTTGGCGGAAGTAATTACTATGAATACAGGTATGCACTATTACCAGTGCAAACATAATATTTAAGAAATAATTTTTGAATTATCGTTGTTTATCGACAAACCATGAGGGCATTAGCCCGAGTTGTTAAATAGCCAGGCATCAGAAAGATAAAGAGTTGTTTATTGGCAGATAAACAACGACAATACGAAAATTATTTCGATTCTATCATGATTTGACATTGTTAATTGGTTAGTTTAACAAAGATAAAAAATTTTCTTTGTCTATACAATTAGCGAGTATCATCTTTAAATGATATTTTTAGTTCATTACTACTATAACTACTACTACTGCTACTACTACTACTACTACTGCTGCTGCTACTACTACTACTACTTCTACTACTACTACTACTACTTCTACTACTACTACTACTACTACTACTACTACTACTACTACTACTACTACTACTACTACTACTACTACTACTACTACTACTACTACTACTACTACTACTACTACTACTACTGCTACTAATACTACTACTACTACCACTAGTGCTACTGCTGCTCTGGCTGCTGCTGCTGTTGCAACTACTACTACTACTACTACTACTATTACTACTACTACTACTACTACTATTACTACTACTACTTCTACTACTACTGCTACTACTACTACTACTTACTACTTTAATATTACTACTACAGGGTGTCCGAAAAGAAAGGTAACACTTACATACTTTCAGAATTTTGATTTAATGTTGGACAATTTGCATTAAAACCCGCACATATATAAAAAAGGTGTAAGTTTTATTTCTCCGTACAACAGCGGAGTAAATATGTTAAATAATATAATTTTTACAATGTTTATAGTACAAATACCTTTTGTGTCAATCCATTAATTAATGACGTTCTCAAGATGACGGCCTTTAACCAGCTTTCCCTGTTTAACTCGTACTATGAAATTGTGCATAACATTTCTACACATTTCTTCACTGATTTTCTTCACTTTCCGTTTGCTGTTTTTCAAGAGCATATATGTGTCAACTGGTTTTGGTCTGTACACAGCCGACTTTAGGTAGCCCAAGAGAAAGTAATCGCACGGGTTCAAATCGGGACTGTGTGCGGGACAAGATTTTCCGCAGTTCATCACTTCAGGGTATCGTAGGGAAATCACCTTATCGCCGAAGGTTTCATGAAGATAATCTAATACCATATTAGATGTATGTGCCGTCGCACCATCCTGCATAAACCAGACATTTTGCATGTTTTCAGTTCGCTTCCGAAGCGCTGGAACAAACGTTAGTTTCAAAAGCGACAGGTAGCGTTGTGAATTCACAGTGTCCTAGAACACATATGGACCAATAACTCCGTGCGGCGACATAGCACACCAAACTGTTAATTTCTCATGCAATCGTCTCTCTGTAAAACAATAAAGCTGTTCATTTGCCCAGAATCTCATGTTTTGTTAGCATACATCGCCAGACAGCAGGAAATGCGACTTCTCTGTAAACCAAACATCATGAAACGCGTCAGCGCAATTGTCGGCAACGTAACTGCCTAGCGACAAAATCAAGTCGTTGAACCTGATCTGTTATATTCAAACTCTGCATAATCTGAATTACATAAGGAACAAGTTTAAGATCCTTTCTTATTATGTCATGAACACAAGTTTCAGGAATTATTGTCTCTGAGGATGAACGTCTCACCGATTTTTCTGGACTATTCAAGAGAATTTCACGAAGCGGACTCACGTTTTTCTCGCTCCCCCTGGACTTCGGCCGATCTGCTTTTGGAGCATCCACTGCGGACCCAAAACGCTCATATTCATGAATGATCTTGTAGATATATTTCCTGCTTACATTTGTGTTCGTAAAATGATATTTTAACTTTCGTTAAACGTCCGTTACACATTTAGTTTCATAATAATGTTTGACAATAAAAATGCGTTGTTCAGACGTCAATTGCGCCATCTTGAAAATAATATATATTTTGGATGACGGCATCGCGTCAAAACGTCATTAAGTTTGGCGCGTCATTTTAACAAGCAGTAAAAACTTCTATTTAAGACCTTTAAAATCATATACATTTTATAACAATAGTCATGGATTCAGCAAAGTTATGAAATTTTAAAGTGTTATGTTTCTTTTCGGACACCCTGAACTACTTCTACTACTACTACTACTACTACTACTACTACTACCTACTACTACTACTACTACTACTACTACTATAACTGCTACTACTACTACTACTAATAATAATAGTAATAACAATAATATTTGTCGCCGCGCATGATGGTCATTTATATGTGACGAGTCTTACCGGACGCATATGGAAGAAGCGTCTTTTATATTGTATTTTTACAAATCAATTATACTTTCTTGCATTATTTGTTTGAATATACTTTTATATACAAGTTAGTTATTTTTGCCAGCGTATAAAAAACCAAAAATATGCAATTAATTGCTGCTCAATTATGAAACAGAGTGAGACACACTCAAAACAGAATAAGACACCTGCGCCTTTTTACAGGGTTTAACAGTAGTGAATGGTTATATGGACATCACGCGTTGTAGCAGCAGCCGATGGGTGTTAAATTACTTGCAACAAGCATCCAGAATATCATAGACAAAAGATAAAAAATGCATGGACAATATATATTTATACACTTTTCATGCATGTTAATTGAAATACCGGTTGTGGTCTATTATTTCTCTTATCTTCTCCTATGGAGGTTATTCAATCTATAAATAGACGTTGCATATTTCTATACAGAGACTGTGAAAGCTTCGGAATACTTCTAAACATTCGATTTAATTGTGGTATTTTTACTTTATGTGGGTATTAATAATACATTATTAACTATAATAGTTATACATCAACACGCTTGAGACATATTTTCAAAGGAATACATTTTTTATCGTCACTATCTTATATAACTATACGGCGTTTTGTTATTTAAGGAATTTTCCCTGAAGTTAGTTTTATTTCACAATAGTATGAATGCGTATTTTCTAGTATTTTATACATGTTTATTGCACTGGTAAATTGTTACGCTAAAATTAATTCCCGCAATAATTGTCTTGCATTCAATGTAACTTCAAGTAAATTTCGATTTGCCTGACAAATTATATAGAATATAACGTGAATTATTTAGATTAAACAAGTATCACTAATGAACAGTATGAGTAGGTAAGATCGGTTAATTGAATGAACATTACATAATGATGGAATAGATATCCTAAACATACGTTTTTTTTCTTCATAGTTTCGTGTTTACAAAGCAGTTCAAAGTAATAATATCCCACAGAAATGTATGCATTATTTGTTTTATCTACTCCATCATGCTAATTACTTTTTAATGTTTATTTTCTTTTTGTTTATTTTACGCATTTTATTTTTATTCTAACGGCACCCTATGATGCTCTTCAACATTGTTTTTCTTGTTAACATGTTATTCTAGAAAAGACATCCGTTACTGGCAGGAGAGAGATACTGGACTGAAGGCCAAATGTGAGAACATGAAAGGGGAATTTCTGCAACAGAATGGTCAGTCGCTGGTAGCAACGTTGATATGGACTTTTGTATCTATCGACAGCCTTCCATCCAGTTGCACATATATACAAGACTTCAAACGCATCGGCGAGCATTTGGGTGAGCAGATAAATACAATTAAACATGACGTCCAACGTGGAGATGAACACTCCCTGGTCGATGCAATTAAATTCGTCAAAGGATCCATTGAGACGCTTAATAGAAACTGCACTGGAAACTGCATTCACCGACATGACTTCATTCGTATGACAAAATCCTTAGAAAAAGCACTGGCGGTATGGTATATCAAATATAAACACTTAATTAAAGGCACATATTTTCAAATTTTCTAAATTATAATGATTGTGAAAATATCTTTACTGCAAAAACCTAAAGCATCTGGTATAATCAACCTTAATTATTATCTACTACATAAACTTAAGCATCTAGAATAACCAACCAAAATATAATATAATACATTTTGTGGGTTCAACCCTATTGTATCAAAAGTCTGTTTAGCTAACCACATAGCCAATCGGACTTACGTGGGAAACGAGCATGTAGGACACACACTTAAAGGATCTGATGCTAAATGCAGATTCGTTTTTAGATTATAATTTATCATACCAATATACGGATTTCAGCATAATATATAGTTGCCTAACATATTTTGCTATTACACACTGCTAGCATCTGTCAGTCACCAATGTTTGCATCTGTGTCAGTCGATTTGATATTAAGCGACTAAAAACTCGACTAAACAGATCAATAACCTCATGTCTATGAACAAACATAAACATGAATAACAGTATTGCTAGGTCTGACATCATCTAAGGTTGCTCTAGAACTTGGCAAACTTTGGAAGTCAAAAGTCGTTATTGGGTTTAATTACTTTGAGTAAGATATATTCCATAATGTTCATCACGTGTTTACTATTTTATGACATGAAATAGTAAATTTACACTCCAATTAATTATATTTGTGTTCTTTATATATTCTGCAATTACTGAGTTGCAGTTTGGACGCATGCGTAATCTTGAATGAATAACTGACACAAACTTGGAACTTTAGAGGCTTTATTGTAACACAATTGGTTACACGATGCTAATATAACTTAATGAATTCGGGCAAGGTACATATAAGTCTAGTTAGCTTTGTTTTTCAGGGAGACTTTTCGGAAATTCATACCAAAATGAAATACACCGAACCAGCACCAGCACCACAAAAGGTATTGTATAACCGATTGTTTGTTATTTATGAGTTCGTAAAGTGCGAATATATTAACCTGCTACATATGAATACATTTCATGGTCACTAAATGAGCTATTTTTATCCGATCAACGGAAAATTTTTGCCATCATTTCAATATAAATTTAATCGACTATGTAAATTGTTAAGTTTTTAAAATTTGAATAGTCTCGTTGATAAAGCACTGACTCTACTGAGAGGGCGGAGGTTCGGTCCCAGGCTTTTAGGTCAAATTTTCTCATGCCTTAAGAATAATTTTGTGACAATTTTAACAACAACTTGCTTTTTGTATAATTACCGCCAATGGTAATCTAACAAATACATGAAAAAAGAAAGGTGAAATTAAAATCACCGGTACAGCGATCCAAAACTGAAATAACTCCAAATCCATTTGAAACATAGCGATAAATAATAAGACATTTTGTTTTCTTAATAGTTATGTCTAAGACTCGAACTCTTGACTAATATGGTGATACAGTGTTAGCTACTGCGCTACTTAGGAAATGTCAAAGCAAACTAGACAATAGTCTCTTCGTTACTGTATAAGCAACACTTGTCAAGCTTATCGAGGAAACCCTATTCTTCAAATAACGCGTTTAAACATTTCGTAATGTATTATTATTGCGCAGGTTAATATATAGTCCATTATCCACCTGTGCGTTCTCGTTTGCTTCCAGTTGTCATTTGAATACCTTTAATCACATACGTAATATTTCGTTGGTTACCTTTTTGTAAAGAATTGTTTCAGTAATAGCACGCTATACTATAAAACTAAACTGATTAGTAGGAACCCAGTGGTATTATATATTACTCCAATTGAAACTATTGAAACGCTATACTATAAAACTAAACTGATTAGTAGGAACCCAGTGGTATTATATATTCCTCCAATTGAAACTATTGAAACGCTATACTATAAAACTAAACTGATTAGTAGGAACCCAGTGGTATTATATATTCCTCCAATTGAAACTATTGAAACGCTATACTATAAAACTAAACTGATTAGTAGGAACCCAGTGGTATTATATATTCCTCCAATTGAAACTATTGAAACGCTATACTATAAAACTAAACTGATTAGTAGGAACCCAGTGGTATTATATATTCCTCCAATTGAAACTATTGAAACGCTATACTATAAAACTAAACTGATTAGTAGGAACCCAGTGGTATTATATATTCCTCCAATTGAAACTATTGAAACGCTATACTATAAAACCAAACTGATTAGTAGGAACCCAGTGGTATTATATATTCCTCCAATTGAAACTATTGAAACGCTATACTATAAAACTAAACTGATTAGTAGGAACCCAGTGGTATTATATATTCCTCCAATTGAAACTATTGAAACGCTATACTATAAAACTAAACTGATTAGTAGGAACCCAGTGGTATTATATATTCCTCCAATTGAAACTATTGAAACGCTATACTATAAAACTAAACTGATTAGTAGGAACCCAGTGGTATTATATATTCCTCCAATTGAAACTATTGAAACGCTATACTATAAAACTAAACTGATTAGTAGGAACCCAGTGGTATTATATATTCCTCCAATTGAAACTATTGAAACGCTATACTATAAAACTAAACTGATTAGTAGGAACCCAGTGGTATTATATATTCCTCCAATTGAAACTATTGAAACGCTATACTATAAAACTAAACTGATTAGTAGGAACCCAGTGGTATTATATATTCCTCCAATTGAAACTATTGAAACGCTATACTATAAAACTAAACTGATTAGTAGGAACCCAGTGGTATTATATATTCCTCCAATTGAAACTATTGAAACGCTATACTATAAAACTAAACTGATTAGTAGGAACCCAGTGGTATTATATATTCCTCCAATTGAAACTATTGAAACGCTATACTATAAAACTAAACTGATTAGTAGGAACCCAGTGGTATTATATATTCCTCCAATTGAAACTATTGAAACGCTATACTATAAAACTAAACTGATTAGTAGGAACCCAGTGGTATTATATATTCCTCCAATTGAAACTATTGAAACGCTATACTATAAAACTAAACTGATTAGTAGGAACCCAGTGGTATTATATATTCCTCCAATTGAAACTATTGAAACGCTATACTATAAAACTAAACTGATTAGTAGGAACCCAGTGGTATTATATATTCCTCCAATTGAAACTATTGAAACGCTATACTATAAAACTAAACTGATTAGTAGGAACCCAGTGGTATTATATATTCCTCCAATTGAAACTATTGAAACGCTATACTATAAAACTAAACTGATTAGTAGGAACCCAGTGGTATTATATATTACTCCAATTGAAACTATTGAAACGCTATACTATAAAACTAAACTGATTAGTAGGAACCCAGTGGTATTATATATTCCTCCAATTGAAACTATTGAAACGCTATACTATAAAACTAAACTGATTAGTAGGAACCCAGTGGTATTATATATTCCTCCAATTGAAACTATTGAAACGCTATACTATAAAACTAAACTGATTAGTAGGAACCCAGTGGTATTATATATTCCTCCAATTGAAACTATTGAAACGCTATACTATAAAACTAAACTGATTAGTAGGAACCCAGTGGTATTATATATTCCTCCAATTGAAACTATTGAAACGCTATACTATAAAACTAAACTGATTAGTAGGAACCCAGTGGTATTATATATTCCTCCAATTGAAACTATTGAAACGCTATACTATAAAACTAAACTGATTAGTAGGAACCCAGTGGTATTATATATTCCTCCAATTGAAACTATTGAAACGCTATACTATAAAACTAAACTGATTAGTAGGAACCCAGTGGTATTATATATTCCTCCAATTGAAACTATTGAAACGCTATACTATAAAACTAAACTGATTAGTAGGAACCCAGTGGTATTATATATTCCTCCAATTGAAACTATTGAAACGCTATACTATAAAACTAAACTGATTAGTAGGAACCCAGTGGTATTATATATTACTCCAATTGAAACTATTGAAACGCTATACTATAAAACTAAACTGATTAGTAGGAACCCAGTGGTATTATATATTACTCCAATTGAAACTATTGAAACGCTATACTATAAAACTAAACTGATTAGTAGGAACCCAGTGGTATTATATATTCCTCCAATTGAAACTATTGAAACGCTATACTATAAAACTAAACTGATTAGTAGGAACCCAGTGGTATTATATATTACTCCAATTGAAACTATTGAAACGCTATACTATAAAACTAAACTGATTAGTAGGAACCCAGTGGTATTATATATTCCTCCAATTGAAACTATTGAAACGCTATACTATAAAACTAAACTGATTAGTAGGAACCCAGTGGTATTATATATTCCTCCAATTGAAACTATTGAAACGCTATACTATAAAACTAAACTGATTAGTAGGAACCCAGTGGTATTATATATTCCTCCAATTGAAACTATTGAAACGCTATACTATAAAACTAAACTGATTAGTAGGAACCCAGTGGTATTATATATTCCTCCAATTGAAACTATTGAAACGCTATACTATAAAACTAAACTGATTAGTAGGAACCCAGTGGTATTATATATTACTCCACTTGAAACTATTGAAACGCTATACTATAAAACTAAATTGATTAGTAGGAACCCAGTGGTATTATATATTACTCCAATTGAAACTATTGAAACGCTATACTATAAAACTAAATTGATTAGTAGGAACCCAGTGGTATTATATATTCCTCCAATTGAAACTATTGAAACGCTATACTATAAAACTAAATTGATTAGTAGGAACCCAGTGGTATTATATATTACTCCAATTGAAACTATTGAAACGCTATACTATAAAACTAAATTGATTAGTAGGAACCCAGTGGTATTATATATTCCTCCAATTGAAACTATTGAAACGCTATACTATAAAACTAAATTGATTAGTAGGAACCCAGTGGTATTATATATTACTCCAATTGAAACTATTGAAACGCTATACTATAAAACTAAATTGATTAGTAGGAACCCAGTGGTATTATATATTACTCCAATTGAAACTATTGAAACGCTATACTATAAAACTAAACTGATTAGTAGGAACCCAGTGGTATTATATATTCCTCCAATTGAAACTATTGAAACGCTATACTATAAAACTAAACTGATTAGTAGGAACCCAGTGGTATTATATATTACTCCAATTGAAACTATTGAAACGCTATACTATAAAACTAAACTGATTAGTAGGAACCCAGTGGTATTATATATTCCTCCAATTGAAACTATTGAAACTATTCTTGTGAATGCATAGAATCCTTTATTTAAGAAATTTTTGACATATACGATGCTTAAAACAATATATCAGAAATACTGAGTTTGCCTTATTAACCAGAATCAAGATTATCGTGCTTATACGTAATAAAACTATGTTTGAGAATGTCATTCTTGGTACATGTAGCCGTATCCATACATTCAAGCGAAGTAAGTTTCTTATTACGGTTAACATGTTGTCCTCTTGTACGATAATCCGTCATTTACAGTATCGGTACACGTTTGATATTACATGTAGCACGACGGTATTATTCGACAGCACCTATAATGCATGCCAGTTAACATAAATGGGATGTATTCAAAGTAGTCAATGCTATTAAATTGTGCATCTGTTAACTTACTGTCGTTTTGCTTTCTTTACTTGCAGAAAAATGACAGCTGTATTTTGCAGTGACATTTATTTGAACCAGCTGTTTACATAATGTACCTAAATTTTATTGGAATAATTTTATACAGACATTGGATTATGCCAACACATACTAAACACATTCTGTTATGTCTTGATCGTGCATAAGCATGATTTCGTAGTTGTTTTGATATTTTTATCATATTTTGTGAACGGCGATTGAATGTGTGATACGACAACAACCACAAAAAAGAACAACATAAACAGCAAAACAAAAAATCAATACATAAATGCCCAATATTGAATTTAAATACTTAAATAATTACTGTATGTTTATGATATTAATGATATTAATGATGTATTAATTTATGAACGTGTTCTGCTTGGTTCGTTAATATTTACAAAACTAACATGCTTTGTAAATAAATAGTTTGCCAAAACAGCTTTAATTTGTATTGATTCATCTTATACAGAGGCAAGGAACTTCTCCAGGTAAAAGTGTGCCACGCATTTCTAAACAGCATTGTTGATATTATATAATATACAACCGACAATTAACGTATCAACTGTTGCATTTAAATAAACCACTTAATGGTCTATCCATATAATGTTAGTAATACGTTTAGTAGGAAAGTTCATGAAATGAAAATACATACATCTATGGGGTTGCCGAATTTCATTAAATACTTTGCCAAATGTACCCCAATTAATGCTATTTGAACATAATACAATGTTGAGTGTTGATATCTAACATAAATGTTCCAACTCATAGCTAGATCTATTTCAAACAATCAATTTAATTAATATAATTTAAAATCTATCGATCTTATAGTGAACTATTGATGCTTATCTTTTTAAATATTACAAAAATTTAGTTTGATATCATCTGGTTTTATAATAACTTAGACCACACACATGTATATATTTGCAATATACTGGCATATAATATAAAAAAAATGGGGTGGAAATTAGGGGTTATGGAAACCTAGACATAATAGAAAGGGTACAATTACAATTCTTAAAAACATACTGAAAATGAAAAAGTCTACACCAAATTTACATGGTTTATGGCGAAACTCCTGTCAGTTTTGACGCCCAAGAGAAGCTTACCGGATTTTGGACTAGAATAATTGACAATAACACTAATAACAATAACAATAATACTAATAATACTAACAATAGTAATATTAAAATTAATAAAAAGCTGTGACAATTTACAACAGCATTTACCGAAAATCTACCTAACAACATTCTAAAACAAAATTTCCCATGTTTTGTTTTAACTTAAATCAATTTTCATCAAATGTGGATTATCTCTAATCTGGCAGACACATGACTATCAAAATAAAAAATTGACAATCCGAAAAAAAATAACGTGATCTTTTTTATCAATGATGCCATTCCAATATCGTATCTTATAGCAACGGTATGTTTTATAGAATATCTAAAAAGCGTTTCGGATTTGAATCATACCTGAGAACTCTACCACGTCTATTGTTATTTTATATGTTGAAATTTATAACAAGATATCACAGGCTACCCATTGGAATTGGAAGTAGGAACAGAACCCAATAAATGAAAGCCTCTGTCAAAACTGTAATAAACTTAACGACGACTTTCATTATTTACTAGAATGCCCAATGTTCGACTGACAAATATTCTTTGTTTGCTTTCGCCAGAATATAGCTTAATGTCGATTATAATACTGTAATCTTTCAAATAAATTATATAATTTAAATATATTTTTTACAGTATGCTTGTTTTGCTTTCGCCAGAATATTGTCTTAATGTTGGTGATATGTTTTGTAATCCTGTATATACCTTATACATTTTGCCAATAATTATATAATTCAGAATGTTATTGATGTAAACTTGTTAAACTAGGATGACAATGCTTTTTACAACAAAACTGTACATCGTCTCTTTACAAAAACTTTATAAAACTAACTTATTTAAACAAAAAAATAATATTTTGTATGCACAAAATAAGGGGTTCCATTAATAGATACATATATTGATCTTATATTTTGCAGCAGGAACTCAATTACCATGTTATATCACTGGTATCTTACCTACATATACACAAATACCTCCTACTATAGAGAATTGAATATTGTTTTATTGTCTTGAAACGCACAGAACATTTAAATGTTTGGTATAGTTGATGTTTACAGGGATTGTCAACCAGATAATGTCTTTGTATGCACAGTTCAGGTGCTCAACGTAAATCAACGTATATCAGCATACAAGTTAATAAAACGACATATATTTATACAATAACGACTATATAATCCCTAAAATTAAGCATTTGTGTGTTAAGTTACCCGTTCAAATGACGATTCTCATCCGTACAATGGGCTTCTCCATTTTAAAAATACCGCGGATTTTCCGTTCTAACAATATAGCAAGCATGTGATATATCCGCGCGAAAAGAAACACAGCAAATGCTTAAGACATTTCGTGTCCTAGTTTCCCGTAACGGGAATGATGTTCCCATGAATAATGTTTGCACGGAGAAATCAAGTCATTGTGGTCAGTAAAGTATTTTAATTTCGTAGGTCGTCTAATAAAGCTATGCTAGTGTGGTATCAGGATTGAATAAAGACATTAAGATAACATATAGTCAATTATAAACAAAGTAACATGGTTTTACTGTGCAAATTTACTTATTAGTAGTCAGAAACGAAACAAGTGATTTTGAGTTTGTAAATTGTTGAATGTATTATATATTTCAAACTTCAAATAATGTACATGTTTCATAGACGGCCTTGAGATGACTTGTCCAGTTTATGACAACTGATATGACTATTCGAAGTACAGTTATTAATAAAAAACCATGGGACTTGTGCAAATTACCTCTGTGTTTTATTAATCGACTAGACATTTGGAATTCGACACTGAAACAACTACGCCTGCGCCAGTCACGCGTGGGATAATCACGTGATGATAGTGATAAATATATATACGTTATTTATTATTTTACCTGGTAGACAAACCCAGGTAATTTTATTAATGGAATATAGTGAAAATATTAAAATGTGTCATTATTATTCATGTGATGTAATGCATAAGGAATATCGTTTTAATCATTATAATGTACCAATGTCGAAATTGGACGAATTTTTTTTGAAAGTTTTCGTTTTTTTCGTGACATTTAGTTGACAATCCATTTAAAGCTCGTAATGGTTGTTATTATTTAATTTAATACTACTTTAACTTTACTTTTGGAATGCTCTGATTTGCAATTAGTTAATGCTGAATAAACAAGAAAACCAAATAATAATAATGATGATAGCGGTAAAAGTAATAATAATAACATAATAATAATAAGGAAAAGAATGATAACGATGATAACAATAATAATAATAATTTATTCACTTTTATTCACTTTTAGCAAACACAGTGACTCTCCAATCACAATTATTACCAAAAACAACACATTAAATATGTTTAAGTCATTGTAAACTGACTTGCTACTATTTACCTATTGCAGAAACAATTGAATGGATACATCATACTTTGTATGCATATAAATTGATTTGTGTGGTTTTCATGGAATTACAAAACAGTGTAGTTGCTCAACTGCTGAAATCTATACTAGTAGTGAACTAAATTTTTAAATATTATTCAAAATCATATGAAATTGCATATACGTAACAATGGTTTTAATAGTTTTATGTGTAGTTTCTCTATTGTTAAACCTCCACTAACGAAGTTTAGAGGGTATATAGGAGTGAGCTTGTCGGTCTGTCGGTCTGTCTGTATGTCTGTCTGTCTGTCTGTTTTGGTTTCCGGATGATACTTAAGAAAGACTTGACATATTTAAATAATATTTGGTACACATATGTAACATCATAGAATACAGGTCAAGTTCGACTTTGGTTACAAACCACTACATTTTGACAGATTTATGGCCCCTTTTCGACTTAAATTTCCTATAAAATAAAACATGGTTTCCGGACGATAACTCAAGAATGGCTTGACATATTCAAATAACTCTTGGTATATATGTGATGTGTACCATCATACAATACGGATAAAGTTTGACTTTGGTTACAAACCAATAAATTTTGACAGAGTTATGCCCATTTTGTACTTAAACACATGGTTTCCTGACGATAAGTTAACAATGACTTGACATATTTAAATAACTATTGGTACACATGTGTAGCATCATAAAATACAGGTCAAGTTCGAATTTGGTTACAAACCAATAAATTTTGAAACAGTTATGGCCCCTTTTTGACTTAAATTCCCCCAAAACATGATTTCCGGACAATAACTCATGAAAGGCTTCACATATTTAAATTTATTAACCAAATTACCACATTTTTAGAAGAAAAATTTCGGTTATTTGATTGGGGTATGTCGTTGGGCGGGCGGCTGGTTAGGCGGGTTGGCGACGTCAACTTTTCGTTTCCGCTCTCAAACTCGAGAACGGATTGAGCTTCATACATAGATATCTTATATCGAGACCTCGCTTACGGTTCCCGCTCAAAAAACGCATCGAGGTATTTTTAATGAAACTTCATAAATAGATGCCTTATATCGAGACCTCGCTTGCGGTTGCATATGAGGTGTTTGGGGTCAAGGTCATCGAAAAGGGTCTCAAGGGGGCAATTTGTTCAAATTATCTTAAATTTACATATTAATACTGGCATATAATAACGTTTAAAACAGGGTATATATGATGGGAAAGAGTGGACGAGATAAAAATCAATTTATAATATGGGTTGGTTTGTTTGGCCCTTTTCCTGTTTACATTTTGACGTCAGAGGTGTGAGCTTTTGTATAACCATAGTTTACAAACGACACCTTACCAAGCATGATAGCGCAGTTGGTTAAAGCGCTGTCTACTGTCATTTCTTCGTGTGACTTCTACGACGTGTGTTTGATACCCACTTGTTTTTGTTTTTTTTCAGGCTTTTTTGTTAATTTGTTTTTATCAAATGTCTTATTGTGTATTATATTATTTTTCTTTATTTAATGCGCTTGTCTTAGTAAAGCGCACTTATATAAAATAATATAATTTATAGTGCAACAAAAAGCCAATTTTTCGTTGACATAGACCCTTTAAAATAGAAAAAAGGTTTCCTCTCAATAACTTATGAACGCATGGCGATATTTTAACGAAACATTCTACATAGATACCTTATTTTGAGACCTCTCAAGGGATTGCATATGGGGTGGGTGGGGTCAAGGTCACTGTTAGTAAAAAATAGAAAAACGGTTTCCGCAAAATAACTTGGGATGCATTGTGATATTTTAATGAAACTTTATTATGTAGATACCTTATATTTAGACCTCGCTTGCGATTGCATATGGGGTGAGTGGGGTGTAGGTCTTCATTACTAACAAAAACAAAACGGTGTCCACTCAATAACTTGAGAATGAATTTAGATATTTTAATGAAACTTCATATGAAGGTATCTTATATTGAGACCTCGCTTGGGATTGCAAGGTTAAGGTCACCATTTCCTAACCATAGGTGCATGACCTTTACCTAGCAACCAGAACTTTCTTTCATTAATGTGTTGACTTTTATGCATTTCGTACGAAATATACATATTAAGTTCAACTTTGGTTACAAACCACTAAATGTTGACAGAGTTATGGCTCCTATTGAATTCAAATGTTTCAAAAATATACTGTTACACATTCACAAATTAAAGCATTCTCTCTGTGTCAATTTTTTCGAATGGATACCATAGTTTTGAAACAAGGCCATATTTTGGGGGTGTATCCGTCACTCATGTAAACTGATCACCTCGGTTCCCACTTAATGTGTATTATAGTGTATTATATACATACTGCTTCCTCGTGTGTTTATGTTTCATGAATATGAATGAATAAAACGTTGACTTGACTTGATTTTAACTTGTACTGCCGTAGGATGAGAAATATTATATTCATAATTTTATACCAAGAGCGAAGGGTCAAATTCTTTATAAAAATTGTGTTTCTTGTTATATTGTTTTCGGTCTGTATTATGACGTGTTATACTAAACGGGATCACAAGAAAATGCAACTTTTACTGAAACAGGCTATTATGGAGATCCTCGGATGATTATCGCATAATGGCAAGCAGCAACTAATCATTAACCTCTAAATAACGCATTTTATTCTATAACACACTGGGTTATTTTACGAAGGCTGATCCCGCGTGACATTAGACAAACTGTTAAATGTTATATATTAAATATGTATATAAATTTTTTTAACAGCGTTTACACAATCAGACAGCATTCACATTTTCATAAAGCGCCGTATAATTAATTCGTGGTCCTGATCACTGAGTTTTTGTATATCACGATTACAATACTAAATTATTAAAATATTTGTATAAACTTTTGTTATTTGTTCATTTTTATATAAAATAGCCATTATACAACACTTTTGTTACGCTGCATTTTACAGCAGTTCGTAAAACACATGCATATACATTGTAAATAGACAAAGTAACGTTGCTTTTTTTTAGAGGAAATACTGATTTTACCGTTGTTTGGTGTGGCCTCTAACTTCTTGAAAAATAACACTTAAACAGTAATGCTGATCAAAATTTTAACAATGAATTTGAAATTAATTATTTATTACAATATTTAAAGGAAAATAATTGCCAATTTTCAGCATGTTTGCTACAGTTGATAACAGGAACAGTTAATATACTAAAATATAACACAACTGCTAGGAATCAACAAGTCAAGTTAATAATACAAATCTTATACAGAATAAATGACTTTGCGTGTGGAAGTGAATGAGGCAAGACGCAAGATAACACCAAAATTAAAAACATCAACACCCTACGATGTGTTTACTTTATGTGACGTTACTAGCTTCGTTAGAAAATAGTTTGTTGTCTTCAACAAGATATGAATAGTGAAAATAATCCCCTATATCGTATATCGATGTTCATGAAAGGTTACTGTCACTTTCAAAGGACTTTTATGAACCCATTCATTGTTCTTATCACTATTATAAATTTGCCCGTGATAGCAGTCAGAACTATACGCCGTGTTCAGATGTATTTGAATACAGATTGCTTAGGTGGCTCTCGCTCGGAATTAAGAGATATTAACACTGTGGTGACTAATAAGGCAGATGAAGATGTTATATGTTTTGTCCACAGTTAATTACACTTATTCCGATGGCTTAAAACATTGAAGAACACATGGACTTACACGACGAAGTAAACGTGAATACAAATTAAAGGTGTGAAACATAATACATTTCGATGGTGTGCCACAGAAGCCCAGAAGAACATTTGAAACACGATTATTAATCAGTGTATTTATCGGTTTTACTGTTCGGCGGAAAATCCCACTTTACCCACCGCATGTTGTTAACAGCACTGTCAAATAATAACAGGTGATTTTAGTAATGTTTTTTTTTTTTTTTTTTTTTTTTTTTTTTTGTCAGATACACTTTATTCGCCAATATGCATAATACAGTACATACAGTACATATGCAGTAATAGTTCAATACGGTACAAGCATATCATGTGACAATAATGCCTGCCAAAGCTATAACAATTACAAACATATAAAATAGAATAGTTAGGAAGGTAGGTCAATATCACAAAAAAGACTCCTGAAATTCTCACATACTTTTATAAAAATTGGATAAGACGTGTTTCTTGAATAACTGCAAAGGCTAGTTAACAACTATTCCGTGAGACCGTGAGTTGTTGAGGTTACCATTTTATGTTAACAAAGAAAAGAAAAAATAAAATGTTTTATTTGGAGACAAAAATGTTATACTTTTCAGATGATTTACAAGTCGGTGCCAATAGAAAAGTTTTACAATCATCACTAAAATCACTATCATCCAAGTTATGATAATGCAAATAAAAAGGTTAAGAAGGTAAATCAATATCACAAAAAGACTCCACCAATACCCACGAACTTTTATAAATGTCGGGTAAATGTGTTTTTTTGCATAACTGCAAAGGCTAGTTTGCAACTATTTCGTAGACCATGAATTGTTGGGGTTACCAATTTACGTTTACAAAGATAAATATACCGTTTTATTTCAAGACAAAAGATATTATATTTTTCAGATTGTTTACCAATTGATCCCAACACAAAGGTTTTGCAATCAAAACTAAAATTACTATCAATGTTTCTAATAGCAGACGTTATGTCATTAAGTAACAATTCTATGACATTACAACTCCAAAATAAATGAACAAGTGTTTCTGTTTCTGTCTTACAGAAAGTACATTTGTCTGAGTCACATATCATCATTTTATTTAACAATTTATTTGTAGCTAGGATATTGTGAGTCAGTCTTACTTGGAACCATTGACTGTATGAATCTTTTGTGGTTTTAAAAACCCATGCATGTAAACTTTTCCACTCTGAACTATCAATACTAAAAAGGCTATTCCACTTTGCTTGGCAGGTTGGTGTTTCAATGTTGTGTATTAAAACATTATAAATAAAACTGTTATTTTTACTGTGACATAATAAAGGCTTATTATATCCAGGAATGATAGGAAAACAACAGTCATTATTAATAGATGTGATGTCCTTGAGTTTTAGCGAACATAAGTATTTTTTAATAGATTGTATCATTCCTTCAAATTGTAGAAAATTTACACTAACACCAAGTTTTTGTTCGAATTCCCTTCTATTTATAAATGTTCCATTGTAATTCATGATGTCTTTAACAAATCTTATTCCTTTGTTATACCAACTTTGAACATAAAACGGTCGCTGTCCTATTAAAAACTTATGGTTAAAGAATAGTGGAAGTTCCTGGAATTTGATGATATTGTCTATTGGTAAAACCTCAATAAAATCCGCAAATGATATTAAAACATCTTTCCAAAATGGGTTAAACATCTTTGTTGCGCATGTTTCAATATAATACTTCCCAAAGTTAAATATTTTATCTAGTTCAAGTATATTTGTCAAAACAAATCCATAACATTTGCTACAGTAGCCTGTAACTAGTCTATGTACCCAGAGTATTTTTAACTTTTTAACATACGCACAGACATCAACCATTCTTAAACCTCCATTTTCATAGTCTTTAATAAGAACACTGCCTTTTATCTTTGATTGGCCTTGCCAAACAAAGTCATAAAACATATTATTGATTCTATTTAAAATTTGTGTATTTGGTGTTGGTAATGTGGAAAATAAGTTTGTTAGAAGCGGTAATAAAAGCGGTAATAAAAGAGATTTGACAACTGTTATTCTGCCAATTGGTGTAAGCGATCTTCTATTCCAAAATTTAATACATTTTTCAATACTTTGTATTTTATCATTAAAATTCAAAGGCACCATATTTTCCAAGTCTATATGAAACTGAATGCCAAGTAGTTTAAAACTATTGATCCCCCAAACCAATTTCCATTTCGTTTTTATCGAGCGAGTGCTATATTTTAAAGAACCAATCCAAATAACATACGTTTTGTCAAAATTTACTTTTAAACCGGAGTATTGGGAAAATTGATGTAAAATATCGAGGGTTATATGAACTGTGTTTCGTATGTTATTGTATTGTTGTAGTTTGCCTGGTTACATACTAACTATTTTCGCGATAAATGATGAATATAAGAAGTAATTTTCAGAATTTATTATCAAATGTTTATAATCTGATCATTATTATTATTATTATTACTCAGTGTAAATATCCTAAGGGATAAAAAATACCACTCTGATCATTCTCCTTTTTATTGATATTTCGGCATAGCGCCTTTCTCAAAAAATGACAAAATATCTTACAAACTACATTTCTGATGTGTATCAACTAAACATATGAAATATAATAATAATGTCATTGTTTTTCAACGTCAAAATGATGTTGCTTACTATGATTTCATACATGACGTTACACACAATTGCGCCAAAATTAAGAAAAAAAACAAACAACAACGCCAAACTGAAAAGACGTTAGTTAAACTGTCATTTCATGCCACTAGTTTACATCAAAAATAAATCTAAGAACAAAAAAGAAGAAGGAAATAAATACATATTAATATATACTTGCTAATATACTATTTGATATATATAACTTAATATATATCATGTTTCTTGGCACGTTCTTTCAATGTTCTGCTTGTCTCCCCCACATATATCATTTTCTGGCATTTGTTGCAGTATATTCCATATATTAGATTGTAAATGTTACAGTTTTGTTTGTTTACATCTTTTGGAATTTCGCTTTCGTGATTGCTGTGGAAACATTTTTTTAACATTCAACAAACTACACATTCCTTCTAACATGCTTCAGGTATTTGTTGGGAACAATTGTTTAACAACATGCTCCTGGACCAGTTGAAAATTTTCCTCGATCTGAATGCACTTTCCATATAAGGTCATCTCGCATTTATAAAACTTCTCGTAGTATCTCCTGGAAATAAGTATTTGCATACATGTATTCATTAAAGATATGTGTTATGTTTTAGTATGTAATACTAAATTTTCAATATGTTTAAATTTCTTGCGACTCTTTAAATATTGCGTAACTGCATGTGTAATTAAATACAGTGTAATACTACCTATACTGTAAATAGTCATGTTGCGTCATAATACATGCTTCAAAAAATCTTTGCATCCTTCCGCATTCCTGTAATATACAAGAGTCCCATTAGCACCTGTTATGCTCCACTGGTTGAACGGATGATTGTCGGAATGGAAAGGAAACGGAAAGGTAAATACGTTTTAAGTTGTATTTTGATAACGTCTTCTAAAGCATAAGGGTTAAGCGCACGAATGATTATGTCTATCTTTGTGTTAAAATTACAGCTGTCTAGAGAAGATAAATGTATTTATTTTCCCTTTATGAACTGATGTATGGAAAGTTCATTCTATGCACGCTAAGTCAGCGTTCTTGATAAATGTATAAAAGAGGGATACTAAAAGACTTACTGTCAAATGTACAAATCGGTAAATGTAAATTCATGAACATTCAAAATTATGTTAGAAGTTTACGATTCAGAGTATTGGCGACCACTTTGTGCAACAAACGGGAATCACCAGGGCAACTTCGGTAGAGAACCATCAAATGCACATTTGTGTGCAATTATTAAGGTTGAGAAGGATATGCCAAATAAAGATCGAGCTATTTTTTTTGTGTTCTGAATTGGAGATCAACCATTTGAGCATCGTTAGCAAAAAAGCCAAGGAACATTTCAGTGAAGTGTTATCAGAGATGCCTTAGTGGTTTTAGGCAGTATTTCATTTAAAGAAATGTTTCTGTTTAGTTCTGGCGGCGAACAAACTGTATAACGGCAACAATTATAGAGAATATTTGTTTTTGTAATAATTTGAAAAAGAAAAACACTAGACAGAAGTTTAGGAGATGTCATTTGATGATTTTCTAATATTTGCTCTACCAGCCATGTAGTGTAGTTGTGTGAACCATTTGCACAACTTTGGCAAAGGACTACCTAAGGAACATTTCTGAGACTTTTCATACATTTCTCTTAGTGGTTTCAGGTAAGATAATCACCTAAAAATCTTTATATATTTAGCTCTTGGATAATTTCTTAATTTCATTAACGATGTCTAAGTGGTTTAGGAGATGTTGTTTAAAGTAAATTGTACACAAGAACGAACACATGACGGACGAATCGTCATAGCTGAAGCTCGCTGGACTTAAGTAATAAAAAAATAGCATTAATTTGATCAATTAACCCATGTTTGAAAATGTACAACCAAGAAAAAGCAAAACTGGTTAAACTAGTTACGACTAGTTAAGACAATGTATGATCCTGTGTAAACATGTGGTATAATAAATACTTCATTAAACATGTTTAAGCATCCGCCTTTATACTTAAAGTTTCCAACAGAAAAAAGAGTAAGATTATAAGTTACTTCCGTCTTTTCTTCATAAGCATCAAGTACTCATCCTTCGTGCCTGAATCACAAAACCGTTGCTTGCTGAAATTTACACAAATATGTGCGTTTTGAACAAATCATGGCACGTATATGAAAGATATGGATATACTGATATACATGGAAATGCGGACTTCAGGGTTTACAAAACTTAAGTGACAACAGACATTCAAAATTTTGAAGTTAAAGCTTTTTCTTCAATTTGACCTAGTGACCTAGTATTTGACCCAACATGAACCAGATTTGAACTCGGCCGAGATACCATTGGGACAAATGTTCTGACGAACTTTCATGACGATTAGGCAAAAAATGTAACTTCTAGAGTGTCAACAATCTTTTTCCTCAATTTGACCTAGTGACCTAGTTTTTGACCCCACATAACCCAGATTCAAACTCGGCCGAGATACCATTAAGACAAATGTTCTGACCAAGTTTCATGACTATTGGGCAAATGTGGTAACTTCTAGAATGTTAAAAAGCTTTTTCTTCAATTTGTCCGAGTTACCTAGTTTTTGACCCAACATGACCCAGATTCGAACTCGGCCATTGGGACAAATGTTCTGACCAAGTTTCATGAAGATTGTGCAAAAAATGTGACTTCTAGAGTGTTAACAAGCTATTTCTTCAATTTGACCTTGTGACCTAGTTTTAACCCCACATGACCCAGATTCGAACTCCTTTGAGATATCATTGAGACAAATGTTCTATACAAGTTTCATGAAGATTGGGCAAATAATGTGACTTCTAGAGTGTTAACAAGCTTTTTCTTCAATTTGACCTAGTGACCTAGTTTTTCACCCCATATGACCCAGATTCGAACTCGGCCGAGATTCATTGGGACAAATGTTCTGTCCAAGTTTCATGAAGACTGGGCAAAAATGTGACTTCTAGAGTGTTAACAATCTTTTTCTTCAATTTGACCTAGTGACCTAATGTTTGATACCACAAGATCCAGATTCGAACTCGGCCGAGATATCATTGGAACAAATGTTCTGACCAAGTTTCATGAAGATTTGGCAAAAATTGTGACTTCTAGAGTGTTGACAAGCTTTTCCTATAGCCATATAAGGAAAACTGCTCCCCACCCCTCTAGCGGCCATGTTTTTCACCGGACCGGAACCATTTTCAAACTCGGCAAAGATATCATCAGAACAAAGGTTCTGAGCATGTTTCATGTTGATTGGGCAAAACATGTGACTTCTAAAGCTTTTCCTATAGCCATATAAGGAAACCTGACCCCCCCATGGCGGCCATGTTTTTCAACGGACCGGAACCATTTTCGAACTCGGCCGAGATATCATAAGAACAAATGTTCTGAGCAAGTTTCATGTTGATTAGCCAAAAAATGTGACTTCTAGAGTGTTCACAAGCTTTTTCTATAGCCATATCAGGAAAACTGCCCCGCTCCCCGGCGGCCTTGTTTTTCAAATGACCAGAAACATTTTCGAACTCGGCCGAGATATCAAAAGAACAAAGGTTCTGAGCAAGTTTTATGTTGACTGGGCAAAAATTGTGACTTCTAGAGTGTTCACAAGCTTTTTCTATAGATATATAAGGAGAACTGCCCCGCCCCTTGGCGGCCATGTTTTTCAACGGATCGGAACCATTTTTGAACTCGGCCAAGATATCATTAAAACAAATGTTCTGAGCAAGTTTTATGTTGACTGAAGATTGGGATGAAGATGTGACTTATATAGTGTTCACAAGCTTTTTCTTCAATTTGACCTAGTGATCTAGTTGTTGACCTCACGTGACCCAGTTTCGAACGCGGCCAAGATATCATTGGGACAAATGTTCCGACCAAGTTTCATGAAGATTGACCAATAAATGTGGCCTCTAGATTGTTCACAAGGAAAATGTTCACAACGGTCGACGGACAAAAGGCGATCCTAAAAGCTTACCATGAGCACGTTGTGCTCAGGTGAGCTAAAAACATAGACGCAAAGAAAAAAGCAGAAAAACGCACGATATTAACATAGTTAAAAAACTCAGACGACTTGAAAATTGTAGGAAGATGCCGACGATATGAATAACGCAACGGTATGCAATAGACAAAAAATGCAGATGATATTTAAATAGTAGAAAAACGCAGACACTATGAAACAAGTAGGAACACACAGACTATATGACAATAGTAGAAAACTCAGATGCTATGAAAGAATGCTTGTTGTAGATAACACAGTTCACACTTATTGTAGAACGTAAGGCGTTGTATTGATTTTTGCATTGTGTGTTGTTCTTGTGGATATTTCATGAACTTAAATTAAATGAGTAAAATTTGAGTACCGGTATTAATGACGTTTCTTCTTTTCAAATGTGAGACGAGCAAATTGTTAAATGAATTATAAGTACAGAATTATATTGTGTGTTGTTTTAGTTTTAATTATAATTACTAGTTATTTGTACATTAAAGAAACATAAAACTATGTTATTTACTTAGAATTAACGCCGCGCAATGTTGAAAATGTAATTAATGTCTCATACGTCATAATAATAGGTAACAAAACAATGTTGAGAATATTGTATTAATATAATGTTATATATACAGTTATAGGGCAACTTAAAGACGTTTTAACAACAAATATATTATTTTTGAAGCCCGTATAACGTTTGCGTTTTCCTTCTTAACCTGTATTTTCTGCGTTTGCTGTTCGTTTTTGTCAGCGCCGCGCTCGGGTTAAAACTGTCCTCGTTACGAAATTACGTTAATTGTAAGACAACTAATAACAAGACAAATACAGTCTTAACGACAACGAACTATTGCGTGATATCTGCAATCCAGCATGACGCGAGATAAAGAAACATTATTTAAAGATGTGTTTACGACATGTCCAACAAACATTTATTAACACTAGTTGAAGCTTCGTTAGAAGTGCTTTAGTTTTCTCCAGGATACGAATGCTGACAATAATCCCCCTAAGACTATCTGAAGTCAATATTTTAAGAGGTACATCACATTTCACTTTATAATAATAAGAGGTTATATACACATTTGCTGGGTTTATAGAGTTCTGTAAATAGTTGTTCCTGAACGCATAAAGAATTTTCTGCACGCATTAAGAGTTCGCCAATCACCAGTTAGTTGACCGACAATTAGCTGATAGAACTGTACTCGAATGTTGTATCCTGCTGTAAGTATTCAAATTACAAGTATACAAGTAGGTTAAACGGCAAGTACTAGTTAGATAGAGATGATTACACTATGGTGCAATTTTGTTTTATGTCTAAATTATGAATTACATTGAGATTGCTTAACACTCACAACAAAAGAGTTTACAAAAATCTATCAACTACTTTTCCTATATTTCAGATTTAAGGCAAAGTATTTCAGAAGAACCTATCATATTAAGCGAGTTACTGAGTCCCGAAATAAGTGTGTGCTGTAGGAAGGGTTATTACAAAAAAGGTACCGCATGTTAGTGCTGGTCTGTGTCGTATAAGTCTTTTACGTGAACTTTTTTATGGGAGTTTATGTTATTGCTGTGTGTAAAGTTCTACTGATACTTGATACTTGATAGCCCATTTATTAGTCCAACTTAGGTCAAGGTCAAGTAAGTTTGGGTGACATCGGTGGATTGGGGATAGTCATAAGCAACAACTGTGTAAGTATCCGAGTATTGTAGCAAGCGGTGTTGGTGCTAGACGAAACGGCAAAATCTTGTTAACCAAGAAACAGCCCATTTAAATTATTCTAATTGAAAATTAGGTCAATTTAACAGTGAGGTTGGGTGGTATGGGTGGATTGGGAACGGTCATAAGTAACAACTGTGTAAATATCCAAGTGTTGTTGCAAACGGTGTTGCAAGCAGTGTTGGCGATAGACGAAACGGTAAAATCTAGTTAACCATGAAACAACCCATTTGAATTATTCTAATTGCAATTTATATCAATGTAAAGTGAGGTTAGGTGATCTGGGTGGATAGGGACTGGTCATAAGCAACAACTGTGTAAGTATCCAAGTGTTGTAGTAAGCGGTGTGTGTGCTAGATGAAACAGTAAAATCTACTTAACCTTTTCACGGACGGATCCGAAGGACGGATGGACGGACGGACGGACGGACAGGACAATTACTATATGCCTCCCGCATCAAGATGCCGGGTACATAAAACTGTTATGTCCGATTTCTGTATGCATAACTCAGTGATTGAACTATGATTGTTTGCTATCGGGTTTCTGTACTGTCTAACATCATAGCAGCCCGAGAAACTACGTATGAATAAGCAATGATTTTTGAAAATGGATTTGCTGTAGCACCACTGTTGAAAGGCTCGATGAAATATAACCTTTATCACAGAACATCGGGTTATTATTTGTACACATTGTTAAAAATGCGGACAGTTGAGAATAGCGGTAGTTTTATGGATCATAGAGATTGTACTCATATCCCCATCATCAGCCCCTGTGGAGCGGACTCTGAAATCTACCGGAACCGGAAGGCATATTTCGAAATCATTTGCAAGGTGAAGGAACACATATTGTGACAGCTTATGCGTTCTTGAAAGTTGAAATACGTTGGAAAAAAGACACTTGTAGTTGAAAAACGGTAATAATTAGTGTATACCGGTAATATACAATGTATAAACCCGCATTATTATCAACTGTACATATTTATATAATGTATATAAACCAAGAACAGCACCATGACACTGTTTACTGGTTTCGCTTGCCTTTTCTGGCGCTCCTTTTTACTTGTCTAAATATTATTGTTGATTTATTACTGCTTGATGGCTCGTTGCTGTGCTCTCGTTATATAAATGCACTCAGCATCTGGTGCCGAACTTGATGCCTCTCATTTATCTTTCGAATGGTGTCTTCTGAAAGCAAGTTCTTGTATTTTATCCTATTAATACAGCCAAATCGATCGGATAACAACCCATCGTATAAACTATATAGAGGATATTTGTTTGTTTTCAGTGTGATAACGCGTGATATCGTCAGTCGCTTGCGCCAGTGTAAATATGTACATTTTCTCCCTTGCCGGTGACGATATCACGCGTTATCATACCGAAAACAAACACATTTTCTTTTTATTTAAATGCTATTTGAATATTCTTTACGTTTGATTTTATTTAGGGGATTTTCAACAAAACATCTACAATATTACGTCCGCATTATTTTCTCTATAATGCGTAGTAATCGGGATTCGTAACAAACATTCCAGCGCCATCTTGGATTACGATCAAATGTGCCGTGGATTAGATCTAGTTAAGCAACGTAAATCGCAAATTATTTTTTTGACTCAATGCATTATCACGGCAGCGTGTTTACAGTACGACAGTCTACTATGCTACACAGTATATTCATAGACAACGCAGAATCCGTGTTTCTAAATTTATGTAAGTTTGAATACAATTGGATACACGTAGTCGTTGAATAATGGTCAGCTTTTAAATCAAGAAGTTAACACACACTGCTAGCTTTATATTTATACTTATGATAAAAGTACATATTGAAATCGAATGTGCGTTCAGTTCTCCAAAATTCAGTTTTCTAAAAATAGCGTGTGCATAGGTGTTATTGTGTAAACAATAGTTAACACAGTCATGACATTCAAACGCACATGTGTTTTCGCAAGCAATTTCAGCTGATTAAACTTAGATGCGCGTTCAAATGTAAAACATCAAAAGATGTACTGTTAGGAGTGTTCTGAAATTGAATACGTATACGTATAAAGTGTTTTCTATATTAATTATTCGGACTTAACAACACAATTGGATAAAAAGCTGGTAAGGAATTTGAAGAAAACAACATGGCGGAGAATTAAACGCTGAACACTACTTACAAGAACACACATTGGATACTTAAATACTAAAGAGTGGTTACTGGATATAAAAACTTAATACACACAAAACAATATAAGTATGTACTTAATGAACACAAGTTATTACTTAAGTGTACACTGGATTCTTGTTATATTTTGAATTTGGAGAACGGGCAATATAACAATTATGTAAACAAAGGGAGACTACTGTTCATAGCAACAGTAAACAACAAGTGCAAGTGTAACATGATGGGATGAATAAGGAGGATAAAATAAATACTTTGGATGCTAAAATTAAATTTGGACCAAGATGACGAGCTTTAATGCCTTGTGGGTAAAACTTGTACCCGCAAGGCATTGTCTGTTCTAGTCTCCTTGGCTCAATACGACTGAGGAAAATCCAAGAGAAAATAAGAGGAAAGACACTTCAATATATCAGAGAGGTATTCTTAACATTTGGTGTTATTAATCTATAGTGGTTAAATTCAATTTTTACGGTGACAAACTCGAAATTAAAAATAAAATTCACGAACTTCTTCCTGACAGTCATTACCGTGTGAGCGACCAGTTTCCGAAGGCTATCCAAGAGCGCCGACGAAAACTTGTGCCATACTTGATACAAGCCCGGAAGGACGGTAAGCAGGCGTCGCTTTCGTACGACGCGCTCTACGTCGACCGTGTTAAGTACACGCATGATCACCCCCCAACAGGGCCTATACCGGAAATGCCGCACCATGGACCTCTGAACAACCTTCGTCGCGACACCGGAAGTCACGGTACTACTCAAACGCGTACCAGTTAGGAAGTCGACCAGAGGCAGCTACGTGTTTGCTCGTGGAACGTTCATGGTTTATTATCGAAATTAAATGACAGTGACTTTCTAAATTTTATTAATACATATGACATTCTTATTCTCACGGAAACTTGGAATTCTAGATTAGCAAGTATTAATATTGATAATTTTAATTGTTTTTCATGCCCCGTCCAAAATGTAACAAAAAAGCAAAGCGGGAGAGTGGCGGTGTTGTAGTATATTTTAAGAAGCCATATTCAAATGCAGTAGAACTAATTAAACTTAACACTAACGGTATACTTTGGCTTAAACTGAAAAAGCAGTCATTATGTTTAGAAAATGACATTTTTGTATGTGCATGCTATATACCACCATGTGAATCACATGTTTATTCAAATGTAAACTCGCCGTTATTTGAATTTGATTTTTTTGAACAGATAGCGTCTGATGTACTTATCTACAGTCAGCAAGGAGATATCATGTTAGTTGGTGACCTAAATTCGAGAGTGGGCGAGCGGCCGGACATTATTAAAAATATAAATCTTGACCGTTATGTTCACATGCCTGTTTATGATGTTCCGCTCGAAATAGTACCGGCTCGCTCATCGTTTGATAGTCATGTTAACCAATTTGGTAACAAGTTGTTGTCACTTTGTAAAGAAAATAGCTTATTAATTGTGAATGGTAGATTAGAGCCGGGTCATTTTACATGTTTCAACTGTGCTAGAAGTTCTTTGGGAGCCAGTGTTGTGGATTATGTAATAGTTAATTTTAATCTATTGCCATGTATCTCTAGTTTTAAAGTGAATGACTTAACTGAATTTTCAGACCACTGCCCTATTGATTTTATTTTTACATGTAGGTATCGAGAACCTAATGCTACTAATGTGGTATTTAATAAGTTATCTTGGGAGGATGGTAAATCCGCAGATTTAAATATCCTGCTGAATAGTAAAACTCATATTTTTGAAAATATTACTAATAATTTAATACTGGAAAATGAAAATTTTAACACATGCATTAATCAGTTATGTGAACTTATATATGATGTATCTTTTCAAGTACATGGACGTATTTTAAATTTAGATAGTACAAAACCACGAAATATACGCAAATCTTTATGCTTCGACCAAAATTGCAAGAGGCACAAACAAGCTTTCTACAACAGTAAACGTATGTACAAAAACGATCCATCATTTGCGAACAGAACGTCATTTTTACAAGCGAGATCGACATACTGTACAACAAAACGTACTGCTAAAAATAAATTTTATAACAAAGAAAGTAAAACATTGTCAACTTTAAGTAAATCCAACCCAAAGAAATTTTGGAAATACATAAACAAATATAAGCTTCATAAAAAAACGTCTGGTACTAATGACGTAAATATTGATGATTTAATAAATCATTTTAAACATCTATCTAACACACCTCATCACAACTCGTTCA
This sequence comes from Congeria kusceri, assembly GCA_027627225.1. Lineage (NCBI taxonomy): Eukaryota > Metazoa > Mollusca > Bivalvia > Myida > Dreissenidae > Congeria > Congeria kusceri. The sequence continues at coordinate 86,638,760 of CM051024.1, forward strand.
ATGTTGATGAAAACGTATCAAGACATGAAACACTACATATTGAGGAGTTAGATCGCCCATTTACAATTTTAGAAATACAAAAAACAATATCAAAGCTCAAACGTCATAAAAGCGCTGATATGTCTAACAATGTTGCAGACTTTTTTATTGACTCTAACGAGTTTATTTCTCTGTATTTAGTTAAAATTTTTAATTACATATTCGAGAAAGGTATATATCCTGAAATATGGTGTAATGGTGCTATTGTCCCTATTTTCAAAAAAGGAGACAAAAATGTTGCTTCTAACTATCGAGGTATTACATTAGTAAATATTATAGCTACAATTTTTTCACTTACATTGCACAACCGAATAAATTCTTGGTGCGAGAAAGATAATATATTTAACACATCGCAATTCGGATTTAGAGATAATCGTAGTACGATTGATAGCATTTTTATATTGCACACTATAATCCAGAATATTATTAATAATAAATCAAAACTTTATTGCATTTTTATGGATTATGAAAAAGCATTTGATACTGTAATACATGAAGCACTGTGGATTAAATTAGTACAAACAGGAATAAGTTGTAAAATGTTAAACATGATCAAGTCAATCTATCAGAATGTTAAATCATGTGTTAAAAATCATAAAGATATGTCTTATTCGGAGCTTTTTGATGTTACGTTAGGTGTAAAACACGGTGAGCCATTATCACCTTTATTATTTATTTTATTCATAAATGACATTAATGATTGTATTGATGTTAATAATTTAACCGAAAAAGATATACGTTTATTATCTATATTTATGTTGTTATTTGCAGATAATATTGCATTATTTACTACAAATCCAGAAAGTTTGCAATTGCAATTAAATTCTATATATCAATATTCATGTAAATGGGGATTAAAAATAAATGTAAACAAAACTAAAATGTGCATATTTGAAAAAAGGAAAAGTAATTGTTCGTCTAGGTGGAGTATTAACCAACAGGCTATTGAAATTGTTGATGAATTTTGTTACCTTGGCCTAAAACTACACTTTACTGGTAATATATCAAGAGCAATAAAGGCACTTAATGAACAAGCCTTAAAAGCTTATAATCATTTATTGTCTATTTTTAGTAAAGTGCAGCTAAGTACTAAAACAAAACTTTCTCTTTTTGACTCCCTAGTTGTTCCAATTATTCTATATGCATCTGAAATATGGGGAATTTACAACATTAAAGAAGTAGATAAACTTCATTTTAAATTTTGTAAAACTATTCTAGGTGTACGCTCACAGACTTCTAATGCCGCTGTTTTAGGTGAATAAGGCAGATTTCCTCTCTCTATTATATGCAAGCAACGTGCCCTTATGTATTGGGTTAAAATTAAGCAAAACCCCGAAACTTTGATGCACATTGTTTACAACGAACAATGTAATCTCTACAATGATTCTATTAGGGATAATAACAATAACAATACTCTGTGGTGTGTATTTGTTAAACAAGCATTAGAACAACTAGGATACGGAATGTATTTCAATAACTTAAACGACAATTTTAATTATTCTAATGAAATTAACCAGAGAATAAAAGATCAGTTTATCCAAAATTGGCACGTTACAATTAATAACCAACCGAAACTAGAGTACTATAGAATGTTTAAGACGGAATTCGTGTATGAAAAATATCTAGATTGCATTAATAATAAAAATCAAAAACATCAGCTATCAAGATTTAGACTTAGAGCCCATACATTGGAAATTGAGACTGGTAGATATAATAACATACCTAGAGATGAACGCAAATGTAAACTATGTAATGCAAACACTGTTGAATCCGAATATCATTTCTTTCTAACTTGTTCAATCTACAAAGATCTTCGAACAAAATATTGTGTATTCGATCCAACTGGCCAAATTTAGTAAAATTTAAAAACATACTCTCTTGTCAAAATACTACAGTCATTAACAATGTTGCCAGATTCATTACCGATGCTATGAAACTCCGTGAGGAAAAATTACAACTATTTGCTGCTTCTTAATAAATATTGTATGAAACACTAAATATATTGTCTATTTATTACTTGTTTGTTCTCACTGCGTTGTTTTAATACATACACTTTTGTACACGATGTTTGAACACTCTTCATTGTAGTTTATGTCTATGTATATTAACATGATTGTATTTGTATTGTACTGATGCACTTTGACTATATGTTGTTTACTTGTATGTTAATGGTCAAAGGCGTTTTGCCGATGTTCCAATAAAAAAACTTGAAACTTGAAACTTGAATCTTCACTACTTTTCTTTTTTGGTAATTATATATGATAAATGGTGACAACACCTACAATTAAATATTGTTCAAATCAAATAAAATTAAAAACGTAGTCCATCACTGTGAGTGATATAGGGATATATCTCACTGATATCTTTCCATATTTCACTGCTTAGCATTAAATAAAGCTTTATACTATTGCTATTTTAAGCACACGTTTTTTTCGATCGGTATTTTTAGAACGCTAAATATTTCAATGTGACGTCATACCAAATGATGAAGTTTAGTAAACAAAGACCCAGTGTTAAAACTGGGAAACCAACGTTGTTTTTTATATACATGTTTCATGAGCATAGCATGATAGGATAGAAAAGATAAATGGAACATTAGGTGAGTGTTGGATAAAGATGAAGTTTATCATGCTCGTCACGAAACATCTTTTTCTAAGCCTTGCATGATAAACTTAATCATTATCCAACTATCACCTAATATTCTCTATATCTGTAGCCAAACTCTACATTTCATGTTACGGTCAATCTGTCTCTCACCCTTTGCCAACTCTTCTCTATGGAGCCGTTTTCGAGGGCTGCAAGAGCTTGGAAAATTGCTTCTCTGCTCCCAGCTTCGACGTGTCAAAACCTGGATGCCTCTTGCTTCCTGACCGTCTGACATTTGCAATCCGGACTTGCATTTTGGAAATTACAAGGTTATAGTCCGTTGCTACGACTGCTCCACGATAGGCTCTTACATCGGTGAGGGTCCTTCTCTATATTCTAGATATGGCAAAGTGATCGATCTGGTTCTTTGCCGACATGTCTGGTGAGGTCATCCGTTAAAGGCTTTGTGGTGTTTTCTATGGTAAGGTTGGTGGTCTTACGCACAACTTTCCTCCTTTCTCATACCTACTGTGAACTGTAACGATGTTTCGTTCTTTATTTTAAACAAGTTTTAACAAGTTTACTTTTTCATAATATATATCTAGTATATAAATGCAGAAATACATAGCGTTCTACTCAGATATAAAAATATCCGTTACAACTATTTTTAATTACGCCCGTGTGGGCATCACAAACCGGCGCGGAAAGTAGGTTCAATACTGCACTGTAGCGTGCTAGAGTCAAGATTGAACATTCGTTTGATATATTGAAGAGGAGATTCCCTTTTTTGAGCCTTGACCTACGTCTGATGGTTCAAACATCTTTACGCGTGATGACGCATTGATGTTGCTCGATCGGACGTTTCAGTTCAGCGAGTTGACGGTGGTGTCGAGGGCAGGGCACTGCGACAAAAAAAAATGCTAATAAGACTTTTTTAGTGGTAAGATCGATGTACATATTAATAAATGAAATAGTCTAAAATGTCATTTTGATTTATATCTTTACGAAATTATGTCCACTGCCAAAATATTACTAGTATGGTTTCCAAACAGGGCTTGGTATTTATACTTGTGCCACTGGTTTTGCCATCTTCAACAAAAGAATATCATATTTAAGCTTTAAATTGTACATTTTTAATTCATGTTCTTTAGTTGCGAGTTCTTAAAAATATACAAGAGCTGTATCAGGAGAGCGCGCCAGACTACTCAAACCGCTTTGTCAAAGTTATTGGCCTCTGTCAGTACAAAAAGGGGCATAATTCGGCTTTGGCCCTTGAACTTACATAATGATCCTGAAGTCATGTGTGAAGTTTTAATTGAATAATATCTGTAGAAGATATAAAGATATGGAGTTGTTGCACGCAAACTTTAACCTGAATTTTCCATATACAAAAAGGGCATAATTCAGCTTAATTTTCTGCCAGAGTTATGGGCCTTAGTCCATGACTTTATGTAATAGTGTCGAGGGCAGGTCAGGGCAATGCAAAAAATGCTAATAATAAATGTTATTACTAAAATGTAAATAATAATAATAAAAGAGTATATAATGTAATCTTGATTTTTATCTTTACGAAATTATTTCTTCTGCTAAAATATTACTGTTACGGTTTCCAAACAGTGTTTGGTACTAATATATCTGACACTAGTTTGGCCATCTTTAACAAAGAATATCTTTTTAAACTTTAAAGTCTCCATTTTAATCATGTTCTTTTGTTGCAAGTTCTTTTACAAGAGCACCGCCTACGGGTCCTGGACGCTCGACTTTCTTGTATTTGATAATATTCAACCCTTATGTTAAAAGAATGGGTTCATCACTGTGATGAAGTGTGTTGAATTTCAAGTCAATACCTCTTATAGATATTGAAAATTTTGAACAAAAGTTAAAATTAATTCTAAGTTGAAAAAAAGGCAATAACTCAATTAAAATCCTTGATATAGTTACATCATCTTGTCTACGGAATGGATTCATAAATGTGATCAAGTATTGTAAGTTTCAATTCAATACCTCTTATAGTAATTTTGTAGTTTGACTTAAAACCAAAATTCAAAGTTTAAGAAAGGGCAATAACTCAAACGAAATCCTTGATAGCGTTACCTCCTCTTGTATACAGAATAAGTTCATCATTGTGATCAAGAACATTGCGTTTCAAGTCAATACCTCATACAGGTATTGAGAAATTTGACCCAAGGTGAAAATTATAAGTTGAAAAAGGGTAATAACTCTAACAAACTCCTTAAAAGAGTCACCTCCTCATGTCTGCAGAATGGGGCAGCACCATTAACAAGCATCTTAAGTTTCAATTTAATGTTTTTGACAGTTAACGAGACATTTTATATGTATTAAAATTGTCAACATATTCTAAGTTATTAGCCCAAACAAGGGCAGATAACTCTGAAAATACAAATCGCAGGGTTACCTGTCTTGTTTTAATAAATTACCCTTATGATAGTGAACAAGTATCACCATTTTTGTTTTCTATTTATTTGAATGACTTAGAGGAATATTATATGTTAAACGGCTTTAATAGTATTGATATTGGTATGTTGAAATTGTTTTTGCTATTGTATGCAGATGATATTGTAATTATGTCTGAATCTGAGGAAGAATTGAAGAAAGGCTTGTGTCTGTTAGAAGAATACTGTGATAAGTGGAAGCTATGTGTAAACTCAAATAAAACAAAAGTAATGATTTTTTAAAAAGGTGGTCAGTTTAGGAGAAATCTAAGTTTTTTATATAAAGGCCAGGCATTGGAAATTGTTAAAACATTTACATATTTAGGAATTGTATTCTCTACAGGAGGATCATTTGCAAGTACTTTTGATACACTTGCAGGCCAGGCTTCAAAAGCTGTTTTTAAATTAAATTCATATTTAATTAATTTCCCTTTAATCTCTATGCATACCAAGTTACAGTTATTTGATCAGCTTGTTTTATCTATTTTAAATTATGGATCAGAGGTTTGGGGTTTAATTGATTCGATGACTCTAGAGAGAGTTCATTTACATTTTTGCAATACGATATTAGATGTGAACATTCAAACCCAAAATAATTTTGTATATGGAGAACTTGGTAAAACATCCTTGATAACTAAAAGAGCTGTTAATGTGATTAGGTACTGGTTAAAAAATTTTAAGTTAGAAGAGCACAAATATGTTAAGTGTATTTATTTGCATATGTGTAGCAATTTAATAAGTAGGCCGAATGCCCACTCATGGACAAAATCTGGATGTAATTTGCTGCAATCTTTAGGTTTACATTATGCATGGCTAAACCAAGGTGTAGGGGATGAAAAGTGCTGTTTGTCATCAGTAAAGTCAAGAATAAATTATGCATTTATACAAAATTGGATAACAGAACTAAATAACTCATCTAGAGCAAAAAGTTAAAATATGTTTTGTAAATTTGAATTTCAATTTTATCTAAAACATGTCAGTATTAATAAGTTTAGATTTGATCTTTGTAAATTGAGAGTTTCTTCACATAAGCTAGAAGTCGAATCAGGCCAATGGCATAAACCTGACCAGATACCTTTTCATGAAAGAAAATGTCAGCATTGCAATGTTCTTGAAGATGAGTTTTATTTCTTGTTAGAATGTTTACTGTATAATGATATTAGAAAACTATATATTAAGAAGTATAACTGGAAAAGACCAAATGTACCCAAATTTATAGAATTAATGCAATCCGACAATGTAATTATTAACAGAAACTTAGCTAAGTATGCCCATAAAGCGTTTATTCAAAGAAACCAATATACATATTATTACGATTAATGTTACCGCAAATGTATTCACACTTGACTTCTCGCTCCGCATGTTGCTCTGTATATTTATTAAATACTCATTTAAATTGATATTTTGCTGTTGTTGACTATAGCATAGTTAATATTTGTATTTATATGCGCAACCTGTAATAATTGATTTATGCTTAATTCAGTCGAGAATTAGTTTTACAAAGATGACCCCTATGCATGCTTTTATATATATTTGTGTACTACTTCATGTATACTCATGAACTGTATGTCTGATGTATATTGCAAAACCGTGACAAGTTATTAAAAGTTTCAAATGGACATCTTTCATAGTTTTTGAGAAATAGACTCTGACAAAAAAACTTAATAAAAAAACTTTCTTGTATTTGATATTATTCTGGACTTTTGTTAATAGAATGGGTTCAGCACTATCATGAAGTGTGTTGAATTTCAAGCCAGTAACTCTCATGAAAAATTTGACCTTACACTAAAATTATAAGTTCAAAAATGGCAATAACTCCACCAAAATCCTTGACATATTACCTCATCTTGTCTACAGAATGGGTTCATACTTGTGATCAAGTATTTTGAGTTTAAATCAATACCTCTTATAGTTAGTGTGAAATTTAACCTAAAGCCAAAATTCTAAGTTAAAAAGGGCAATAACTCGAACAAAATCCTTCATAGAATTACCTCCTCTTGTCAAGAGTATCAATTCATCACTGTGATCAAGTACTTTGAGTTTCAAGTCAATACCTCCTACAAATATTGAGAAATTTGACCAAAAGCGAAAACTCTAAGTTAAAAAAAGGGCAAAAACTCCTACAAAATCATTGAAAGAGTTACCTTTCATGTCTGCAGAATGGGGTCAGCACCATAAACATGTATCTTGAGTTTCAATTTAATGTCCTTGATAGTTATTGAGAAATTTAACAAACAAGAGGGCCACGATGGCCCTAGGTCGCTCACCTGATATTTATGGATGAAATTTCATTAAAATATCTCAATAGGTTTGCAAGTTATTGAGCGATAACTGTTTTTCAATTTTTAGTAACAGTGACCTTAACCCCACCCACCACATTCGTAAAGCATATTTGATATAAACCAGCCCTGCAGTTCCAAGGGCGATTTGGTTGTTCATTGAACTGGGCTAATATATTACAACCACAAAAAATGTTTCATAAAGTTTATTGAAGATTAAATGAAAACTGTTGGACTTACAGAGTGGAAACAACTATGAAAGCTCATCTTAGATAACTGAAGGCCATTACACAACAATTCCTAATGCAATTTCACTGATTATCGAACTTGGTCGAGATATTATGCCCACAAACATTTTCATGAAGTTTGGTAGAGATAAGATGAAACTTTTGGACAAATGTGAATACTGGCAGACTGTCCAACTGACAGACATACATTAGCAAACCAATATACAACGCCATCTTTGATGGGTGCATAATGAAAATGTCCGAAGACTTTAACTACCAGCAAAACAATTTTAGTATATTTTTCTATCATTCAGAATTAGATTCTGCCACTGGAACAATTTAAGTCCGGGCCATACATATATGGGCGTATAAAACTGCAAAAACTGGATAAATACGCTAAAAAAATATTTTGATCACTTCGCTCACTCGGCTTTTACAACATTCTTATTAACTTCAGTCAATCATACCCAACCTAGCCCACCCCCTATGATTCTTATGTACAACGTATTACTTAATGGCGCCAAAGTTCAGCAAAAATGATTAACTTTAGACAATAAGTATATATACATGGATTGAAATTGGATTTATACATGTTTCACACACAAGGTAATTTATAATTTGTGAATATTTTTTCAAATTTTAGATTAATTACATTTTTTATGAAAAATAATAAACAAAACACAAACGTCAATAAAATAATCAGCTTTTGATCAATAAATCCAACTTTAAACCTGTGTCCGAAAATATAGAGTCATGTATTATGTGTTTTAAGCTGACTGTCCGAAAATAAAGAGTTGCAACAAATAATTATTTTGTTTTTTCATTATAAAATGTATTGTATTACAGTAGTAAATGTGTTTTCAAGTATTTCAAATGAGGAGTGCCATGGGAAACCCGGACTTAATGCATGTGCATAAAGTATTGTCCCGGATCAGTCTGCACATGCTCATAAAAGCGGAGAGTGTCGTCCTGGATTAGCCTGTGCGGACTGCACTGGGTAATCTGGGATGACACTTTACACACATGCATTAAGCCAGGTTTTCCCACGACATACCTCAAATATTTTCACATACTGTGGTGTGGGGGGATGTGGGGTGTATGGGTGTGGGGTGCGTGGGTGTGGGGGGTGGGGGGGTGTGGGTGGGGGTGTGTGGTGTGTGGTGTGTGTGTGTGGTGTGTGTGTGTGGTGTGTGTGTGTGTGGTGGGGGGTGTGGGGTGGGGTGGGGGGGGGTGGGGGTGGGGTGGGGGGTGAGTGGTGGGGTGGGGTGGGGTGGGGTGGGGTGGGGGGTGGGGTGGGGTGGGGTGGGGTGGGGGGTGGGCTGTGGTGGATGGGTGGGTATGTGGGGGTGGGTGGGGGTGGGTGGATGTGTGTGTGGGTGGTGTGAGTGTGTGTGTGTGTGGGGGGGTGTGTGTGTGTGGTGTGTGGTGTGTGGTGTGTGGTGTGTGGTGTGTGTGTGTGTGTGTGTGTGTGTGTGTGTGTGTGTGTGTGTGTGTGTGTGTGTGTGTGTGTGTGTGTGTGTGTGTGTGTGTGTGTGTGTGTGTGTGTGTGTGTGTGTGTGTGTGTGTGTGTGTGTGTGTGTGTGTGTGTGTGTGTGTGTGTGTGTGTGTGTGTGTGTGTGTGTGTGTGTGTGTGTGTGTGTGTGTGTGTGTGTGTGTGTGTGTGTGTGTGTGTGTGTGTGTGTGTGTGTGTGTGTGTGTGTGTGTGTGTGTGTGTGTGTGTGTGTGTGTGTGTGTGTGTGTGTGTGTGTGTGTGTGTGTGTGTGTGTGTGTGTGTGTGTGTGTGTGTGTGTGTGTGTGTGTGTGTGTGTGTGTGTGTGTGTGTGTGTGTGTGTGTGTGTGTGTGTGTGTGTGTGTGTGTGTGTGTGTGTGTGTGTGTGTGTGAATGGCAATACGACTTAAAATCAAAAACTTGTTAGTTTTATTTATTAGTATTGTGTAACCTAAATCAACTGTCAAAATTAGTTATATACATTGATTTTTCTGTACAATCCAAAATATTTATTGACTTAAAACCTACATAATATACATAGTTTATTCAGGGTTTTTATTTGCTTCCATTTTCTTGTACAATATTTTATAATTAACTTGATAGATTGATTTACACCACTTCTCATCACAATATTTACAATGATATTCCAGTAAACAAATGTATACTTTATATACTAATACAGTATAAAAATAATGAATTAAACTCTAACAAGAAATAAACATGTACTTGCATATAATTCATTTTTTTCAGACTTCCTACAACCAGAAGTACAATGTGTACCAGTTCCTAAGACAGGTGGATGAGCGGGTCAACAGTGAGGCACTGGCCGCTCTTATGGTGTACATCTACAACACCTGGATAAACAGCAGCTTGGTCCATCTTCAATTACAGCGGTCATACCAACAAATACTGCGAGGGTTGTTACAACCGCCTAATCACCAGAGCATCAATGTGAAGACCGGTGCTGTTCTACTTTCTGGTTCTCAAACTTCACAAAGAGGCATCTGACATCCCACTCCACATGAAGATGATGTTGGAGGGGAAACTCCAGTGGATGCAGTGGAATATGACCAGTCCATACACAGAAAGATCTTCAGACTGGGGGAAAAGTACTTTGCCAAGTACTCCTACGCCTCTTGTCTGCTGAGGGAATGCGCTCATGTGTATTGACAATCTGGTGCCAGTGGACACTGAAGTATGCTTACTCCAGAGAGCTGTGATTAAAAAACTTTCACCAAATTCAGACACGGATGCCGACACTGGGGTGAGTAGGAAAGCTCACTTATTCTTTGAACAGTCGAGCTAACAAGAGCTGTCGGAGGACAGTGCGCTTGACTTTTCTTGTGTCAGAGTTACATGCATTGTTTTTAAAACAAATTTTTGATAGTAGAGGCCAATTGAACAAAGTTAATTTCATTCTGGAGTTACCCAGAAGAAAGCATTTTTCTAATTTTCAAAATAGTGACTTTGACCTTAACTCCATATGCAATCAAGGTAAAAAGTATTGCTTTAGGGTATCTATGTGTGAAGATTCATTTTTGAGATAGAGAGTGGAAATCAAAAATTGTTGCCTCCAATGTATCACCCGTACAAGTTTGGTCTAAAACACAGACAGACATACGGACAGACATTTGGAAAGCAATATAGCCCCGATTCTTCTTACGGGGGCATAAAGGTTCAAATATTGTTCTTCTATTTAAAATTATAATACTGAATGGTGCGATATGCTGCACTCACTTCTAAATTGCACTGTTTAATTATATCTGTACAGTTCTGCAACTTCCAAATGAGGAGATTAAATCCGCAGCATTCTAATTGACCCATGATTTGATCAGATGTACTGTGGAGAAGGAAAACTGGATAAGCCACTTTAATTAATTTAAAAACAGATTTCTCCAGCAAATAATCCAGGCTGGACAGATTATGAGAAGGTCATGTAACAAATTACAATATATATTAAGGAACAAGACAAGTAAATCTAGTTGCAACTACAGACTGGAAATAATTAAGGTTATTGCCAGAAAGAGGGGAGGCATAAGGACTGGTTGCCCACAGTAATAACATTGAAACTGAAAGGAGGTAAGCTTGCAACAAGTTTATACATTTACATACACTTTAACAATTATAGACACTTGTGTATGCTATTTCGATAGTATTGCATTGTGTATGCTATTTCGATAGTATTGCATTGTGTATGCTATTTCGATAGTATTGCATTGTGTATGCTATTTCGATAGTATTGCATTGTGTATGCTATTTCAATAGTATTGCATTGTGTATGCTATTTCGATAGTATTGCATTGTGTATGCTATTTCGATAGTATTGCATTGTGTATGCTATTTCGATAGTATTGCATTGTGTATGCTATTTCGATAGTATTGCATTGTGTATGCTATTTCGATAGTATTGCATTGACATTGGAACATCCAATAGTTGTGAGATCACAGGATTTTGTAAGTTTGCACTAGCAGATTATGGAGGCAGTTTTCAATTTTAAACTGATATAAATGTAATTAAACTCATTATATATTATATAACATTCAATTAAAACATTCAGTGCAATGCTGAAAAAGAACAGAAATACTTTAACTAATACATCACATGAAAAAAAAGTGGTTTGCTTCTTATTACATAGACACTCATATAAAGTCAAAAACTAAAATATCTGAAAGCTAACTAAAGATTTAAGTATATCATTAAAAGGGATTAACACAAAATGAGTAGACTTCAAATACATTTAAAACAGCAACATACATGTATGCATCATGGATGTACTACTACTTATTTTACACTACATATTACTTACATTATAACCCCACAAAACAATAGCCTTGTTTGGAATGTTCATTTTGATTCCTAGTCGCAGTCAAGACAAGATATGAAATCATGTCTTATAAAATAATGTAATGTGTTACTAAACAGTACTTTATTGGAAGTATCTATATTATCACCCTAGCTTCATATGTTTAGAATGACAAGAACAATTGTAAAATGGACACCTATACATTGTAGGTGAAGATAGGTTTTCTGATGGTGGGCCATACTCATGAAGACATTGACAATGTATTTTCATCAGTGGCCTGGCACTAATGTGCCGAGCTGATTCGGTGACACTGCCAGACCTACAGACAGAAATGAAGATTCTGCCAGTACAACGATAGATGGGTACCATTGTACTGGTTCACATGACTACAAGGCCTGGTCGTTCTTATGGAATGCAGGGGCATCTAAACTGGAACATCTGGCTCGCATCAAAACACTTACCTTCTGTTGGGAACCAACTCATTTGAAGGACAAAACGTTTGGATAGGGAATACCGAATAGACTCGAAGTTGGTCTTGACATCTGCCATACAAAACATACCATGTGATATTTCTACTGTCAAGCTGAATCCAAAATTTGCCAGTGAGGTTATGGCTATGAAAAATGTAATGGACAAATGGCAAATCAGTGGAAGGCTGTTTAGTACCCAGACGGTGCGGTGGAGCCAGTCAACAAGAACACGCCTGCTTGGGGTAATGACTTAGTGTTTAAGAATGTAGGCAGCTACCCCCCCCCCCCATGCAGATGCACATGCAAGTCAATGCCATCCAATATTGAGAGAGCAAGAAAGACGCAGAAAATTCTGGAGAATTCGAGTCGCAACCAGTTGGAGATGCTGGAGTTGCGAAGATTGCAAGCAGTCTGATTAGATGCGTTGGTACTGGGGCAGTCCACATACAGTGCTAAGTCAAAACCACAGCAGGCAACCACCACCTAAGTACCGATTGCATTATGGATACCGGAAGAAGTTCTGCGGGACATTCACAGGGAGGCAAAGGGCCCCGGAAAATGTGCTGCCTGCCTGATACAGCGCTTATACCCGGAGCTGTTCGCAAATACCAACATGCGTCACACAGTAAGCTGGAACGGTAGTGGGCACCGCAACGAACATCCACTGAGCATCAGAAAAAAGAATGCCATTAAACAGTACGTAACAGTATTTTACCCAGATGTGGCCAATGACCGGTTCTGGCAAGACTCGGTTGTCCCCAAGGTGAACGACTTGCTGCTGTGCAAAGAAAATAAAGGTACAATCATTCGGGACCTACTAACCAGGTATTCGTGACCCACTCTAAACCTCCCTGTTGCGAGTCCCAGCTGACTCCTACGTGAGTCACTGCTGACCCCTACGGGACTTCCTGGAAGTTAGTCACTGATGACCTCAAAGGGACTTTTAGTAAGTGAGGCACTGGTGACCCCCACTGGACTTTACTATGCACATTTGGAAATACATGTACATACATTGATGTTTGTATGTTGTTTGTTGTTTGTATTTATGATTCAAGTTACAAGTGGACTATGTTCACTTGTATAGGTATCGGTAAATGTATCAGTGTAAATGTGTTTTTGTTTCTAGTTACATGTATATACAAAGTTTTTTGTAGTTATGATCTCAGATTCTAGTATACTGATATCACTGTAAATATGCATAAACAGTGTACATTAATAAAAATTATGTATTTATTGGTTAATGTTAGACAGAAATAAACATCAAATATACACATATTCTTTCGGAATTTATCAAGTAGAAGTTTAATGTGAATAATGATAATGCTTTCGGAAAAAAACATAAGTTTTGTCAAAATCCGTCCAGGGGTTACGGAGAACAAGCACAAACAAGGTCTGTAATGTGAAAAACTTCAAAGGGCCATAACTCCGCCAAAAATCTGTGGACGACAACATGCCAACTCTATACACAACTAGACTTAGTTCTTATCAATCCTGTGAAGTTTCATTAAAATCCGACAAGGTCTGTTATGTGAAAAACTTCAAAGGGCCATAACTCTGCAAAACATTGTCTGACGAGGGCATGCCAAAAATATGCACAACTAGACTCGGTACTGATCAATCCTGTAAAGTTTCGTCAACATCCGACCAGGGGTTATGGAGAACAAGCGCAGACTAGGTCCGTTATGTGAAAAACTTCAACAGGCCTAACTCCACCGAAAATCCGCCGATGACGACATGCCGACTATATGCACAGCTAGACTTGGTACTGATCAATCCTGTTGAGTTTTGTCAAACTCCAACCAGTGGTATAGGAGAACAAGCGCAGACAAGGTCCGTTATGTGAAAAACTTCAAAGGGCAGTAACTGCCAACGTAGTGCACGACTAGACTTGGTACTGATCAATCCTGTGGAATTTTGTCAAATCCGACCAGGGATTACAGAAAACAAGCGCAAACAATGCCGACAACGATATGCACAACCTGATCAATCCTGTGAGGTTTCTTCAAAATCCGACCAGGGGTTGCGGAGAACAAGCGCAGACAAACAAACTTTTCAGCAGTCCAGACATCCATCCATCCATCCATACAACTTTCTAGCACAACATCAATATGTCTCCCTACCCACTGTGTGGGGGCAAACATAATAAATTTATCAATGAATGAATGAGAATGAATGAATGGATGAATGAATGAATGAATGAATGAATGAATGAATGAATGAATGAATGAATGAATGAATGAATGAATGAATGGTAAACAAACAATTACCAGTAAATAATGTTTTGATGTTTTCTTTAAATGTCATTTATGAGTTCAATTTTCAGGTCAAGTTTTACACTTTCACACACAATTTTATGATTTATTAAAAATGTGTAGGTCGCCAAATAGTAAAGGTTAAGTATTCGGATTTAATAATTTCACCATAATATTTGGCAAGTGAATAAACCTAGTGTTTGTAAACAGTTTTACCTTGAGAATCAGTGTTTTTGCTTAGGGATTATCCCAAACTACATCCACAGTAGTTATTGCCCTTTGTTTGTGAAAAAAAAGATGCAAAAAATGACATTACTCATGATAGAGACTTCATTTTTCATCCTATCTTCATCAATCTTGCACAGTTTGTTTATGGCCATACAATTAAAGGTGAAGTAGAATATAAGCAAAATCTGGATTTATAGCCTTTGTGAAAATTTTTTATTGTATAGCTGCATTCGAAAGAATCATAAGCCCCCGAAATATTTCAATAAATAGGTAATTATCATGTTTATAAACTTACTGTGCATGATAACTTGAATTTGAATCGCGGTTACGTTTTATTAAGAATTATTTAGAATTGCACACTTCTATCAGTCTCTCCGGTAGATCATACAAGCTTGTCTGTCCGGGTGTCTGTCCACCACGAAGCTTGTCCGCTCTGTACCTTTTAACCGCTTTTAAAAAAGGTATTCAAGGAAATACTTAGATTGAAAGTGGTGTGTTTAAATCGATAACGTCCGCCTTTAAATTTTCTTTATTGTTTCATATTTATTTTGTAATTTGCTTATAATTTATAGATTTTTTAAATAAATTTCTTAGTAAATACATAATTTATACGCAAAATGCACTTCCAACAAAACTAGCTTAGACTCAAAAAATGGCATTTCGACACAGGCAGTCTACAGTTTAATGCTTGCGATGTTGAATGCATTAGGATTGTACGATTGCAATTTAAAAAGCGTGCCGTAAGGCTTAACAAAATAGTTATTTCATTCTGGGAATGAATGTAATATTCTGTTCATAACAAACAATGATGTAATATGTTCATACTTATGCTCAGTTCCAGAGTGTATGTTGTGCATATGTTTATAACTTTATTCTAACCGCTTATGTAACCAATTCTGTAAAGTTTTAATCCCAAACATTATGCAACCATTTTTGGTAGATATAAAACCAGTCTTGTAAGTTTGCATTCCCTAAAATTCTCCTGCGCAATAAAATTTGCCCAACAGAATAATGATGGTCAATTTTACCACAGCATAATTAAGATATTTCTAGCTTTTCATTGGTAGTTACTTACAAAAAATCTAGGTCAAAAGTGATCTTAGACAGCTACGCCGAAAAAATACTGTACGATTCAAGAATGGGACATTTCAATGCATTGGGAATTTGAAATGGCTTCATTACATTATTGATAATTTTAGAATGCGACTGTATACAGAACATCATGCTTGTGCTAGTGCCGTCTTGTAATGCAAGCAAGACACATATCTAGACAAGAATAACAGTGAACTGGTGGATGCTCTCCAATGTGCTTTACCAAGTAATGGGAATTCAAGCAGAAGAGAAGAGTCCAGACAACTGCGCTCATTATATTAATTTCAGCAATCATCAAAGCTCCAAAACTGTAAGAAAAATCATTGAAGTGAAGCATCTTGGTACAGCGAACACCTCCTTTCGGTAATGAAGATTCCCATAAAGTTTCATTGAATATTGGCTAGTAGTTGCTGAAAAACAGTCCAGACAAAAATTGTGCACTAAACACTAATTTCAGCAACCTTCAAACTCCCATTAACACCAAGGTAAATTACTAAAGGGAACATACTGTACTGTGCACACCTCATTTTGATAATGAAGCATCACATACAGTTTCATTGTATTCTGGCCAGTAGTTGCGGAGAAATAGCCCAGACAAGAATTATGCACCATAATTCTAATTTCAGATATCTTCAAAGTCCCACAACTCTTAGAACAAGAGCTGTCGGAGGACAGCGTGCTAGACTTTTCATGTGCTTGTCAGAGTTTCTGGCATTTTTTTTTAAAACAAAATGTATAGTAGGGGCCAATTAAACAAAATTAATTTCTTTTTCGAGTTACTGAGTGGAAGCATTTTTCTAAATTTCAGAACAGCAACCTAGACCTTGATCCAACTAACTATATGCAATCTCATGCAATGTCTCGTTACACTGTATCTATAAATTGAATGTTTTTAAAATATTCCAATTTGTTCTCAAGTTAAAAAGCTGAATTTTTTTTTCTATTTTTAGTAACATTGACCTTGACCTTGACCCCACCCAACCCACCACAAATGCAATCCCGAGTAAAGTGTTGCTTTAGGGTATTTATGCATGAAGATTGATTCTCAAGTAACAAGAGTGGAATCAAAATAAATTTGTTAAGCATAAAAAGACCCATGATTTTGACAAATTTCAAACTAGAGTTACCAAAATTGGCATATGATTTCATTTTAGTGTAGGGAATAAGTGTTCTAAGTTTGCATGAAATCCCTTAAGCCATTCACGAGGAACCAGCTTACCGAAAACTTTAACCTGTCCATAAAGCTTATATGTAAAATTTCTTCTAAGTGTAAAAAGACCCATAATTTTGACAAATTTCTAACTAGAGTTACCAAACTTTGCCTATAGGTTCATTTAAATATGGGGAATACATGTTTTTAGCTTGAATGAAATCCCTCAAGCCATTCCTGAGAAACTAGCTTACTGAAAAACTTTAACCTAGCTCAGACACTGACGCCAATGCCGACACAAATGCCAATGCCGGGGTGAGTAGAATAGTTTGCCTTTTCTTCGAAAAGTCGAGCTAAAAATCATTGAAGCGGAACGTCCTGGTTTTTTAGTGCACACCTCCTTTTGGTAATAAAGCTTCCCAGGGGTATCGCTGTCGATCGCCACTGTCGCAAAATGCGACACATTTGCAAAAGTGGCGAAAGTTTTTTTTCAAAGTGGCGAATTTTGGTGACAACATATTTTAGCCAGTGCTAAATCTGGTATGTGAAATCTCAATTGCAACAAAACTCGGGCAGATTAAGTTACCACAGAGCCTCCAAAAATGGCCTTAGGGCATTGTTTGTTATCAGATCACTAATTAGCCTGTTGTTGCAGACGAGCCTGTCATGGTGTGAAAGCTTATCTCTGACGTCACTGCATCAGTTTTCCGCTTGGTTAGGCACAGTCACACTCAGTTGAAATCCAAATCAGCGTTATTGATGTTTAATCTTCTGACTAGTTATTATTGTGTTATGAATTTATCTGCAAAAGGGAAAATTTTAGTCCCAAATAACAACACATGTAGCAAAAAAGAGTTACTTGGGTCATGTGGTAAACATTTATTCCAAGGCTGACCTAAATACAGCCTAAAACAAAGGAAAACAGTTCTAAGTCTGGATTTATTTCTGAACATAAACAAACTGTTTGTCCACAGTCATGATGAATTTTGACATGAATTATGGACTGACAGTTGTTATATCAACAAATGAACATTTTAATTAGAAGGGGGATTTACCAATCTGCAAGTAAAGTGTTACTTGATATTGTCATATATTTTCGCGACCCTACAAAACGATCAACATTATTAAATCTGTTCAAATAAAGTGTTGTATAATCTTAATTTCCTACAATTAACGATTATATTGATCAGTTTTAATTATAATAATGTAGTTACTACTGCTATTTTATAGTGACAGATACTGTTAATTAGATTCTGAATCATGTCAATATGTGATTAACAAATAAAATTGGCTCAAACTTTTTAAAAGTGGCGCATTTTAGTGGCGACAACTTTTTTTGAGCCAGCGGAACCCCTGCTTCCCATAAAGTTTAATTGCAATCTGGCCAGTGGTTGTGTAGAAATAGATTGGACAATTTTTTTTTTCTAAATGCTTATTTCAGACATCTTCAAAGTCCCATAACTCTAAGAAAAATAATTGAAGCAGAACATCCTGGTTCATTGCACACCTCCTCTGGGTAATTAAAGCTTCATATAAAGTTCCATTTAATTCTGGCCAGTAGTTGCATAGAAATAGACCACACAATAATTGTGCACTAAATGCTTATTTCAGTAATCTTTAAAGTCCCATAACTTTGAGGAAGTTTGAGGAACGCCCTGGTTCAGTGCACACCTCCTCTTGGTAATAAAGCATCCTATAAAGTTTCATTAAATTCAGACCAGTAGTTGCGTAGAAATAGACCGGACAAGAATTGTACATTAAATCCTTATGTCAGAAATCTTCAAAAGTCCCATAATTATGAGAACATTAGAGCTGTCTCAGGACAGCGTGCTCAACTATTCACCCGCTTTGTCAAAGTTATTGGTCTTTATCACTACAAAAAAGGGGCATAATATATGCATTATAAAATGAATTTAAAACAGAAATTGTGTGTATATATGCATGTATATATGTAAATTTACTATGAGAAAATAAAATGTTGCACGACAAATATTTTTATATATTACAAAGAACAAAAAAACAAGTGCCTTGGCCAGTGACCTTGAAGACAGGAGTGAAGGTTTAATTGAATATCTGTAGCTGATATCGAGATATTCAGTTGTTGCACACAAACTTTAACCTGAAATGTTTAAGTACTAAAAGCAAAAAGGGGCATTATGCTGCTAAATTGCAGGTCAGAGTTATGGGCCTTGGTCAGTGACCTTATATAATGACCCTGAAGACATGTTTGTAGTTTCAATGGAATATCTGTAGTAGTTATAGAGATATGGAGTTGATGCACGCACACTTTAACCTGAATTTCTAAGTACAAAAAGGGGCTTAATTCTGCTAAAATTCTTGTCATAATTATGGGCATTGGCCAGTGACCTTATATTATGACCCTGAAGACATGTGTGAAGTTTCAATTGAACATCTGTAGTAGATAAAGAGCTAATAACTTGTTGCACGCAAACCTTAACCAGAGCATTACGCCGACCCCGACAAATGGGTGAGTAGTATATGGACATCAACCGACATCAACCAAATATGCATATTGGTTTGCAAATGTGAACTAAACCCACTTACACAAGGGCATCCAACCACAACAACTAATCATTAATTTAGTTCAGGAACTCCCAACTGTGACCACAGTAGTCCCACAATAGAGAAAAGCTGCAAGCCTTAAATATAGTTCCACATTAGACTAACCATAAGTCAAGCACATGGTATACTTGGCATATTGGTTAAAAAGAAGAAACCTTCTACAATAAATTTACTTTGACAGTTGCCTTTTGTTAAAGTCAAGAACAACTACATTGGAAACAAAACTTCTTTCTAGAAGAATCAAGCCAAATGTGTATATTAATACATAAATAAATGCTTGGCACATTGGTCTTAATAATAAGCTGTGTACAGCAACCCACCTGGATAAAGAGAACTGACTAGTTCTTCAAACAAAGTGGGTGAGCTGGCCTCTCCTGAAATCCCTTTAGTAATGTATACATTCCAAAAGTTCAACATGCCTCCTAACTATCAAAGGTCACAAGTCCAGGTATTGTAATGAGTGTTGCTACCTTCTCTAGAAGGTTTTAAGGTTTTCAATCTCCTTCAAGATTGAAATTACGACCAGTTGAGCTTAACAGCGGTGATAAGACACACACAATCTCCTTCAAGATTGAGCTTACAACTTCGTACCACTGTAGCTGAGAATGATAGAACACTCACCAATACTATGAACTTATGACCTTCAACAGTCAAAAGGCATGATGAAGGCATGGAATGAATAAAATACTAAAGGGATTTCCTTTAGCCCAGTCCACCTAGTCAGTTTGAAGTACTAGGCATTCCCAATATCCTAATGGGTTTAATGTCACACCGTATTTTTAAGAAAATGTATCAACGATTACTTGTGCATTAATGCTCCCATTTGTCTAGAGTCTCATGGAAAGAGGTTAAGTTTATCATGTAGTTGTTCTAGTCTTTAACTCAAGTTCTTGTCTTTAACTCAAGTCTTTCATCAATGTTAAAAGTAAATTTATTGCATCGTTGACCATCCTGTTTTCATTACAGTCCTGTATTCGATAATGATTGATTGATGATAATTGATGATGTTTGATAATGAAAAGTATGATGATGATTGATGATTATTTGTTGGCAGTCCTGCTGTTCTCCATAACAATTTGAAGAATAGAGAATAATAGATTTACTTACATGTAAGTACCAGAAAGTAGCTTCAACAGTGGACTTTTCGAACATTAGTGGATTGTAACCTTTTCTTATGTTTGATTGCTTTTTGAGAAGCTTGCTCCCCAATACCATTCTGACACTACTAGACACCATTTTCAATTAGAAGTTAAAGAGAAAAATAAGGGTATTTTAAAATAAACTACCTGCCAAGTTATAGCTGGAAAAATGCCAGTTGTGACCTGTGACCTCTATGGTTGACACCTGTAACCTCTATGGGTGACCTTGACCTTTGACCAACGGACCTGATGCATGTAACATACTACCTCAATGAGGCAAATATTTGTGTCAAGTCATTTAAAATCCCTCTATATATGGCCAAGTTATCGCATGCATGACTGAATGACGGAACTAAGGAATGGAGGACCGTCTTATTCAGCATAAAATGTTCTTGTGAGGCACAAAACTTTTTCAGTTAATTTTATATTCCTATGTTACTTTTTTTTGCAACACTTTAAGCAGGTAGTGTGAAAATCAATCAAAATACTTAACAAGAAATGTGGAAATTCCACAAAACTAAATTGTTTGAGCGAAATGTGTAAGTTAGCACAATAATATAAGAAATGTTGAAAGATGAAGGTCATACAGCTATGGATAGTAATACATAGCATCAATTTGTTCTTGAGCTGTTGAGCAAAAACCATTTTTCTATTTTAAGTAACAGTCACCTCGACCCCACCCATCACATGTGCAATCACAAGCGAGATCTTAATATAAAGTATCTACATATGAAATTTCATTACAATAGCTCTATTTATACTCAAGTTCCTGAGTCAAAGCCATATTTATATTTTAAGAACGGTTACCTTGACCTGGAACCCACCCATCTAGTCTGAAATCCCAAGTTAGGTCTTATTAAATAATGTATCTACTTGTAGTAACAGTAACCTTGACCTTGACCCCATTCACCACCACAAGCAAGATCTCAATAAAAGGTATCTACATATGAAGTTTCATTACAATATCTAAATTCCTTCTGAATCCATTTTTTTCTATTTTTAGTAATGGTGACCTTGACCCTACCCACTTCATATGAAATCAAAAGCGAGGTCTCAATATAAGGTATGTATGCATGAGGTTTCATTGCAATGACTTGATTTGTTCTCGAGTAATTGAGAAGAAATAGTTTTTTTCTATTTTTAGTAGCGGTGACCTTGACCTTGAATCCACCAACCCCAAATGTAATCCCAAGCAAAATCTCCATATAAGGTTTCTATATATGAAGTTGTATTGCAATAGCTTGATTTTGTTTGTCGAGATATTAAGCGCAAACTGTTTTTCTACTTTTAGTAACAATGACCTTGACGCTAACACCACCCATCCCTATGAAATCCCAAGCGGGTCTCAATATAAGGTATCTATGCATGAAGTTTCATTGCAATAACTTGATTCATTTTTCTATTTTTAGTAACAATGACCTTGACCACACCCACCTCATATGCAAAATCCCAAGTCTTGATATTAGGTATCTATGTATGAAGTTTCATGGCAATAACTTGATTCTTCCTTGAGTTATTGAGCAGAAACCATTTTTCTATTTTTAGTAATGGTGACCTTGACCTTGACCCTACCCACTACATATGCAATCCCATGTGAGGTCTCGATATAAGGTATCTATGTATGAAGTTTCATTGCAATACCCCAATTTGTTTTCAAGTTATTGAGCAGAAACCGATTTTCTATTTTTAGTAACAGTGACCTACCTTGACCCCACCCACCACAGATGCAATTAACCAGTAGACGGCTCCGCCCACAATTCTAGAACCGATAACCGATTAACCAATGAAAGTCGTCCGTTGACGCGCACCTAGTAAAATTTTACATCCGGGCGTTTTTCTTGGACAACCTAACCGAAAGGAGATATGGTTTATTCTCTTACTAAGTGATAATTGCAACTTATTTTAAATCGCGAAAAATGGTTAAACGGTGCCAGTGGGGGCTGTGTAACAGTGATAGTAGGTATAAAGAACGTCTGGAAGGTGGTGTTGTGTTCCATCCGTTCCCGAAACCGAAATATCAGCTTGAGCGATGCAAGCAGTGGATTAAAGCATGCGGTCGGCCCAAACACCAGCTAGATGTAGAGATCGTAAGAGGAAATTGCCTTTACGTCTGCAGTAAGGTTAGAACGTTTTTAATATTGCATGAATGATTAGCCTATTGTTAAACTTAAAAGGCTTATGCTCTTGATCAATACAAACGCTTGAATGTTTTATTTCCATCTATGGTTACGTCATTGTAATTCGATTTAATGACCAATGAAAATTTACTTTATTGCCAACTTCGGTTGTAAAACTCCTTATATGGCACAGTGTAAATACGACTTCTCAGTGATCCAGATCAAAGTTTGTTTATTTTTATGAAAATCTTTTATGATGACAGGTAAAGTCTATATTGTGTTTTACTGTTGTATTCTTGACAGAACATTATCTTATTGAACTTGATATGGAAATGGTTACTTTTTACATTTTGCTATAAGAGAAGCAGCATAAGTATCAGTTTTCTGCATATCAATGTTATGGTATTTTAGCACTTCCACGATGGAAGGCCAATTGAAGCTTATCCAGACCCAATACCTGCTATGACCCCCATATTCAAGACAGGAAATTTCACCAAGACGGCCACCACCTAAGTACCGCTCAGTATCCGCAACTTTGAAAAAAGTCCTGATACCACTGTCAAGTTCTGCTGATGGAACAAACAAGTATGTACTTGTTAAATGCATTTTAGTAGTCTTCACAATAACTTTTTTGAAAGGGCTTGTGCATTCGGGCATAAGCCATACAATTTCAACAGAACTTTTCCAAAATGAGGAAATAAAACTCATATATTATTTAAACGTTATAAATGATAGCGATGTTTTCATGTAGTCAGTCATATGGAAAGAAAATAGATAATATATTTTGAGAAAAAAATTATGAACATTGTTGTATTATTGATCTTAATTTCAAAATTGTTCATCCTTTTTGTGCATGCTCTTTTGGGCAGGCAGGTCAAACTTTTAACCTGCCGGTATAGAATTTTACTGGTTCCGGGCTTCAGGCCAGTGGGTTATTTCAAATACTTTTTTATATACTGGCTACTGTGATTAATTGAAAAAAACAGCCTGCACTTTTATGTAGTCTAGTGAGTTCTACATTATGAAACAAGGAATAACAACAATCATAGATCAATTATCATGCAGTTTATTAATACACCTCTCAAGCCATCAGCAAAAAACAACAACAATACCCTTTGAAACAAAGCCCATTTCCATAACATAATTATGTCTTCACAGGTTTGTCACTTTTTTATGACATAACATATTTGTTTTACTAAATAAATTAGTAAAATCAGAACCATTTAATGCTTCCTGACAACATATCAAACAATCATATCAATAACATTGACATGTTAAAGCTACAAGCTTCCATTATTTGTAAAACATAACAATAATTCTTTCAGCAATAAAGAGAATGTTGCCACGGATGGCCAGATTAATCAAGACGTTTGCAGTCAAGTTCAACCACAAGACAGCTCTATTTCAGGTATACTTTTAAAACTGGAAAGTTTTATACAACATTCTAGCTTTTGTTATTATATCAGACTGGACAGATTTGTCAGAAAAATTCTTTCGACAAGAATTTCACACTTTGTAAAAGTTACCAAAAATCACAAAACTGGGCTCCTGTAGCAAGCAACTGTCCTTGCACTTGAAAGAAGTATGCATGATTTTTTTTAAATTTGATTTTGTTCTCACCCATTTCCAAATGGAATTGAGTGTGACATTTCATGGCAGTGATACCATCCATAATGCTCATGTCCCTGATGGAAAACGGGCACTTTATTTCTAGGATACCCGTTTCCATTGTCTTGGAGTCGCACACTTTCCCATCGGGTGTGGCTCCAATGAATGGGAATGCCGGGTTGACTACAAGCCCGCAGTCATGCACATGATTGCCAGTTTGCTTCTGATACATCTGTCGGGCAACCTTTTCATTTGCAGAGCCATATGACGTGGCGGGTGATTTAAATGGCTTCTGTTTTTGAACAGAATCCACAAATTTCTGTATGAAAGACACGCGTCTGTTCATATAGCGGCCCAAATTGGACGCAGTAATTCTGTGCCTCCGCTGGTCCATCCACAACACACAGCTGTTCTGTTGTCTTGTGTTTTTTTCCAACTGGACAGCCTCCGACAAAGTCAACTCAACTTTTGACCAGTCTTCATCATCAGCCTTGCTCCAGTCAGTGTCTGTAACCACTGGAAAGGCCAGCTGTCCACAAGGAAAAGACTGACCAACAGGGTTGTCTGCTTGTTTAACCAGGGGCAACTGAAATAGATTAATGATACAAAATATGTAGCATGTCCATAAACAATAGCTGTATATAATTACTTTTGTTTCCAGATTCTGGTGTGGCACCATTGCAGCTTTTGGCAATCACAGCTGAAAATGAAGAGGCAACTAGCTGCACAGATACTGTGTAATGAAGAACTTAGACGTGAACATTTAAAGTTCAAAAATGTGATAAACAAGGTAAAGAAACAAAGCAGTGACTGCAGATGTTCAATGTCAGTCTTCAGCAACTGTATTTTTTCTGGAAATAAAATATATATGCTGTGGGAATGTAGAACATTGAAAAACAAAACTGATGTATGAATATACTTGCTACCAAAATCTTGTTGTCATAAATGTAATAAATATGTTATATGAAATGTGTTGGTGTGAAAAAGAGAGCAAAATACCACTACACAAGTTGGTTACTTTGTACTCAAAGAAATCCATGATTTACTTGTTGCATAAATGTGACTTGCAAAGCTGTGTTAATGTAAAAAATAAATAAATATATTTTACACTTATTGTTAGTTATCCTTAGTCTAATACCAGTAATCTGTTCATGAAAGTATATACCTGTTATCAGTAAAGTCTGCAACAAGTGGTCGCTTCTTTCGTGTAGTATTTGCGGGTTTTGATATCATCATGGTGGCAACTGGTTCTGGCAATATCTTTGCACCGCGGGGTCGATCCCATTGTTGGGGAAGAGACGTGCAGGCTGGGTCTACAGGCACCTCTTTCAAACCGAGCAGAATCCAATCTGTGATCTTGAACACGACTGCCAAGATGTGTGCACACTCACCAGATGCACTGCAAAAAGCGAAATTGTTTTTACTATTCATGATGACTTTTTTGTCTGAAATGACAAACAAAATCATACATTATATGTTAAATGCACGCCAGTCTCTTGTATGACCAAGGAATCATAGACCTAATTCTCATTCTAATATGATACTCGCTTCTATAGTTAAAGAACAAATTTTTGTTGTTAAAATACACAATAAACAACGAAAAAAGTACTCCAGATTCCTAGTGCAGCTGAGCATAGTAAAATGTATTCCTCATTACAATTGCAAAATAAAAATTTGACAGATCATGTCATAAATTGAATAATTTAATGCCCTTGTGATTTAATTCCTACGCATGATAACTCCATAACATTGTTTATTGACCGATAAACAACGATAAATCGAAAATTATTTCTTAAATGCAATAAAACATTTCCAACGCTGGAGCAAACATTGATACTGTCTATACTGCGTAGAGGTGTACAATATATCAATTATTATAATATAGTACTGTAGAATGTAGATCAAATGTAGTTTAGGCAATTTAATTAGCACAGTGATGCAATGTTTACATAATGATTTTTAACAATATTGAATAAGGACTTTCGACAATAGCTAATTATGATTAATTGTTTAAATGTTGGTTTTATACAATTTTATTACGAACAAAGAACACGTAAACTTGACATACCCTGCCGTGCAACTGCAAAGTGCATACGAAATCGAATCTCCCCTCCACCGACAAGTTGATTTTATGCGCATCGTCATTACGCCTCTGGCTTCGATAAACCCCGGCTTTAACCAAGATTTCCGTATCCAAACCTTTATAAAAATTCACAAAGGCAACGTACGACTCATTCGCAAACTGTCGCCTTTGAATTCTCTGTCGCAATGACGGCTTATATTGCAAAAAAATTTCGCCAAACGCGCTGGGAATAGCACTCAACGATAGCGTGTCAGCCATTTTGTCGTCGAAAGTTGTCCAAGGGTTTGGTCACGTGATCAGTGGGCGGAGCGATCTCCTCGCTGTCTACTGGTTAATTCAAAGCAAGGTCTTGATATAAGGTACCTATGCATGAAGTTTCATTGCAATAACTTGATTTGTTCTCGTGTTAGAGAGCGGAAATCGAAAGTTGATGCCGCCACCTTGCCCAACCCCGCCCAATGACATACCCAAATCATACAAGTATTTTGGTAGAGAACCACTAAACGAACATTTCTGTGGAATTATTTCGAAATCCAATCATTGCTTTCTGCCATGAAGGTTTTTCTAAGTTTTAAATATCATAGCCATATTAGGACAAATGGCCCTGGCCCCTAATGGAGCGGAACCATTTGAGAAACTTTGGTTGAGAACCTGTGACCCAAGGAATATTGCTTAGATTTTTTTGGAAATCCAACCATTGGTTTCTGACAGGCAGATTTTTCAAAGTTTCAATATAGCCATATTAGGAAATATGCCCCCCCCCCACCCCCACCCCGCCACACACACACTGGCGGCCATGTTTTTCAATGGAGCAGAACCAGTTGAGCAACTTTGGTAGAGGACCTGCAAAGGAACATTCCTGTGAAATTATTTAAAAAATTCAAGCAGTGGTTTCTGACATCATGATTTTAAAAGTTTACCGTACAGCCACTGGCAGCAATGTTAATCAATGAAGCAGAATCACTTGAGCAACTTCCGTAGAGAACCATACAAAGAATGTTCCAGTTACATTTTTCTGCATAGCGGTTTAAGATCACTTTTGACCTAGAATTTTGTAAATTTGTACCAATGAAAAGCTAGAAATTTGGTGCAAAAAGTTAATTATGTAGCAGTAAATACCATTATTCTATTGGGCAAATTTTCTTGTACAGGAGAATTTTAGGGAATGCAAACTTACAACACTGGTTTAATGTCTACCAATAATTGTTGCACACATTTGGGGAATAAAATTTACAGAATGGTTTACATAAGCGGTTAAAATAAAGTTAAAAACATATCCTCAACATACACTCTAGAAACTGAGCATAAGTATGAATATATTTTCTCATTTCATGTCATGAACTGAAAAATCTGTGGTCTGAGAGGTCACATAACCAATCCACTTGGCCCTTTTGTATTATGTTCTGGGTAAAAATAATATCTCAGTATTAATTTCAACGCAGATTGTCTTTTTAAAAGACATTTCTTGTTTCTACTCAAAACTGATGCAGGAAACTGTTTCTGTCAGTTTCATATTCCTGTGTTACAGTTTTGGAACACTTTGAGCAGGTAGTGTGAGAGACACAAAAATAACATCAATTCCATAAATTGAATGTAGATTCTTAGCAGATTCTTGCCACATTATCAGGTCTGCTGAAGACAAAATGTTTCCTACCATTTGCAAATCTGATGCAGCTGTGTTTGGGGTCTCATATTTCAACTACAACAACATATACCTTCTACTACAACAAACACCCTTCTTTTACAACCACATACCATGTACTACAACAAAGAACAACTTCTTCAACTAGAACTCCACGAGTCAAATGTGTAACTTGACAGGGCATAACTCAAGTACAGTAAAAGCAATTATGCCGAAAATCAAACGTAACCTTCCTTTTATGCCTACTAACGCTTCCCTAAAATTCCATAGTGGTTGCACAAAAACTTCAAGATTAGTTATGTCTGCACAAGCCTTATTTGCACTGTTTTTTCCCTTTCTTTTATTCCTAATAACACTTCCATAAAATACCATAGTGGTTGCACAAAAACTGCTCAAGTTATGTCTACACAAGCCTTATTTGCATTATTTAAAAAAAAGGGGAATAACTCATGAACGATAAGAGCAATTATGCCAAAAATTGAACTTAACCTTCCTTTTATGGCTATCAAAACTTTGTTTCAGTTTCATAATGATTGCACAAAAACTTCTCAAATTTGTCAAATGAAATGCATTAAATTCAGCACAAAGTCTATTTTTAGAAATGGTGACCTTGACCCAACCCAACCCTTATGCAATCCCAAGCGAGGTCTTGATATAAGATATCTATGTATGAAGTTTTATTAAAATATCTCAATACATTCTCAAGCTATTGAGCGGAAACAGTTTTTTTATGTTTAGTAACAGTGACCTTGACCCCACCCACCCCATACCTAATCCCAAGCGAGGTCTCAATATAAGGTATCTATGTAAGAAGTAACATTAAAATATCTCAATGCATTCTCAAGCTATTGAGCGGAAACTGTTTTTCTATTTTTATTAACAGTGACCTTGACCCCACCCACCCCATAAGCAAACCCAAGTGATGTCTCGATATATGATATGTATGAATTAAGTATCATTAAAATATCGCAATGCATCCTCAAGTTATTGAGCCGAAACCGTTTTTCTAGTTTTAGTAACAATGACCTTGACCCCACTCACCACATATGCAATCCCAAGTCTCGATATATCAATATAAGGTATCTATGTATTAAGTTTCATTAAATTATCTCAATGCATTCTCAAGTTATTGAGTGAAAACCATTTTTCTATTTTTAGTAACAGTGACCTTGACCCCATCCACCCATATGCAATCCAAATCGAGGTCTCGATATAAGGTATCTATCTGTGAACTTTCATTAAAATATCTCAATCCGTTCTTGAGGGCAACACTCACTTGTCTGCCAGCCCGCCCGCCCAGCGACATACGCCAATCTAATAACCAAAATCTTTCTTCGAAAAATTTGGTTAATAAAACAACACTGTTTCACCCCTATGTGTTATGAATGATACATGTAGCAATGTGTTTGTAAATTATTAAGGTAATATATGTACATATTGTGACTGTCATTTCTATTCAGCATACATGTGTTAAATGAACCTGTCGTTTGTGCATTAAATTTAGTTATTTGTGTTGTTTACATTAGAAACTTCCGGAAAATTGAAACATGTTAACACATAGTTGAAGATCGATATTCCTAACATGTAGGTTGTGCATTCAGTATTTGATCAGTATTTAAATGATTTAATTATAGTAAACTATGATTATTGATACCGAAAATATATGTTTAGATAACAAATAGTCGGAGTAATGAATGAATCTACTAAGAAAGCTGACACCCCCGTTAGGCTACAGTAGAAATAGATAATTGTTTGACCCGGGTAAGTCGATGTTATAATTGGGTCACGTGACTTGCTGGTGTATTTATACAGCGTCGTTTAGCGAATTCAGTCAGTTTGGATCCTGTTGCTGAAGTGTACGAATCAAAAGGAAAAGGTAACTGGCTGTTAATATTAAATAAGGTATTTTGAATACTAGTTTTGGCTTCACTGTAGTCACCTAGCAGTGTTAGGGATGAACTGTAGTCACCTAGCAGTGTTAGGGATGAACTGTAGTCACCTAGCAGTGTTAGGGATGAACTGTAGTCACCTAGCAGTATTAGGGATGAACTGTAGTCACCTAGCAGTGTTAGGGATGAACTGTAGTCACCTAGCAGTGTTAGGGATGAACTGTAGTCACCTAGCAGTGTTAGGGATGAACTGTAGTCACCTAGCAGTGTTAGGGATGAACTGTAGTCACCTAGCAGTGTTAGGGATGAACTGAGCCTTAACATTCGGAATATCTGAAACTATGCACCATTATATGTGGCCACAGCCAGATGAAAGCTTTGTATAGCATTAGCAGACCAGTGCCCGGTTTTCCTGTGTATGAAGTCAGTGGTTTCTGAGTTTCTTTGGCAGTAGCTGAAAATAGGTCTGATACCTAAATATTTGAGAGCATGGTGACTCCAGTTAGGTGTAGCCCAGACAGGCTTGAAAGTAGGGTTTCAAGTATCGCGTCAGTGGTCTCGGGCTGTTGTGGGAGATAGGTCTCATACCTGAGTATTTTAGAGCACGGTGTCTGTAAATAAGATCAGCCAGTTTTAAGTTACTATTAGTTCATGTTAATATATTGAATAAGTTGTTTATATGCCCCCAATCATTTGTGTTTTAATACTTAAATCATAAGCCAGACAGGCTAGAGAAAAATTACATATATAAGCAGATTAACAGTTGAAATATACCCCATGCATGTTACACATGTACATTTTCACCGTGCAATTCTAAATATTTCATGTTCAATTTAGATTTGCTGGTTGTCATCATTTGTAATGGTTTCGGTTAAGTTAATTGTTGAGTATATCGATTATAATGTATATAATATACATGTTGTAATTTTAAATTTTTAAATGTATCATACTACGCTCTAAAAATGCAAACATTTTCAAAAGGATTTAATATGAATCATAAATGGAAGATGAATATGTGAGTAATGTATATACTCAAGGAAAAATTACATTGTTGAAATAACTGTCATTATAATTAGTGACTTACATACACAATTTCTTGCCAGTGCAAAGATTTAAAACCAACATAAATGCAATTGTAAGAGTGAGTGCTAGTAGTTCAATTTGGCTTTTATACTATTTTCGTAAACAAAAAATTAATGCATAATCATAATGCATTAATTTTTTAACCATCTTAAAAAGACTTCACCACATCAATTTATAATTAGTGTTTTTTTTTTCAGAAAAGCATTATTACATGTTTATATTATACTTTGTTATAACACATTAATTAATTGTTTTGCTACAAATGAAACTTCAGATTATGCAGTTACTTGTTATGGTGGAAAATTGCAATGTTTATTTACGAAAATTCCTGTATCTAAGTCAATTTTTGTCCAATTTTGGTCATTTTTTTCATAATAAAGCTTACATTCTGAAAGTGATTGTTAGGTAGATATAGGGGGAAAATATATACTTTTTAAGTAGGGGAATGGAGCCGAATTTTATATTAATATTTTAAACCTACTATATTTTCTTCGCATATGATTTTATTCTTCATTAAGTTAATTACATAAAATGTGGTATTATTCATGCCTGCATATTACATGATCTTATTGTGTCAGTTTATTTAATATTATATTGTTGCTACTACTTACTGTTCAGAATTTTCACAATCTCATATATATATATTATATATATATTTTAGTTGAGTGAACAGACCCAGACAAGGCCGTGGCGTAGTGAGACAAGAGACTGCTTGTTATTTACTGTAAATTGTGCTGAATATACTGTAAATTGTGCTGAATATACTGTAAATTGTGCTGAATATACTGTAAATTGTGCTGTATATATTGTAAATTGTGCTGAATATACTGTAAATTGTTCTAAATACATTGATGAAACTAACCATTTAGTTTAATTTGAATATAATGAACATAAAAACACCCAAAAAGTAGCAGTAGTTGAGAAATACGTAAAATACCTCTGTATGTGTTAAAATATTACATTTTTGGGGTCCGGCCATTTGAAAAAGAAGAGTTTATATTAGTCATTTGAATAAAACACATTATTTGCCATATCTTTATAAACACAGAATGTTGTTTTAATAATGTTTTGTGGTAAAAATGCTAAAAAACTATTATTTGTGTGTTTAAAGGTATGCTGGTGGCTGGAACCAAATTTTTGGCATTTTTGGAACAAAAAAATTAACACAATATACTTCAATGACTGAAAGGTCCATAACTTTGTCATTTGGTGATGGATTTTCATGATCATTATTTTTGTTTAGTTTATCTTGCCTGTATCTAAATGAATCATCACTTAGAAAGATGTACTGGTGCATTTTTCAAAATCTTGATTCTATGCCTATATTAGGATGCTTTATGACAGAATATAAACTCAGATAACATTTTAAATATGATTTTGTGTTATACAGAATATAAATGACAGGATACTTGTACAGCCAATTGAACAATTTTAGTTTTTCTTTGTGTAATTGAAAACAATTATATTATGTTTTAACCTTGTACCTCCAGTGATACAATTTAAGTTTGGTTTTTGTTAATCAGAATATAAATTTTGGAATGTTTGTACCGCCAGCGGGACAATTTAAGTTTGTTTTTCAGTTAATCAGAATATAAATGTTAGAACCATTATAACGCAAGTGGAACAAATTTAGTTTGGGTGTCAGTTAATCAGAATCTAAATGTTGGGATGCTTGTACCACCAGCGGGACAATTTAGGTTTCTGCAGTTGTTCTCTTCCATTTAGAATAAAAAAGGTCAGGACGCTCACAATCTTGTGCACTGCACTTTGCTTAACAACCATTTATCCATGTATGAAGTTTGAAGTTGATATATAAAAGGGTTTGAAAGTTATGCTCCAGACAAAAAAAAAAATATTCAGAGAGACAGATGGACGAACGGAAAGACGGACACAAAGCTGAGTATACCCCCTTACAACTTTATTGTGTGGGGGTATAACACAAAACAATTTTTATTAAGGGCAAGAACAATTTCTGTAAAAAGTAATTTTCATCAAACTTTTTAATTTGCCTAGAAAAAAAGGGGCGCGTCGTTAGAAATCCGGTCTTAATGCAAGTGCATAAGGTGTCATCCCGTATTAGTCTGTGCAGTCCGCACAAGCTAATCCAGAAAGGCACTTTCCGCTTTTATGTTTTTTTCTGTTTCAAGGAAGTCTCTTCTCAACATATATCCACTGTATGCAGAAAGTGCCGTCCTGGATTAGCCTGTGCGGACTGCACAGGCTAATCCGGGAGGACACTTTACGCACATGCATTAAGTCCAGTTTTCCCACGACGCACCTCAAATACTCTCAGGAATACTACACATTAAACAGTAATATGCCGGTCAAACACATTCTTACCTGCAATCACGTTCTACAGCAACGGAACCAGTCAAATGTTGCAGCACCAAGGCATGGGTACTGGCACATCACACTCCGTTGAAGGTGTAAACACAATAATGTCCATTGAAGGTTTAAACACAATAATGTCCACAATACAGTTTAAGGTCCACAAATCTGGAATTCCCTTGTAGTTTAGCATCTGGGGCTTGCATTGACAAGAGTTTGTTAAACCATGCCATCCAGTTTAGCTTAGTTAAACCATGCCATCCAGTTTAGCCATCCAGTTTAGCCATCCAGTTTAGCTTATAGAAACCATGCCATCCAGTTTAGTTTAGTTTTAGTTTAGCATCTGGGGCTTGCATTGACAAGAGTTTGTTAAACCATGCCATCCAGCGGGACCCTTGAAGTCATGTCGTTGATCATCAAACACTGTCATCTGGCAGGCAATGGAAATTAGATTTGCGTAATGTTCAGAAATGAAATGTGTACATAATTGAGACTCGACATATTAGTCTCACACTAAACCAATTTATTATCTGGGTAGCTGAAATAGCTCAATTAAAGCCGCAGTCCATAGAATATAATTCGATGCATCTTGGCAAATTGGCATTAGTTCTAATGAACATTCATGCCGTTTATTATTTGACTGAAAACTGTTTCTTATTTAAGAAATGCATTTAATAATGTCAATGTTAAAAAACGCTTGGTAGGAACAGAATATACACTAATGTAAACGTCCCACAGGCTAATCCAGGACGGCACTTTCCGCCTACAGTTGATTTATGTTTAGAAGAGACTTTCTTGAAACAGAAAATACCGTAAAAGAAGAAAGTGCCGTCCCCCATCAGCCTGTGCGGACTGCACAGGCTGATCCAGGACGAAACTTTACGCACATGCCTTAAGTCTGGTTTTCCAACGACGCGCCTAAATATCATTTTTAACTTCAATTACTATAATTTGTGTTTATATATCAACAATTCATTACTTATAACATTATTCATTTTGATAAAATAATTTATCAAAATCATTAAATGTATAGTTTCTCATAGTTTATTTCAGAATACATTAGGCTTTAAGCCCATGAGTACACATACATATAATACACTATATTGTCAACAGTGGTCAATGACATGCAGGCATATAAATATACTGTCTTAAGAAATACCAATTAAAAATGTATAATGAAAGGATTGATAACCCTACAAACAGGCATATTCAAATAAGACAGCCATTTTTTTTTAACATTTTAACACTGTTTACCAATACTAATTTAAGGTAAATATATAATTTGCATATTGAATAACAAATCAGTATCTTATTCAAATAAAAATGAATGTTCGAAAAATGTGTATACATATAGCTATTTGTGCTATGACTAAGAAACAGACAGTACTATATGGAGAGAAACTATTGATAATATAATTCAGTTCTTAATTTAAATGCTTTAATAATAAATGTGGCAAGATTTTTAATTGTCTTTTTGTCGTCAGTTTGTAAGAGTTCGATAAATTTTATAATATTTGTGTGATTCCAATAATATCTATGTATATATTGTTTTCTAAGACTATTAAACAATGGACATTCAAGTAAAAAATGAAACTCATCTTCGAGGACGTTACAGTGCTTACATTTTCTGTTTTGATACGGTGTCTTTTCAGGCTTGTGCCATCGCCCTGCTTCGACTTCAAGTCTGTGAGCAGATACTCTTAAACGCGTTAAATCGGTTCTAAATTTTGATAAATTTACAATATTAAGATAAGATATTATAAACTAACAGAATAATTATAAGCACTATTTTACCTCACAATGTCAATTAAAGGTGAATCTTTCCAATTCATTGTCCTGGTAACCATTGTCAGTCAAATTGTATGCAATGTGTACAATGCACTGGTCTAAATAGGACTGTATTACACAGCTAGTCACAAATGCTTGGGGCGTTTATAACCTTAGAAATATAAAGCTGCATACATCAGTAACAATGTAACATTATCAGATTATCAAAATGGTAGGCATGTAACTGTATATGCATTGTGTGGCCCAAACGTGTCGAAAATGTCTAAAAAATCATTCTACCTGAGTTTTATGAGGTTGTTCGCAAAGTTCGTTGACTAGTGTTGTAAAATGAAGTAGTATAATCTTAAAACAATTTCTGTTTGAGTTCTTGCTCAAACATATATCACACACAATATTCTGCATTTCGATAATATTTTACGGCTAAATTTCCTGTATTTTGATAGTCTTAGCAACACAACTACTGAAGTACGGAGCACTTCAAATTGTTCTGCCAGTTTACAGTAGTAAATCAATTTAAAAACAATTCTTATTTTTTTATTTCCAAACAAAACGGCATGATTTTAACGCAACCTCATCATTTAAGTATATTTTAAGTGTATGCAAAATCTAAGCGTTTTATGACGTCAAATAAACAAACACTTCAGAATATCGATAAAGGAGTGTGTTTCGCGAGTGTATGAAAATTACGAGGTTTGACGTTCGTACGGAGCAGTGCAGCGTGATAAGGTTTGGGTAAAGACCATTATGAATGCTACGGACAAATGGAGTTTGTGATCTAAGTATCAAGAATTTTTTACCATTTAAAATGAAGGATAAAATACTAGTATAAGAACTTACATGAAGACACAGTTGAATTTTCACACAGCTTTAATTAAGACTCTTTTGGCAAATAAGATTTACTATCTTTTTAAAAACTCAAAGACAAGCCAAACGAACTCAATCACAGGATTAAAATATTTCCTCCATTTATCACAAATGAAGTATATATTTGTTGTAGTATTTGGTCTACACATGGGACAATACGATTTATATGAAAAACAACTCTGATCTAGAAAGTCAAACTAAAGTAAAATATGAGGCGTGTCGTGGGAAACCCGGGCTTACCGCATGTGCTTAAATTGTCATTCTGGATCAGCCTGTGCAGTCCGCACAGGCTAATCCAATACAGCACTTTCCGCCTACAGTGGATTTATGTTTAGAAGAGACTTCCTTAAGACTAAAAATACCATAAAAGCGGAACGGGTCATCCCGGATCAGCCTGTGTGAACTGAACAGACACATGCATTAAGCCCGGTTCTCCCACGACATGCCTCATATTATAATTTTACCTTCTGAAGCATTCACACATTCCATTCATTGGTTGTTGTCTGCTACTGAGTATGTACAACGCATATAAAAGGCGGCCATATAAATCATGTTCATTGCTCTTTTGGCGTAAAAACAATAGTATGTTGAACCTGTTTTCCAGATACTGAGGTAGCAATGAAACTTTGTATTAACACAGCCCTGGGCAATTTCCTTACAGTACAATAGTATAGTGTAACTTACTAAACAGACATAGCGACATAATTATTGTCGTTCTTATGATTTGTAAACTTACTGTCACATAAGAATATCATATTAACACAATAAAAACAGTGTAAATGTTACCGTATTATGAAGGAAACAAGTCATGTGTTCAGCAGACAGCTCATGGCCTTTTATAACGTCATGGCAAACTATCAATATTTCACGCGACGTCGTCATATTCGGAAATTATTCATATGTTTGCAGACACTACGCTCAATTTAAATACACAGTATATTATTGTATCCACAACAACCTGCACTCGCCATTTCCTCCAGAACGCTTTTTGCACTGAATATTCTATCAACAATATGCTTGTCACGTAGGTAGATTAGAATTGACCAACGGTTCTCGTTTACACACTCCACGTGCAAAGCGTGTAACACGTTCTGTTTTTGGACCAATTGTTACACTGTATAGCGATTGCCGCGGTTCGGGTATAACACGCAGACAAAAGTTGCTACATGTAGATGGTTTACACAGTCAAAGCTGATAATTGATGCGCGCGCATACCGAAGTCATGATGTAAAAATGTTATACAGTCCGTAAACATGCAAGTGAGAACCGTTATAAACATGGACTAAAAGATTAAAACTGCGGACGATAACATCGTGTTTGTAAACAGAAAACCATAAAACCGACTGTAAATTATTGTACTTGCAACAAACAACATCGCGGAACCATTGTTGCCCAACCAGTTTTGTTGACTATTCGAAGTTTACATTCCGTTGTAATTGACAGTAAGCAATAATGGATGGTAACGATAAGTGCGCCCTGTCTGCATTTGGGTGTCTTAATTAGAGACTAATCTGCAAATCTTTATAATAAATCGGGAATGTGATTCGGCAGGAAGCGTTACCCTTAATGAAAAGTTATATGGT
This sequence comes from Congeria kusceri, assembly GCA_027627225.1. Lineage (NCBI taxonomy): Eukaryota > Metazoa > Mollusca > Bivalvia > Myida > Dreissenidae > Congeria > Congeria kusceri. Next base: position 86,676,536 of record CM051024.1, read on the forward strand.
AATAAAGTAGTTCTTTATCGGTTAACTTTTATCATTTTTTACTCTTTTTCATTTTTAATTCGCGCAGAAACTAAGAACCTATATCAAGTATATTGTCAACATAAATTTTACGTCGCATCAGTACGATACCATTTTTGCAACATGATATAATTATGAATCATATCCACGATATTTCAGCATCAAAAGCAACCTACAGTATTAAGATTTTTAGTGATCAGCGTTTTGACACAAAACGTTTCAGCTTAAACTTAAGCGATAACAAAGTTACACGATACTGACGATTTTTTAAGTTTGCATTTAATGTTAAGTATTTTAGATGTTCTACAGGCTATAATTTTGGCAGTTACCATATTATTATGCATGAATATAGTTGAATGTTGAAGCTGAGATGACCTATGCTGATCGAATCACAGTCCCAAATGTTTGAGAAAAATCGGGCTCTCAAGTTTCCATTAGGTGCCAACAAAACAAATGTTCCATTGCGACAATTTAATTCATGATTAAAAAACGATGCGAAATGATTCCCTGGCGTGACACTTTGTAACAACGCCTAGGTCTTGTTTGGTTATTCCTGATTAGGCTATAAGACATAATTTATGTGTTTCGGGCAAACCGACCCTGCCTAGCGAACACCCTCCGACCTTAAAGTTTTTAGCGACGATTGTTTTTCCCTGAAATCCGTTCTTGTCAGATTTTAGATAATGTTGAACGTTTTTGTCCGAAATCTGTCTTTAAAAGTAATCGATCCCGACCCTACCTAACTTTATTTAGACCATTGCCGAAAGCACACAATTTATTTGTTGGCCTTACTCGATTGTTCACAATGGTATTAAAATTGGAAGACGATAATCTTCTCTGTGTAAGTTGTGAGACTGTAATTTGCTATTTAAAAGTCGTTCGCCTTTCAATGACTTTCACTATCTGCCCGCTTTGCAATTTACTTAATCAGTGGAAAATGCAACAAACTCCAGAAGATCGCCGACTAAACATAATTGATAAACAATACCACCGTTTGTGCAAACTGATGCTCCAACAAACGAATACGCACGCGTGTGATATTTATAATTCTGTCAGTTTCTTGTTTCTCGTTATATTTATTGCAATTGTACTATTTTTAACCAGTATTAGCCACTCATCTAGCTACGCGCCAGTCAACCTGAATAGATGCGTAATATTGATTGACGCCAACCAATGCAAGGGAAGTAACTGCTGCGAGTAATTTGGAATGTTACTGACAGCAGATAGTCTTTTTTTTATACGTTACCTCCCTTTTTCTTAAATTTGTCATGTTTTTCGAAATAACAATTTGGGAAACACTGTTTGTAGTGAATTTATTTGAGGTGACGATAGCCAATGAAGTATTTCTTCATTGCTGACACATATTACAACGTGTATTAAACAAAATACTTTGCATAAAGGTTTGTCCTGGACTACAATATTGTAATACATCAATGTTACTGAAATTAGTTATCTTTCTCCACTTTCAATACTAGCTTAGTTCATAATTATACAAGTATATCCTTAATATCACTGTTTCCTTCACGCTGTTTGCTATTAAATCTAAATAACAAACAATTGCTCCTGGTAGTATTTAAACATTTATCTGATTATTGCAAATATTGCTATATTAAGTATAATCCTCTCTAATGTATTCACCATTGTCGTTCTAAGTATACTATCAATTATACTTAATTCATGCATTGTAATTTTATGTGTAGTGTTCAAACACTTAACCACTGTTAAAGTACCTTCATTTACAATTTGCTTAATTTATTATGTTATGAAAGCTAATCACATATACGAAATATATAAGTTTATATGTACATTCCTCTAAGAAGGTCTTGCTATCAGTGGTCATGCAAAACAATTACAATTCACCGAACATATTTTAAACTGATTATAAAATAAATATATTTGTTAAAAGGCTTCTGTTTCGCATTCGCAAGGAAGCTCCTGAGTGTTAAGTGATAATTGTAATAGCATAAAGTTGTTTATCATATCAGGTTTTGTTATGGACTAGCAAGAAATATATAGAAGGTTTGGTGATCTTTTAGTGATAGGAAATTGTGCTTGCTTCATGGACCTTTTTTAAGTGTGTAATATTTGTTTATACATATATGGATGTCTAACAAAAATTCCCATTGTATACTTGAAGACACATTTAAAAATCATTGAGTTTCTTCTCTACCTTTGGATATATAGAGCATTGTTTTTTATAGAAATAGTTAATATCTATGGATATTTCCTGTAGTTCATGTCTATACCATTAGCATGAATTAGCTATAAGTATTTTTTGCATTAAAATGAAATCCCAGTTTGTTTGTTTTTTTTGTTTGTGATAAAAATCCTCAATCTTGCAAGGTGCTTTTGCTGTTTAATATATGCTTGTAAATGTATCTTTTTCTTTATATTGTGCTTGCTTCATGGACCTTTTTTAAGTGTGTAATATTTGTTTATACATATATGGATGTCTAAAAAAATTCCCATTGTATACCTGAAGACACATTTAAAAACCATTGAGTTTCTTCTCTACCTTTGGATATATAGAGCATTGTTTTTTACAGAAATAGTTAATATCTATGGATATTTCCTGTAGTTCATGTCTACACCATTAGCATGAATTAGCTATAAGTATTTTTTGCATTAAAATAAAATCCCAGTTTTTTGTTGTTTTTTTTTTTATTTTGATAAAAATCCTCAATCTTGCAAGGTGCTTTTGCTGTTTAATATATGCTTGTAAATGTATCTTCTTCTTTAAAAAAAAAAAAAGAAGCTTTTTGCATAAGATACTGTGTTTTTACTGTACTATGTACCTATTTGTGTCTATAATGTTGCTTTCTTATTGTTCTACTTGTATAAATAATTTGTTCATGCTTTTTCAAAGTGCACTACAGATACTTGTTAAAAATACTCAAGTAATAATAACATAATGTAATTTCCCAATGCATTCTTATAAAACACACTCAACATAATTAAAAACAGTTATCAAAAAGTAATTCTGTATATAACTCATTCCTAAAATAAAACACATTCTACCATGAGGGGCTTTATTGTTAAATGAATTTCAATTATACATAATTATAAACCCTAAATTAGTGATAGTATAAAGATGATATAAATTGTTCTGAATTCAAATTGAAAACAACAACTTCTACTAACTGATCAATTCAAATTACAAGGACAACTACATAAAATTATAAAAATGAAAATAAAACTGGTATGTATGTGCTGTTTTTTTTTTTAACATAAGAACCTAAAACAGTCTCAATTTATTTTATTTTTTTTCTCTTTCTTTTTTCTTCCATTACCTAACTTTTCTCTGTAACTATGAGCATCCTTAACCCTAACAATAATAGGACAGGCGTCTTGAGCATAGGAGTTGTACATGTGAAGCAAGGTTATATACTTACCTACTCTACTTTAATAAATGACAGATAAACTAAAAATTCTATCTCTAAATTGCAGAGGTCTAAATGGCGCTTTTAAACGACATAAAGTATTTAATTATTTAAAGGAATATAAGTGTAATATTTACTGTTTGCAAGACACACACTTCTCCATAGATATGTATAACGACATCCGCGCTGAGTGGGGTTGTGATTTTTTTGCAAGTTATGGCTCAACAAATTCCCGGGGCACCGTTGTACTTGTGTCTAACGATTTTGATTATAAAACGCATCAATGTATCCCTGATGATAGTGGAAATTATATAGCGCTAGATATCTCTTTTGGGGAAACTCGTTTTACACTGGTATCTATTTATGGTCCAAATACAGACACTCCATCATTTTACACAAACATTTTTAAATTAATTGATGATATTGGAAATGACTCATTAATAATATGTGGTGACTTTAATATGGTTTTAAATCCGGAAATAGACTATTGTAATTATAAGAACATAAATAACCCTAAAGCCAGGGGTAAACTTTTAGAGTTTATTGAAACGTATAATCTTGTAGACCCCTTTCGTGAAAAGTATCCATCCACTAAAAGATACACCTGGCGCAGGTCACATCCCTTACAGCAAGCAAGACTTGATTTTTTTCTACTATCTACAAATCTATTCGCCTCTTTTGATTCCACTTCTATAAAACCAAGTCTACAGTCTGACCACTCCTTGATAATGTTAGACCTGATGTTTAGTGAATTCCAACATGCGTCGGGCCTGTGGAAACACAATAATTCTCTTCTCTCCGATTTAAATTATATTAACGAAATTAACAGTAAAATTATTCAGATTAAAGAACAATACGCGCTTCCTGTCTACAATGTTGAAAACTTGAATTTAATTCCAGATAGTGAAATATGTTTTACCATCAGTGACCAACTCTTTTTAGAGACACTACTGATGGAATTGAGGGGAAAAGCAATTTCATACGGATCATATAAAAAGAAAGCAAATGCAAAACATGAAAAATATATCCTAGATAAAATAAATGTTCTGGAACAAAATTTATCAGATGCTAATATGGAAGAATTAAACATTTTAAAACAAGAATTTGAAAATATAAACGAACAGAAAATAAAAGGTTATCTCACTAGAGCAAAGTCAAAGTGGATTCTTGAAGGTGAAAAACCAACGAAATATTTTTGTAATCTTGAAAAACAACGCGCAGCTGTAAAAACTATTTATAAATTAGAAGATGAAAATGGAAATGTCACAACTGATCATAAAGAAATTTTAAATAAAGTTAAAGAATTTTATCAATGTCTTTACCAAAGGAAAGATACTTGTGAAACTAAAAGTTTTTCAAATTTTATTACAAACATAATTGGTCCAAAATTAAATGATACAGAAGCGCTTCTACTTGAAGGAAATATATCTGTATCAGAAGCAACTAATGTCTTAAAAAACATGTCTAATAATAAAAGTCCGGGCAGTTCAGGCTTTACTGTAGAATTTTATAAGGTCTTTTGGAAACAAATTGGTACTTTTGTAGTAAGATCTCTAAATGAAGCATTTCAAAGTGGGAAATTAACTGTTACTCAAACGCAAGGGATTATTACATGCATTCCAAAAGGTGACAGATCTAGATTATTTTTGAAAAATTGGAGACCAATAACACTTTTAAATACTATTTACAAAATTGGCTCAGGTGTTATTGCAAACAGGATGAAAACATGCATGGATAAACTTATACATAGTGATCAAACAGGTTTTATCAAAGGTCGATACATAGGTGAAAACACAAGGCTTATATTTGATATTATGAACTTTACTGAAGAGAAAGATATTCCTGGTTTGTTGCTTTTAATCGATTTTGAAAAGGCTTTTGATTCTCTGTCGTGGTCATTTGTCGATGAGACACTTTCTTTCTTTAATTTTGGTCCTGACATCAAACGTTGGTTTCAAATATTTTACAAAGATGCCAAATCCGCAGTCATACAGTGTGGATATTTATCTGAATTCTTCCCTATTCAGCGTGGATGTCGCCAAGGAGACCCATTATCTTGTTACATCTTTATTCTTTGCGCAGAAATATTATCTTTAAAAATAAGAAATAATAACGACATCAAAGGTGTAATCATTAATAACATAGAACACAAACTCTCACAATTCGCAGATGACACAACCATTATTTTGGATGGAGCGGACAAAAGTCTTAATGAAACATTACTTACATTGTATAATTTCTCATGTATTTCTGGACTAAACGTTAACTTTGATAAAACAAAGGTAATATGGATTGGAAAGAAAAAATTCAGTTCCGAAAGTATTAAAACTAAATGGAAACTTCAATGGAACCAACACAGTTTTCAGATGCTAGGAATTCATTATCACGTCGATCTACAACAGATATTAGACATTAACTATAAAGAAAAAATAGCTAAAATGGAGAATGCACTTTTAAGTTGGAAAAAAAGAAACTTAACACCCATAGGCAGAATTACAGTTATAAAAACATCATTGATATCATTATTTAATCACCTATTCATATCCCTTCCTAATCCATCATCGGAATTTATTAAAAACTTAAACACAATATTTCTAAACTTTATATGGGGTGGACAAAGTAGGATTAATTATAATACTTTATGCAAAGAATATTGTGAAGGGGGGCTCAAAATGATAAATATCAAAGCTTTTATTCATGCAATGAAACTAACATGGCTAAAAAGAGTATATGTCTCAAATGGAAATTGGTTACACATTGCAAATTCATACGTAGATTTTAAGAAGCTTGTACGATGTGGAAAACATTATTCACAAAAGTTAGCAACTACAATAACCAATCCATTTTGGAAAGACGTCCTACAATCATTTGTCGTCTTCCAAGAAAAAATAATATTTAATGCAACGGACATATTTTACTATCCAATTTTCTATAACGAAGGAATATGTATAGGAAATAAAAGCATCTTTTTTAATTCCTGGTATATGGCAGGGTTACAATATATAGGTGACCTGTTAGATAGTGATGGTAAATTTCTAACATTAAATGAAATAAATATAAAATATAATCTGAAAATTGACTTTCTTTTATACCAAGGTATTAAAAAGGCCATATTTACAAAATTCAAATCACACAATATACACGAAACTGACAGAAACAATTATAAAATGGAAAGACCTTTTATACCACCATCATTTAAAGTAATTTTAAGCAAAGAATCGGGGGCAAAACGAATGTACAACATCCTAAAAAGAACAGAAATCGAAATGCCAATAAAACAAAAATGGCCTAGTAAATTAAACACTATAATAAGCAATGATGAATGGAAGGCGATCTTCCTTTTACCTTTCACAATCAATTCTGATTCACAATTTCAATGGTTCCAGTACAGAATAATTCACCGAATAATCGGAACGAATTACTTACTTTGTAAAATGAAATTGTCGGAATCCCCTACATGTTCCTTTTGCAAAAATAGCGAAGAGACCATAGAACACATATTCTGGGAGTGCCCCACCTCAAAGTTTCTTTTAAATAATCTGTTTCCGACTACAATTTTTCCTTACTGTAACATGAAAAATTTCATACTAGGTTATGCAGAAACAAAAAGTGATGCAGTAAATAATATTTTCATTTACACAAAACTTTACATATACAAATGCAAAATGTCATTATTGATTCCTTCTGTTGAAGGTGCAAAAAATTACTTAACATATAAATACGAGCATCAATGGAATGCCGCACTTTTAGCAGACAGAATCAATGATTTCGAATCAAAATGGAAATATGTGTTGGATAAAATACCATATCTTGCTCGTAGATCGGGGCACTAATTTACGTAAGACACTTTAACTAATGACAGATGTTTGTTGGTGTCTTTATTTTTGTTATAGTTCCTCCAAAAGTTAAACATTAGCCTTACTCCTATTATTAATACATTGAAAACTATCTATCTCTCCTTAACAATAATCTTTTATTTTTAATACAATATCTTTCTGAAATATACTTCTGTGAAAGTTGGCGTAAATTTCGTAAGGTTTTAAAGAATTACCTAAATAGCTAACTGTCCAACCTGACATGCTATTGACGTTATGCACCACCAGCTCTCTGAAAGAAAATACATCCTATGCTCAAATGCCAATGTCCTAGTTGCACGTTTGTCATGTATTCTTAGTACAACTTGTATATGTAAGTGATGCTCGTATGTGATTATATAAGTCCTGAAATACCGTGTTTTGTTGTTTTTTTGTTCTTTTTTGTTGTTGTTTTTTTTTGTTTTGTTTTTTGTTGTTGTTTTTTTTTCTAAAATGTTTTTAAAATCTGTATATTTCAAAGATTTATATTCATAATAATTTGCCCTATCCTTTGTTAACCTTCTTCAATCTACATTTTTCTTTTTTTTCAATTGTCGATCTGTACCTGTAGTAAAATCGTTTCTGAATATTTGAATGTTTATGACGATTTGCTGAATTACGTGTGATATGTCACATAACATGTTACTGTAAAATATTACACGTCTTGTTGAATGTACATCATCATAAGAAAATGACCTATGTTTTGTATAATGTATTGTATATATGGAAATAAAATCATTCGACATTGAAAAAAAAAAAAAAAAAAAAAAAAAAATTGCACATCACAACATACGTTACAAAGAATGCATACCAATACATTCTTATCTCTTGTAAATGGATTCACACATTTGTATATCTAATTGAAATTATTAAATATCGAAGACATTTACTTAAGTGAGCATACTGTAAGATAAACTTAAGACGTTTCGGGAATACAGACCCAGTGTTTTACCTCAACCCGCTTAATTCCAAAAATATGAAATGATTGTGTAGATTTGACTAAGCATATGCTCCAAACATTAATTTAGCATAAGTTTCCAGTTTCTTTTTTGAGTTAGTATATATTTGACAAACAACCAGGCAGTAACCCGTTATAGTGTCTCGCAATTCCACTACAAAATCATGCGGTCATATGAACTTTAACAACCGGAATAGTTTTTAATTACTCACAAACTAAAGTTACATTACTATTTTCACACGCAATTCATGGCTAAACGTGTTTATGGAGACACGTGTTCATGACACTGATTAAACCCGTGCACAATGGTTGGGAATAAATCTGTGCGGACTTTCAAGGAAATCACTGTTTGTTATTGAATGGACTCAGGCATGAAATCAGCCGAATTATTTGCAACCGATCTGGAATCCTAAATGCGTACATACTTCTAAATGTATCAACATTCTTAAACAAACGATTTTGTTTGAAGCACGTATTCGGCAACAGTAGCATGAAAAAAATTCACAAATGTGAAAACATATATAGCAGAACATGTTAACATGTATGTTTTGCATTATATACTGGACATTTCATTTGAATCTTGGTATTGACATTACAAATTGTATGTATTTAGACGATGTACAAGTGAATACGTCTTAATAAAGTGTATGTTCTGTTCCGTTGTATTTAAGAATATTCCAAGCAGCGTACCAGCGCATTTCAGCAGAAGGCTTACTGCATCTCAATATTGGACCTGTATCCAAAATACAACTTTTATTCAAGTTAAAAGCCGCAGTCCACAGAATATAATTCAATACATCTTAAACTAGCATTAGTTCTAATGAACGTTGACATGGTTGATGATGTCATTTCATAAAGTCTATGTTAGAAAACGCTTGGAACGAACGGGATATACACTAATATGTACATGCTTATTTACCTCAGAGGTATCGCCAGCTATCGCATTCAGATAACTTCACTATAAAAAATTACCTAAACGTTATTATTTTACCGATTTCATTGCGTTTATTTTTGTATTTTGATCAGTAAGATGTACATTAGAAACGATTTATTAAAAAAAAAAATTATTAAAATATTTATGGACTGGTCCAGAAAATCTGCTTCTGTAATGAAGTATAAAACGTTTATAGTATGTATATACATCAACGTACGTATACATATACACCCCCTCATGTGGCTAGATATCGGTCGTTTTTAGGTGATACGTCATATAAAGTCGGAACTCCGCATTACAATACACCAGAAACCCGATCAAAATGATAAAGCGATAGTTTAATAACGATTTATAGTGTTGTATCATTTGATTGGAAAACAATACGTGTTGTCTATTGTGAGTACCAATTTTTTTTTTAAGAACTTAGCTTTCTGCACTGACTGTTATTAGTAACAATAACTAGATAACACGCATACATGTTTGAATATATTCAAGCGCGTTTTCAATGTATGTACTATTCATTTATTATTCTGAATTTAGTAACCTTTATTTAAGTGTATTATATTAAATATACGAATTGAACATATAACATTTGATAATATTAATGAAATATATATGCAATTATAACTGAAGGTTTAAATGAAAATATTATTATTATTATTATTATATCATTATTATACCTAATTAATATAGCACTCTTTTCATATATAAAATACGTTCATAAGTGCTTTACAAGCATATACAAAAGCAACATATACACATCTAAAAGGAACAATATATGTATCAACATTGAAATATAAAGTGTTAAAAGATAAAACAACAATTAAATTTAATTTAAAGAAAAGGAAAAATGAGACATATTATCATCATGAGGACTAAAGCTACAATTCATGTGCCTTATACAATCAAATAAAAGAGGGAAACAAACTGTCACAATAAGATATTACACAGGTAATCTTATATATATATACTGCTAGAAGTGGTCGCACGGAATAGTGTGGCGCGGCAAAAGTCACATAATGCCATATGTCGCATATTTTATTCGACTTAACTGTGTTGTTCGATGACGCATACAGTTTTGTGAATGAGGAAATAGTACCAGTCACTGAGTGTCAGTATTAGCTGAAGAAATAGGCAACATTTCTTAAAATACATGCAACGTATGAAGACGGATACACTTTTTACACACGACTATTTCGTATGCAAATAAATCCAACTGTCTAACATTTGAATTCATGAACGACTGTTTCTGTGTCAATGCAAAGGCTTTCTTACTAACTTAACACATGTGTAGGTTTGGCTTGAGACATTTCGGGAGCAATAACAGCGCCATGATAATACCAGTATATTGCAACAAATGTGCACGTTGTACATATACTCAATGCAATTTACTGTTCTTTTAACAATTGATATTTTATCAATTTCAATCAGGTGGACATCGTTCTTAACATCTATTCGCAGACAATCAGCTGAAGCTTTTGAACAGTTTGTTGGTTCATCTGAATATTACGTTGTGCTGGTCCAGGCACGCAGGAGCTCGCCAGAATGCGCCTATGCATTTAGCTCTACAGAAACTGCAGTCGGCTGTACAGAAGCCATTTGATATCTGTTCCACATATCCTTACTCCGTTCACTTAATTTTTGTTCGCGCTCTCTTAAACCTTCGAGATATCCTCTAAAATAAGGTACAAAACGTAATTACATTCATTGTGTTGGATGTATTACTTATATTGTAGCTTGTCCGTAAAACAAAATGATGTTTAATTCTGCAAACGAACATGTAAAACGTATTTTGCTTTAGAATATCATGTCCTGTAATAAATAAGAAAGGTCAGTAATATACTCTACCCATATCGCTGGTAGTTAACCCCTGTGCTAATGCAATGATTTAAAACCTCTTCACTTTCTTCTACAAGTCTGTAAACACAAAAATAACAAAGCTGAGCATTGTGCAAGCCAATTACTGTTCAATGTCTAATCTCATATACACCATTCATGTAGGCACATGTACTAACCAAACCATTAAGTTTAAGATAAACGTTCACTTAAATAAATACACCCATATCTTTGAAAATATTAATGCTACTTCTCTCGTTCTTCCATAATCGATATGTATTGTCCTCTTGCACCTGGGTCTTCAATGCGCCATCCGCTGAAATCAACTTTCGAATGTGTCAATATTGCTACACAAAGGCATTTAACACGTATTTCGAAAATGTGTAAGACATGGTTAATGTACAGTATGTACATGTACGCGATACATAAAATAATATTATGTACCAGCCACAACTATTTCGATATTTACTTTTATTAGTACAATGTATATGCATAATAAAGATGTGAGACATAATATAAGCACATTTTAGTGATCAATTGTCGTATGTCGTTCTTATATTTTGAACGATTTTCCACTTTTCCTTCCCATGAACATGTAACTAGGTTTAGGTATGATCGCGTTTCGGTATTTCAGTACTTTAGATGCGTGTACAATCTTATGTATACGATATATGTCGCTTACCTATTATCTATATCGTTTCTTATTTTTATTCTCCGTCCGATTCTTTTCCATTCTATTAATTTCATTTGCGCTGAATCTCTCCATTCTCTTCTGTGAATGATATTACTCGCATGAATCTCTTATATAGTTAAACATAAACCCGTTCGAAATATTTGTATTATTGATCATTATAAGTACAACTGGAGTCCAGATTTGCCTAAAAATTCTTTATAAATTCGCGTTATGTAATTGCATATATATTTTTATTGTGTTGAGTGCATGTATATCGTATTAAAATTGTACCTTGGTTGTTCTTCCGAAATCAATGGTTCATTTCTGTCTGTATTTTCTCTCCAGGTGCCTGCCTTAAACTCTGCACTGGACAGTAAAAAGAACAAACACTGTTGCAGCAAATATTACCAGAATTCAAAAAGTTCAATATCCAAATTCATACTAAGTAATCGTTTAAAACGTTGCATTAGTGACTTAAATGACTATGACCGTTGCTGTTTTGTTATTAACATTTAACTATTTCAAACATTAGGTATTTGTGATAACAATAAAGTCATATAACAACAATAACAGCAAGAAAACATAACAAATACCATTCTTGTCTGCACTGGACATCTGTTTGACTGAACTCTTCTTGGAATTGCTCTAGCTCTTTAACGTGTTCGTTTGTTAAAGCAATAATTTCATTTTGTGCTGACCTATTCATACAAAATAGTATGTGACAAATAAGATCAAAGCAATAATATACGTACGCACACACATATTTTATTTGACCGTTTTTGCTTTTATTAATTGCTGCTATTTGAATAATTATATTATAGAAGGAACGGCATGAACACTCCATCTCGAAAAATGCTATTAAAACGCAAAGTGTGTGATTATTGTAATAAATAAATTGAAACAATGCTAATGTGTTTTGTTTGACTGTTAATATTACCAATCGTGTTCCCATTTTGCTTCCATTCGTTCACACTGTGTAATTGTACGTTCATATTCTTTTATCATATCCAGTATTTCCCTACATACCACCGTCCTAGAAACACCAATTAATCAAAATGATCAACAAAACAAGATATTTTTTTTTTTAAAGAACCAGTGTTGTACGTTAACGGTATTGCATCTTTTTTAAACACTTAACGAAATGTTATTCGTGATCTATATAGGTTCTAATATCGAGTACCGTACATTCAAATCAACAACTTTCAAATGCTTTATCGGGAAGATTAATAATTTTAACAAACATATATGTTTATGTTTAAAACAATAATTTCTTTTATCACCGCAAAAACGTAGTGACATCAAACTGAAACTAAAACCTACATTTGTTCGACCGTTCTCCCCACCACATCCTCTACAGTGGCCATCGTCGTTTCTTTCGAAATTTTAGCACTGTTCATGGCATCTTTGTAGGCTGATTTAACAGCTGTAATTCCATTTTCAATTGCCATGCTGAATCAGAAATCAGACACGAGAACTAAACGTAGCTTTATGAGTTGAGATGGATTTACCATAATACAATATGCTCAATTGCATTTCAATATACCTCACTTTGTCTTCCCATTGTAAAATCCCATATACCCATTCATGCATAGCTTTAATATGTCATGGCGTTGGAAAGTAATATATCCCGAGCGGGGTATTATTTTTAATATACACCGCGTGTGGACCAAAATATAACCCGCGTGTGCCTAAAAATAGCTTGAAATCCGTATTAGCTAATAATCGGTAGGCGCTTATTAAAATGTATTTAAAAAATTAAAGTCGATGAGCGCTTGATTTTACAATATTAAACTTTAGTTTACTATGTACGATTAGTTTGTTCTTTGAATAACAGTATTTTTGTTCCATATAATAAAATAAATGTCATAGGTATGTTGAGGGGTATAGAAAATACTGCCCTCCCCCCCCTCGAAGAGTAATGTCAACCTCGGCCGTCGGCATCGGTGACATCACTCTCTTCTGGGTGCAATATTTAGTATACCCCTCAACTGCCTATGATATTTATATAATATGGACCTCAGTGGTCTAGAAAATGTACGCAATAAACTTACATATTGTCTTTCGTCCCGGAAATGATTTTATTTAAATGTTCCTGCTGTTTATCAGTTTCGACTTCTGTACTATGTATTTTCTCCCGAAATTGTGTTGCTAAATTAGCATGTAGTTCTTCTAAATGCTCCCTAAAAATGTAAACAAGACTCTGGTCAATAAGTGTAAGCTGATGTTATAAAGTTATACACCAGAGATACACAAACAAAACAACACAAAGTGTAGCTCTATGTCAGAGTGTGCGTTAATTAAACGAACTCCAAAATTATTATAATATAATAAGTCATGTAAACTATTAATTTTACAATATATCTGGCACAGTTTCGTCGAATCGCATTAGAACAAAGTTTAGGATCGGTTTAAAAAATGAAAACAAAAATAATTATGCCAGTCAAAGTCACATGCTCGAGAAAAACAAATATCTGCTAATTTTTTATTTAACTAAGGATTCAAAATTGACGAGAAACAAAATGAAATGTAAGCAACTAATTAGTATTAGACAATTTCGGTTATGGTCGGTTTTAACAATGGTAATTTGTGATATGAACAAATTAACCAAGTTTCAACTGTTAATATTAATATATACTTTCTTTGCGTAGTGCATGTACGCTTAAAAGCAATGCACTATGTAGTTTTTGCATGCTTCACCTAAATCATGTACTTACATTCGATGTTTTATGTCATTCACGACCGCCATGTTGTTGACAATGATGAGGTGGATAATTTCGTCTGATCACTCTCTGTAACATGCATATCTAAATTTAAAGTCTTATGTTGTTTGGTAATTGGAATTTGAATGCTACTAAACACAAAGCTGAACGCTTGAAATTATGTTCCTAGATGTTTAATGACAGAAAGTATGAACACACAATACACGCTTTGTTTATATCGTTAAATCTATTTGTCAATCAGTGCTTAAAACAATTTTTCTCAGCAACATGAAACACATTACAGCTCCAAAGTTACATAATTTAAAAACAATTTACAACCGATATACATAATCACTGAAATGTATATAAATAATTTATGTACAAACTAATTTCAATATAACTTAAACCAAAACATAAATTACACAAGGCAATTATGCATTTAAACTTGAATGAAAGTAAATATTACTTCACAATATATACCTACTTAACTGTACAATGCAAAGTGTGTGGCTATCAATTACACCCTAATACAATCTACGTAAAAACTCCTTTATAAATAACAAATGAAAACTACACACCAGCTTTTATACTGGCAAACAGAAACTATCACGTGAACGGTAAATCGATACTGTTTTGTGTAAACAAAGGAAACGGGCAAGTGCAGAAAACTACTTTAAATATGCTCCAGTGCAGAAGACAAACCGAAACTACCATTTGGATTTAAAACCAAATCATATTGAATAACAACCAAGGTATGGGTTTTACTTTAAAATTTGTCTTAAAATTTGTCCTTGTGACTTCTAAACTCGTTATGCGCTGCATGTTTCTTGCAATGTTGAGGCCATTGTGTATAATTTAGAGGTAACATGCATTTTATTCGATTTATTAATCACATTTATAAACGTAGTTAGTTAGCACAATACTCTCCAAGTTATCACTCTGTCTTTTAGTCAAAGACTGGTTGAATTAAATTGGTTGTTAGATACATGTGCCATTATGATAATGTTTTGTTTGAAACTAGGTCAAATAAACATATATCGAGCTGTTGTGCAATGCTGCAATGGATTGTAGATTGTATTTGCAAGCTAAAGGTCAATAAAAGACGGCTCGTTACACGTACTGCGCTAAAGTTAATCGTTGCGTATTGAGTTTCAAATAAATAAACATATTTAATCCAAAATTTGTTTAATATGTTAAGTTGATAATACGTTAAGGATGTATGATCGTTTTTACTTTACGACAGTGTATACAGTTGTCGTAAAATTTATATGTTACTTTTGCAATTTTAGAAAAAAAAAGTTTAGATATGAACAACTTAGTGCTAAAATCCGTAACGCTTCTTTCACCGTCAAAATATTTACGACAAATGCAAAATAAAGATCCCTTGAGTGCTTAGTTTTTGTACGACGTAAAAAAAATTGCTACATTTGCAAGCGTCTGGAGACTATTGACCTTGACCGTTTTGTAGCAGCAGATAGACAACAAACAACAAAAGCGACAGAATAGGATTACTTTTACTGGATGATGTGAATAACTTAGTTATACAATTTTATATGAAAATGTCAATTTTGGAAGATTTTAGAAAAAATAAAAGAAATAAAAAGGGCCGTTTTGCTCGTCAAACAGTAACAATTGGAAATGAAACTCAAAGTAAAACTAAAAGAAACTTTTGTTTTGAATGAACATGGTTACGTTTGTACAGCTCAAGCAAGTGAATATTTTGATGATGTCGAGTGTTTTACAATGCAGGAAGTACCAGTAATGGTTTATTTAGCATAGTAAACATATTCAGGCTGTCTGACATCCTCGCCCATATGTGTTTTGTAACTTTCTCAACTTGCAATAGACAAGCAAAACAGAGTTGACATAAATTAAACAAATAATCGCATTATAGGGCATTGCTCTATGATTGGCGTAAAGACTGGAAAGGTCCTATCATATGCAGTACGGAGCAAAACATGCAGGGTGTGCAGCCAGCACCAGAGGAAAGGAAAAGGTACTAGCACCTGCAAACTTCATGATTGTAGAAAAAACTGGAGTGGGTCATCAAAGGCCATGGAACCTGACATGGTCTCTGAAATGATTTCTGAAACAGCCAAAAAAGGCATAAAGTTACTGGGGTAGTGGGTGACGATGATACCACAACAGCTGCAAGACTAAGAGTTACTGTGCCCCATACTATAAAGAAAAGGTCAGACAAAAATCAGGTGAAAACGAATTTGTCCAACTGCCTGTATGGCTTGCAAAAGAATTTTCAAAACTTAAGCTCAAAAATCATAAACTACTTGCTAAAATTGTTCAACTACAGTATTTCACAGAATAAACACAACCCTGCAGGCATTTCTCGTGGTTTGGATGCAGTTGTTGGTCACGATTTTGGTGATCATTCATGTTGTAATGACACATGGTGCAGATTTATAAATAACACAGCTTCCAAATACGCTTCATTACCGTATGGAAGACCACTGACAGATGGTTCACTGAAAGCTGCATTACTGGATGTATTTGGTGCCTACAAAACAATTGCAAACAAATTAAGCATGTTGGGCAGTACTCAGGCAAACGAGAGCCTAAACAAGTAAGAAATATTGTTGTTCTAATCATTGAGAAACATTGTTGTTCTACTCATTGAGAAACATTGTTGTTCTACTCATTGAGAAACATTGTTGTTCTACGCATTGGGAAACATTGTTGTTCTGCTCATTGAGAAATATTGTTGGGCTACTCATAATGAAATATTGTCGTTCTACTCATTGAGAAACATTGTTGGGCTACTCATTGTGAAGTATACTTGTGCTACTAATTAAGAAACACAGTTGCACTACTCATTGTGAAATGCTACAAATTGAGAAACATTGTTGTGCTACTCATTGCGAAACATTGTTGGGCTGCTCATTTTGAAACATAGTTGCACTACTCATTGAGAAACATTGTTGTGCTTCTCATTGAGAAACATTGTTGTGCTACACGTTGTGAAATATAGTTGACTACACCTATGTGAAAACCTAATTGTGCTACTCATTGTGAAACATTGTAGAACTACTCATTGTGAAACCTGATTGTGCTAATCATTGTGAAACCTAATAGTGCTACTCATTGTGAAACACAGTTGCACTACTCATTGTGAAACACAATAGCACTACTCATTGTGAAACATAATTGTGCTACTCATTGTGAAATACAGTTGTGCTACTCATTGTAAAATATAGTTATTCTACTCATTGTTTACCTAACTTGCAATACTCATTGTGTACACCTGTCGCACTACTCATTGTGAAAAATATATATTTTTCAAAAGTATTGTAACTTCAAAACTACATAAGTTATTTACTTGACAATTGGAATGTACCTTTTTAATTTTGATCAACTCCAACATCAAATGCAACAACTCTGTTTTGTATTTTGACAGAGTTATGCCCCCTTTTTAAATTAAATTTAATTTTGTATTAAAGAGTTTAATAATATGTACCAACTGTTATAATATGAACAGTTAAGTGTGCTGTCCTCTGATAGCTCTTGTTATAAAACTTGCATCAAATGTTCACTATGTGGAGATGGATGTGTTGCGTACAAAACCGAAGTCTCTACCTCCACGGTAAAGGTCACGACTTGAATGTTGTTTGATAAAATATGCTCTGTAGGTTTGTGTCATGTTTGATAAAAAATGACTCTGTGTTGAAATCGTATGTCAACTTTGCTGTCTTGAAAACAGGCTAGACATGTTGCCGACAGGCATGTACATGTGTAGTTTCATAGCATATTTTGAGCTTTTATATTGTAATACTGGAGATAAATGTGAATGCATACATGTGCCTGTTTGTCTAAAGGAAGTTACACACCTTTTAAATATGTATTTTTGGTTGTACTGTATTACTAAATATTGAAATGTTACATATAATGTCATATTATTTCATGGTTGTACAGTTAACCAGAATGATATTGTCAATTTACCAGTGAAAGACATCTACAGTCTTATCACAGAGTGGTGTATTGGTAAACGTTTTTCAACTTCTGTTTCAAAACCAGTGATAACTTTCCGGTATCAAGATGTCCAACCTCAAAAAGAAAGTGATCAGCTATCATTCTATCTCTTTATTTATTAATTTTATCTCTTAATGAAGGCTTCTGGACTAAAACTCTTTAAGTATAACATTGAATTTGTCTTAACATATTTATTGTACACATTTTCTCAATACTATTTATTAGGTATGGCGGATTGACTCTTGCTATTTTTATAGTTACTTGCAGTGTTTTAGTTATGCTTTATATATTTTGTAAAATATATGTTGATAAATGGTATGGTTATAATGACACATGTGTATGCCCTTTATAGAGAAACTATCTTTTGAAAGTGAGAAATGAAATACATATACAACAATTCATGAGATAATACAAAATGGAAAAAAGTGGGTGGGGTAATTAGGTAGAGGTATGTGAATACCGATATTTTTTTCCATTTTTTTTTAAATTGTCGTTATAAATATGTTATTTATTATATGTCACTTTAAGATAGTGTACTCATTTTTTTTGGTAGAAATACATTGGGGTTTTATTGAGGCTTGGCAACATACTGTTGAATTGATATTTGGTGTATTTTTCAAAATAAGTTCAATTTTAAAACAGCTCTAGCTAAAAAATATTCACGGTGACCCATCAATTTCTTTATCTATACTTTATGCTAAATTACAAGTCTTTAATGTATTAAAAGCTCATGAACTTCTCCATATTATTATCAGCAAAAAAGTATGTATATGTATTGCATGTCAGCAAATTTCACACTGTAGTAAATTTGTCAAAACTAATAAAGATTTGTAAACTCAAAAGACTTCTAAACTTATATTTAGTGTTCCTTTTTTGCTGTTTTTTAATTTGTTCAGAATGATAAATGCAGATTATGCTTGTTTAATAATTACAATTTTGAGTGCATGGTTCATTAGTTGTCTAATTTGCAGACATTGTTTTAACACCACCCCTTTTTTATACCTTGCCAAAATGGCAATTTTTTCAAAAATATATGGTATTGAAAACATTTGATTATCTGAAAATAATTCACTGTGACCCAAAATTTTTATTTCATATTTGTGACAGATACAGAAGTGACTATCAGCATACACAAAATTAGAACATTCTGAATATTCTAAAAAATTACCTGAAACGATCGTACATCCTTAAGTGGATAATTTATTACAGAGTACAATCATAATTTAATACTTCTTAATAATTTTATCTGTTAAAATGCCATACATACATGTATGTATTTTTGTAATGAAAGCTTATTTAAAAACTTAAGTAACACACAAACTTAGACATATATTTGGACAGCTTAATTCATGTTGCTGTTTCCCATATGTAAGTTCCTGTTGGATGTGTCCTATTTCCTATTTCAGTGCCTCATTGCACCTTTTATTTGGTTTCTCTGCGAGTACACGAATTTTATGTTTAACAATTGAACTTGGTATGGTCAAACCATATACTACATATTAAATATTACACACTGTACTGACATGTACATAGGTATTGCATCTTGTGTTAATATAGTTTTCTACATCACATAGGTTGACAATTTCGCTATGGAAGCTATTTCAAATTACGAAAAGGCATTTGCTAAAGAGGAAACACATTCGGTTGAAGGTGCACAAAGCACACATATAAACCCTGATGCGACCGCAATTACTAAACCATTTAATGAAACGAACATTGTTGTTGATGAGCAGGCACAAAAACAGCTTGCACCGCCAGGTCGGAGCAAAAATGAGGAACATGAATCTACGGGAGCTGATACCGTACAATCACTTGGTGAAGATGCTGACAATGACGATAATGAACAAGCGATCGAGGAAACAGATTCAGCGAATTTACAAATGCCTAGGAGATCAGATAAAACATTAGCTGGACCGGAATCGGAAACAACATTCGGAAATTTGATTAAAAGACAGCATGTGGATATTGACGAAGCAATTACTGAAGCTGATAGTGGGCCGATATTCGAGAGAGCAGATGATGTTACAAGCGTGGTTAAAGGCAGGCTATATACCGCCGGTGTAAATATAGACAATAAACAACATTACGGTTCAACGGAAACTGCGGCAGGTCGCATGGGGCTAACGGCAGACCATGTAATGCCACATGAAGCAGATGAAGAACAAATATCATATTTAGGTATTGATAGCGACCAACGCAAGGTTTTGACAGAGTTTACAGACCGCCTGTAAGTATGTTGCGTATATGCACTGTTATAATATAATCAGAATTAGAATTAATTTATACAAATAGTAATACGTATAAAAATGTTTAGTTTAGACGTACATTGCAAATAATTTATTAATTTGTACGTATTTCCTTCTCTCGCAGTGGTAACTTTGAAGATACATTTCAAACTTATACCAGTGAAATAAAGACACGTCTTGAAAATATTGTATCGAAAAATAAAGAAGTGGAAATGAAGCTAGAGATGAAAGTCAATCCTTTAGAACAACAAATGTGAGTACACGTGTGCTATTATGTTTTGTTTACAGATACAGTACCCATCAGTTTATCATAGGAAAATGTAGACATGTATTATATATTAAATACAGTTAAACTGTTATGATTGTGTACAAAAATAGTCAAAGATATCACACAGATTGAGTGAAAACTATGTGAAAGAATATATGTTAAACGAAAGCGAACCTTAAATAGTAAGGTTGTTTTCTAGCGTTTCTTTTTATTTCGCATACAATTACGAGCTGTTTTAACTATATACACACTAATAATACTTATACCCCATTGTGCTTATTATTTAACAATTTGGATGGAGATGTACATTTCATATAAATTTAACATGTTTTCTTATTTCTGTTCAAATCCTCTATGTTCTTATATTTGATATTAATGTTACAGAAGCGATGTAAACAGTCAGTTTTCTGCTGAAAGGGACACCCACTTAGAAGAGATTACATATTTTAACAATGTTGCTAAAAAGGAAATGAAAGAATTCGAGGAGCGCGTTATGGAAGATTGTCAAAAACTGGAAGAAAAGTACGTAGTAGATGTCTATGAAATTAATCCACCTCGTGATAGAAATCTGTCCAAAATTGTTGTATGAATAGTAATTGATTATTATATTATTTGATTACTATATCATTTTGAATGCATGTACATTATGCATAAGTGTTGTGTACAAAGATCTATTCCGACCAATTGTATTGATATTTAAGTAGCTTATAGCGTTAGAATGTTACTAGACTTTGCATACGTTTATACCTTGTGTACGATTAGCGTGTAAGGCATGTACATATTAATATCTAACCAGACATCACCGGTAACTGGATGAGTGATACATTTATTAACACATAAATTATGACACATGTTATTGAACAGCCAAATATCTGTCTTTTGAAATGGGAATGGGGTATACACATAAAGCGAATTATTTTTAAGATTGCACTTTCGTGATCAGTAATTTTCGTATGCATTCAAATAGATTACAGTGAAATATATACGATAACTTTCAAAGTGACGGCAACATCTTTACATAATTACATGCATAACTTGTTTGATATTTGTATTTGAAGGACCGAAACTATCAGTGATACGATGTCAAAACTGCATAAGGACAAAGGCGACCTTGACAGAAAAATATTTGCAAACGAAACACGTTGGAATTCTGTGATGTAAGTGGAAACTAAAAATGAATATAAATATCAATATGAATACGCTCCAATCCATAGGTTTGTAACTTACACATGTATTAATCATAAGGGACCTACTTACTATATACATGTTTAGCTTCAACCTGAAACGGTCCATTTCTGGTAACACCTGGTACCTATAACATAATATACTAGCATAATAAAATAATGGTGAAAAATGAACTCCTCCACATATTCCGTTGTAAAATTGATATGAGGAGTAATGTTTGGCATTGTAATAACATGTATAACATTACCTTTATACAAACCTTACATAATGCAATGGACATATTAGTGTACTAGTATATCAGCACAATGTATATATTGGGTTATATGTTGAAGAAAGATACACAAGCCAATATATAATTTCAGGCATGAAGATGAACGAGAACAGTCAAAGGCAAGATTAATGGAACAAAAGCGTTTGCTTAAGAACCTCAAAGACGAAAGTCACTTCCGAAAAGACAGATTGAAAGAGTTCATGTAGGTTTATCATCCTTTAAAATAATATGTCCAACCTTATTATTCGATCATTCTTTATTGCATAAAACCTATTTTGAGATAATGTTCATTTTCTATTGAAAAATCAGTACTTTCATATTTAGACTGTTCTAATTATACTTTTGAGTTGTTAATATTGTAATAAACTATTTAGGAGAGAGGTTCAGGTGGCTAAAGAAAAAGAGGTAAAGGAATTGAAAGACCAGCTTAATGAAGCTGACCGTCTAATAAGGTGGGTTGAGTGCTAGGTACCATAATACCCTTGTTATTTGTAATATTCTTTTACAAATGTCACCGTTTACTGTTTATATCGATAGTACCAACAAATTAAACTTTCTCTGGTTTCGAGAGTTGACACATGTTTTTGCCACAATCTTTATACAGGCAATTGATAAGTCAACATGAGGACAAAATAAAACAGAGTGAAAAAACTCTAGTAGCGGACATCGATGCTTTAGTCAAAGAGAAGGAAGAACTGGCAAAGGAACGCGACAGATTACAGTACGTTATTCATTTATACATTCTTGAACATTTCGTGTACATTTGTAGATATGATTTGTATCGTAGGTTCATTACACGATCTACAATCCACAATTCAAAACCCGAATGCCTGTCTTAATATGTGTACGAGGGAAATTCCAAAAAATAAGCACAATGTTGGACAGGGATGTTAGGGATGTATTACGGAGCACTTACCTATAATGGCATGAACAGATCATAAACTTCGTTTTACATGTATGATAAACAGAGAATACCGAAAAAAGTCGCACAGTAAGTAAATCATTAATTGGATATATTACTTTTTATATTTCAGAAAATCCGGTGATGTGTCTCAGAATAGGCAATTGAGAAACAGGTCGATTTTATAATAAAACAATAAATATTATAACAATATATGTAAATGTATATTATTTGTTTAACGTACTAATGTTTAGCTTCTCATTCAAAGAGTATTGAACTAGTCGATGGTTTTTAATATGGGAATGTTTCAACATTAACAAACTGAACGATAACATAGTTTCCCAACTTTTTCAACTGAACTAATCGTAGACAGCAACTCATGACATTAAATATTATTAAAGCTGAATGCATCTAAATCTGTTTGGGAACAAACAGCCGATATCTTCGTATACTTTTAATTTGCCCTTTTGCATCTAGTGATTGTTTTCCTTATATTAAATACGCAATTGTCAATGTACATTTATATTAATGCAAAAGTGCGTATGTTGTATGCTTTAATGAGCAATCGTTATGGTTTGTTTATAGGGTCGAATATTTAAACGCAGAAATACAGAAGCGAGACGAATACATTTTGCTACAGGAAGAACGACTGAGGTAGTTTTATATCGTTTGTTTGTACTACGTGTGGACCTGAACGTAAATGCAATTCTAGAAATACATACTGATGATCTTGCAGTTTCAACTTGTGCGTCGTCTGAGCTAAACAATCACCAAACAATGATACTCCTGTTTGTGTTTACTCTTATATTGTTACAAAATATTAAAATGAAACTTGCTTTTCAGTACAACGAGGGAGGCAGCTGCTTTATTAAATGAGTTAACCGAAAGGAACTATGAACGGTACAGGTATGTCTCATTCTAAATATTGTACGAGTGTAAGTTCAGAGCAGGTTTCCAGGATGCCTTAATAATATTAATCTCATGTGGTAGTACAAATGAGTTTATAAGTAAGCATAGTTGTATGATATACGTTAGCCCATGTTATAAATAATTAACGTACATAATTGTCATGCACGAACCATTTGTAAAGTCTCACAGATGATCCAAATGGTTACAGTGTATTATAAAATTAGTATTAGTCAACAAACACAAATAAATAAAATATTAATGATTGAAATTGCAAAACGTTACGCACTCTATATTCTCTATAGATACACTGACTCCTATTGCTTAGTAACCTATTTTTAAAATAACATGTGCACCGTGCACCGTGTCATGAATGTTCCAAAATGTGTTCAATGTCAATTTAAGACAATTATATCGGAATTGGCAAGAGGTCGACAGACGGTTGAATGAACAAAGTGCCGGCATTAAACAGAGATTCCGCCAAGGAGATGGGCAGTCCCTTGTCGACACACTAACCTGGGTACAAACAACAATTGAAAGGATGCCAGGAAACTGCATCCATGCCAACGACTTCCAGCGCATGACTGGAATCATCAACAATGCCATCCACGTATGCGTTATTTAATACCATATTTACTTGTAACTATTTCCATTTGAAGAAATGTTTTAACTGCAGCATAATACAAAATCGTCTCAAAAAGGCTTCAGCCTACAATCCGCCTCAACAGTTTCACGCGAACCACTTGGCCATAGGAATAATATAAATGTCCATGTACTTTTTATATTATATTAGTGAGTTTATATTAAACAATTACCACGATCAACAACGTATGCCGACGAATTCCTCATTTCCATTGTATATTCATAATTGTTTAATGACACTTTGTTCCAATGCATGTTATCTGGCTACTTTTTTCTCTCCTTTGATTGTGTACAGGTATTTATATACTGCGTTAACTAAGACAATTGTACAAATATATAAACGCACGTGTTGTACGGCTGTTTAAAGTCTGTTATTTTTAACGTTATACGAGATTATTTCTTAATAGGAAAATTACATATGTTTTTTTGTAGATTGTGATATACACATTCAGTTACCTATATTATTATTTGCTTATTGTATGATGATTTCCACAAGCAATTTTTCTTTCTTGCGGACTGGTATGTAACCATTTTCCACACAAAACAGACCAGGCAAAATAAGAACACGTATACATTACACATATTCAAATGATTCAAACTACAGGAAGCTGAATTTAAGGTGACAATAAGTATGTGCATACGTTGATTTAAAATAATAC
The DNA here is from genome assembly GCA_027627225.1 of Congeria kusceri. Taxonomy (NCBI): domain Eukaryota; kingdom Metazoa; phylum Mollusca; class Bivalvia; order Myida; family Dreissenidae; genus Congeria; species Congeria kusceri. The sequence continues at coordinate 86,701,947 of CM051024.1, forward strand.
GTTGTTGACATGAATAACGCATGTGCTGTAATCTTTTTTATTGAAGATTTGCTTCTTGTGCATCTAAATATCCTTCTGTTGTAGGGAGATTATTCAGGAATCCGGACTGATATTGCATTCCAACAGGTAAATGCTTAGTTGTTCAGGAGGCAATATACATAATTCTTTAAAGAATTAAATACTGAATCTGAGAATCATTAAATAATGTGTTGTGAGTTTGTGTTTTTGAAGGGAAATTAATCCAATCATGTTGATATGATTTTTATTAAAAATAATATGTATAAGCTAGATGAATGCCAAATATAATTTGTTTTTGACTTACTACAAACTATATCTCTTTAATTCTGATTTGATTGCTAATGTTGTTAGATAAATTTTGTTTCAGGAACCTAATTGTGTTCTGCAGTAGAGGAAGACTGGAAAGACTGGCAACATTTTTGAATAGCTATAAATACAAGGTGTTTGTTTAAACACCTTGTATTTATAATGTACTTAAACAAACAGAACGACATGGATCCGTTGGTGTCAATCCGATACAAGCATTTTGTAAAAGGTTAAACATCCTTACTAGGATTGGTCAAATCTTTCTCAAATGTCTACAATGTGAAGAGCAATGAATGTATCTACGCCGAAAAAGAGATATAATTTCATGCGATAGTACAAGAAACAGACAGAGCAATAGTTTACAATACTATTAGGTTTATGGCATTAGCCTCCCTATCTTACAATTTGCAATGATTCTTCATTAGCAAACTTCTAAAAGTGTTAACAAAAGCAGTTGACCAATAACAGTGGTTTTGTAGAAGTAAAGGTCGCACGTTACAGACTCCTTAGAAATTCCATGCCTTATTTGTCATAACGATATTATTTGAAAGAATCCATACCATACTTACCAATGGAGTTGTTTACCGACTGAATCCTCTGTCACGTAAAACTTAGAGAGTCATTTATTTAAATCAGATATTTAAATTATTTATTGCATGAATGCAGTGAATGCGAAATATTCGTGTGATTGTGTGTTTTAAAGTATTATACTTTTGCATGATCAATATAATGTATATTGTCCTTTTAGTGTAAGATCGTATTCGGAAAAGAATGATTGTACACTGACAGAAAACAATAATATCCATATATATGTATGTATCCCTATCTGCTACAGCCTTTGAAAGCACTACATAAGTTTGAGGAATGCATCTACGCTATTTTGTTAGAAATAACAGTTGTAAAACCTAATTGTTGACACGTCTGTAAATGAATTCGTATGTAAATGATATGTGGTTTAAGTTAGAAAACCAGCATTACACTTCACACGGTATGCTGCAATATATCATTATAAACAGGCATACGGAAATGGGTTATATATTGGTCTAAAATATTCCATAAGAAGTTGCAGACAAACAATAATGTCTTGGACCGATTTATTGTATGATGCAAGTAATTTAACTAATGCAGTGCTATGTTTATTCGGCAGACGCTTTTAGTTATAATTGTCTCGTATTGTAACGTGTGTACGTTAAGTACATAGTATGTCAAGGCGATGGACGTTACTTAGAAGCTGATTTATTCTGTTGGGATTGCCACACGTTGAATAGGTAAATCGGGTGTTGTTTCACTTATATATCAAACAAGTTTACTTATTTTATCTGGAAGGCATATTCTCCCATTTCTAAAAATTGTAAAAAAAATTACAAAATTGGGAAGTCGTGCTGACTGGTTATCGACCCATTTTCGCCCAGAAATAGAGTTTTTGCGTCTTAGGCGCGTCTTACTAAACAATTTGAAAATGAAACTTGGCACAAGCAATGTTAGGCACCTAAGACAATAAACAACAACTTTTTGTTTTCAAAATCCATTTACACAAAACGAATTATATCACGTGCAAAAAACACCTATAATTGTACCAATTATTCGCCACCTTAAAAAACGTGATATTTTCAAAAGCGAAAAATTAAAAAATATTTTTCATAATATTATTTCATTTATGAAAAGCTTTTGTGAGATAAGTTCATGTTCAAATGTGCACACAATCACTTTGTAACACTTTAACATGTCTCAACACTGAGGCAGTATACAATTTTCTTGATACTCAACAAAATATATTGTTGAACAAACTGCTTATATTTCTATTCCAATGATGATGCTCCATTATAAAACACGTTATTTGTGTTTACATTTCACTTCTAACGAATAGGCTAACCAATATCCGTAAGGCACACTTACAAAATATAAATAGCAACAATTGAGGCACTGGGGTACTGAAGTGTTTGTACAAGTGTCATTTTATTTTTACATTTTCAATAATTCAAATATATTTAGGTAAAACTGGAAGGGGTCGTTTAGAAATCTAGAGTTATTCATGGTTCACTAAAAACAATCGTCTGGAAGTAAAATGCATTGTGGGAAAAAGACCCCTTTCCGGCGCCTCAAACAATTGATGAAGTGCGTGATGACGTCATCCGCGCGTGCTTCGGACAAGGCCAGTGGTGCATTGCACTTTGACATGGATATTATAATACGGAATGCTAACGGATTCCTGTAGTTTTGACTGGTTTTCAGTAGTGGGCGAATATATGGTACGGGCAAAAAAGTGGTCGCTAACCAGTACTGTTTGCATTATTTTTTACTCCACCACACCACCTCGGAAGTCACAACCGGACATTTTCTTAACATCTCCAAATGAGATGGTCCGGTGAGTCTCCTAACCGTGTAGGGCATGGAAGGTAACACAAATCTATCAGTGGAAAATAAAGTTGCGGAGTAGGGTTACCAATCTTAAGCAAAGGTACGTCCTCTTCGAGTGTTTTCTGGTTAAAATGTAGTCATATGGACAGTTGAAAACATTGACCTATAAACTATTATTGGAACATTAGTGAAAGTTAACGTATACACTGTCAAAGACACTTCACAAATCATTATTTAAGTTACGCGTTTTCATCATTCCGATGAGGTTACATATTAGGTGAATCTTCAGCCTCGATAAATAGTATATTGTAAACTAATTGTCTCTTTACTTGATGCAACGAGATGGCATTTTCAAACTGTGAAGCACTTTACACTGAACGAAATGCATTGTGAAATAAATTGGCACTCCATAGCAAACCTAACAAAAATATAAACCACGTATTATGTTGAGGTTATCGCACTGAACGCAGTAGAACATGACTATTTAACGCTCAATTGATCACCAGCACGATTTATGATGTCTCCCGAAAAGTAGCTTATTGATTTAGAAACTAAATCAAAGCATAAAGTCATTTTTTTTAAATTAGTAAAAATAATACACATTAACCATAATTAGTTAAGACAAATAATACAATCGATCCGCAGGGAATGCTTTTATTTACTCATTAAATGTAATTTTGAAAATTAGCATTGCTTGACGTGTAATCTATAAAATATACATGAAGTATACTATATTTGGATTTATTAGTTTCATTACTGTACATGTATCTTCCAGGGCAAAGCAAATTAATACAATTTAATTATATGTTAAATCAAAGAACAACAAAATAAATTATTGATTAGTACACTTATAAAATGTACAAACGATCCGGCAAGTAAAACATTCGTGTCAATTAAAACTGGTGTTTTGCATATATGCTAAATAAATGTAAAAAATTACGTTACATTTACCACACGAATATACATGGATAGACGAACAAAAGATTTTGTTTTCCACAGTAAATATATTTTAACTGAATTGTTGAAGATCGCTAATGACAAGTTAAATCACAAAAACCCAATGAAGTGTGTTTAGTATGCATTGTACTACAATATAATACACTTATCTTCTAGATTTTAGTCTAGTCGTCGTAAAAGTCAGGAAACGCAAGTATATGTTTTGGTAATGTAGCCTCGCTGGAAGATAATTCTAACACATTTAGGCTCTTTTTGATTTATGCACATCAGTCATCTATTGTATTTACTCTATTACTAGTATTTGCTAAAACTTAACACTTAAACATGTATTTTATATGTATTGCACCACTTGATGATGCTTATTAAACCCTTTTCCAATCATTTGCTTAGTAGCATCAATATTTATAAATAATAACACATGGTTGCATAATCCAATCAATTTACTTTAATCATTTGCTTAGTAGCACCAATATTCATAAATAATATCACATAGTTGCATAATCCAATCAATTTACTTTAATTATGTGCGTAGTAGCACCACTAGTTATTAATAATAGCACATGGTTCCATAATCCAATCAATTTACTTCAATCATTTGCTTAGTAGCACCAATATTTATCAATAAAAGCACATGATTGCATAATCCAATCAATTTACTTAAAGAAAGGCGGAACGATCTGTGTTCTTGCTACGGGTTTATTATAGAGAAACTCATAATTTAATAAGTCGCTTTTGTTTACTTAAGGCAATTGGAAAATTCAACACGACTGCATATGCTTATTATAATACATATTCACGAAATTAATATGTATTTTAAGTATCTGGATGCGTATCAGCTTCACACTATTTGTTTGTGATTATTCATTTTATACATTCATACATCACTGACTAGTAATGCATATATTATGCCCATTTTCGATTACCAAATCTGTAATTTTTGAAGGGGAATAATTGTATTCAAAATCATGCAAGTGTTAAATACTGTGTTCAATCCGACGCATGTGGTTTCCACCACACGTTACATTTGGATTTCAATTGAACAGTATGATCGCTTGGGAAAATCACACTGGCCGCAATAGCGTTCCTTTGTTGAAACTCTCTGGTGCATGTGATTGTAAAGAATTAGCCTTCCAGAAAGAAAGTGGCTCGGCCATCTATCATCTGTAGCCAACATGTTTTCTTAATACACTTTACAATGTCAATAGGTCATCAATCTACTTGTACGATTTCAGCTTGTAGGGGCAGGATAAACCTTATTATTTTCTGTTAACTGGTCCACTTAAAGACCAGTACGGAGTCTGTGGAACTGCGCTTGGTTGTGTCGAATCTTATCTTCGGCCACGCAGTTGCAGAGTAAAGATCGACTCATCACTGTCGTTGGCGCGGTACCTAGAATGCAGTGTGCCCCAGGGAAGCTGTATTGCGCCCTGGCTGTTCCTAACATACGCCGGAACTCTGTTTGGGTGCGTTCTTCACCCATCTCACTATACGGGTTTGCTGACGATCACATCGCTACTAAACTGTCATTGGCAAATAGTAGAGCGACGCCATGACTAAACTTAATCAGTGTGCAGTTAAAAAAAACGACTGGGTGAACCAAAATAAATTTAAAATGAGCACACAAAACGGAATTTATATGTTTCGGCAGCAATGCGCAGTTGTCCAAATGTTCATCTGATCATATATAAATTGCGGAGGTAAAATAAACGTTTAAAGCCTCCTCACACCTAGACGAAACCCCCCCCCGACGGCAACTTGCGTGTACTGGCGAATAGGACTTGAGCAAAATTCGTTATCATTAGTATATGCACGTTGTACATCTTTGGTGGTGTTCGTGTGGATGCGTTTGTGAGCTTTTGCGTCCGTTGCGATTAGTTTTGTTCGTCGGAAATTTTTGAGCATATTGAAAACTGTGTGGCGATTGAAAGTTTCGTCGATCATTCGTTAAAATGCGTTTCCATACGTTAACCAATCATGACGTCTTCGCTAAGCGTTCGTCAACTGGCTTTAGAGGTCGCGAGCTATCGGTTTGTGATCAGCTAATTTGCATATCAGGTGATCGAGAACGATCCAATGACAAATCGTTGCGATAGTTTGCAAACTAGTACAACATGTAGCGAATATTTACGTATTGTAGCTAATTCAATCCAAATTTCATGACGAATGAAAACGAATTGCAATGATTGGTTGACGTTTAGAAAACGAACGGCATACGCTTGCATACGAATCATTACGAAGGGTAGCAAGGACCTGCGAATCAACGCGAATCACAACGCATCTAAATTTCTTGAGAATTTTTGAGTACCTCAACAGCTCTGCATATATAAAAGGAGGAGGCTAATTTCAAGATTATTAGTTATCCCTTCGTAAAATGGAAGACACACAACGCCTGATGCTGCAGGATGTGGCAGCTATGGCCCACAAAGAGAAGTGTTCCAGCTACAACTTAACATCCACCAGTTTGTCAGAGGCCGATGTAAGTGGAGAAACGGAGCCAGAGCACGTCACATCTGGACACGACCATGGCAGTATCACGAGAGACGGCGCCAATTTGGCATCTACGATCAGCTCATGGTTGAGATCAGAGAGAAGATGCTATAAATTCCTCAGCATGCCAACTGAAATGTATGATGAAATATTCCGGTCCGTCATCGCCTCTGGAAACAACACACCTGGTACAGGGTGCAATTGGATCCAGGCCTCAAGTTAGCTGCCACTCTACGTCACCTTGTTTCTGGTGCCAAGTATTCAGAAATGTAGTACTCCTGGCGGGTCGCTGAGAACACCCTCTCTGTAGTGGTTATAGAAGTCTGTCATGCTTAATGTGAGGAGTATGTTGATGAGGTTATGACAGCCCCCTCCACATCTGAAGAATGGAAACAACTGGCCGATAGTTTCCTCAAGAAGTGGAACTTTCCTTATTGTGTTGCTGCCATTGATGGCAAACACATAGCCATCAGGAAGCCTGACAGCTCTGGTTCCTTATATTATAATTATAAGGGTTTCATCAGCATCATCTTACTGGCCATTGTCGACTCTGACTACAAGTTCGTGTGGGTAGTGAGTACAAGTCCTCATAAATTTTACTACATTTGTAATTACAAGTATATAAATTATATTCATGTTTTGCTATTTGCAATGTATACTGACAATTTCGTATCCTTCTGTATTTTAAGGATATGGTTCAAGTGGAGATGCCAGGATCTATAATGCATCGGAATTCCTGGAAATGGTGCAGGATGGTTCCATTGGATTTCCAGACCCACAGCCATTTTCCTGTGACACCGCCGACATGCCTTTTTTCTTGGTGGGGGATGACGCCTTCAGCCTAAGTGCAGAAACCCTATGGACATAGAACCCTGACCAGAGAGGAAAGAATTCTAAACTACTGGTTTTCCATGGCTAGGAAGGTATCAGAAAACGCATTTGGGATTTTGGCCAACCGATTCCAGGTAATTATCTACTTTTTGGCAAAACATAATTTCATTTACAAAAGATTTTCTTTCATGTTAAATGTTTATGCTTAGCAATATTTGTCTTCTGTCATTGCAGATACTTCTCACAACTTGATGAGGATGAGGTACCCCACTATGCAGAATGCCCTGGTTGACCATGAGGATGGAAGAGGCGACCTGGTTCGTGGAGAATGGAGGAGAGGTCGCAACTTGGAGGATACCAGGGCTGTGAATATCAAGGGCCACAACACAGCAACCAAAAAGGGAAGATTCTGAGAAATGCTCTCAAGCACTGGGTCGGATGCGGGAATACCATTTCGGAAAGCTTCGGACGGCTTCGGAAGCATGCGTTATCATGCGCAAAATTGCGCTTAAGTTCGCATGTTTTCGCTTTTAATCGCTGACGGAAAGAATAACTATTGTTTGCGCGACCCAACGCATCCTAGCGTATAACAGTAACCGTTCGTCACACTTCGTAAATCATTCGCAACAAATAGTTCCAATACTTTTGCTTTTCGTTATATTTCAAACACATTTCAAGCAGTTTTCGGTCAAACTTCGCCGAATTTGAGAAATTTACCCAATTCGCCAGACTGCGTTTAATGGGTTCGCCTATGTGTGAGGAAGCCTTAAACACCATTCGATATTTGGGTGCTTTTCTAGATAAAACATGAGAAACTTTCAAAACACATGTGAATAGAAATTGTCGTTCGGCAATGATGGACTTTTTCAAGATCAAATGTATTCGAAAATATCTTTCGCAAGCGGCAGTCGAAATTCTGGTACTATCATTGGTAATTTCAGATTGAGATTACCGTGATACTATTCTTTTTTGGTATTGCTCATTGTGAATTAAAACGATGCAGCGTTCAAAACATGTGTGCAAAACTTGTTCTCAACAGAAGCAAATATGAGATTCTATGTTTAATATATAGATGTCATGTGGGCGAAGCGCCTGAATAGTTGACTGAATTGTCAGAATACGTTCCTGGGCTTAAGATCTTCTACCACGCACGACGAGTATTACTCTGTTCCAAAAAACAAAAAACATATAACTACAGATGTTTATGTACAGTTGGTCCAAAACTGCGGAATTCCTTGTCACTGAATGTCCAACAGTCAGCCTTTTTTAACTCGTTGAAGAAAAATCTTGAAACATATTTGTTCCGGGATTTTTTTATTCCTGTTTTAATTATACAGCATCCGTATTAACCAGCCATTTTAGGTTTTATTGATACTGTACAGTTTATTTTAATTAAGTATATTTAATCCATTTTATTGTGAGATATTGTATGCATTATATGAATTGTTAATCAGCAATTTATTTGTTAATGAATAATAACATTGTTATTATGTGAAAATAATGTTAGATGACAATAGGCTGTTTTATTTGTATTTTACTTTCGTGTATATTGTAAAACGCCGCTCAATATATTTATGTAGAAGTAGGCGTTTTATCCAATTAGACAGTTTTAATTTCAGTTTCACTATACCAATGTTAAACTTGCAATTATGTAGCTATCTTAATGTCACATGTACGAGATGATCATAATATATGGAACGCCATGACTGTCTTATGTCGTCATGATTCGTGTTGTCTTGTTCGGGAATGTCTTATTATGTCAAAAAGGCGTGTCATTGTGTTAAAATATTGTTTCATCATGTGCTATGATCAGGTAAACTTGTCAAAAAAATATGTTATTATGTCAAAAAAACGTGTCATTATGTAAAAATAATGTTTTATCATGTGCTACGATCAGATGAACTTGTCAAAAGTATATGTTATTATGTACAAAAGACTTGTCATTATGTTAAAATAATGTTTCATCATGTGCTATGATCATGTGAACTTGTCAAAAAAACTATGTTATTATTTCAAAATTACGTGTCATTATGTTAAAATATTGTTTTATCATGTGCTTCGATTAGGTGAACTTGTCACAAGTATATGTTATTATGTCTAACAGAAGTGTCATTATGTTAAAATGTTGTTTCATCATGTGCTACGATCAGGTGAACTTGTTAAAAGTATATGTTATTATGTCCAAAAGAAGTGTCATTATGTTAAAATATTGTTTCATCTTGTGCTATGACCAGGTGAACTTGTCAAAAGTATATGTTATTATGTACAAAAGACGTGTCATGATGTTAAGATATTGTTTTATCATGTGCTTCGATCAGGTGAACTTGTCAAAAGTATATGTTATTATGTCTAAAATACGTGCCATTATGTTAAAATGTTGTTTCATCACATGGTCTGGTCAGGTCAACTTGTCACAAGTATATGTTATTATGTACAAAAGACGTGTCATTATGTTAAACTGTCGTTTCATCATGTGCTAGGATCAGCTGAACTTTTCAAAGGTATATGTTATTATATCCAAAAGACGTGTCTTCATGGTAAAATGTTGTTTCATCATGTGCTATGATTAGGTGAACTTGTCAAACAATATCTTATTATGTCAAAAAGACGTTTTATTATGGTAAAATGTTGTTTCATCATGTGCTATGATCAGGTGAACTTGTCAAAAAAGAATATGTTATGTAATGTTCACATCTTGTTTTATCATCGGGTAAGGTCAACTTGTCAGATCGGTGTTTTGTTATGTCTAATAGCTTTGTTATTATGAACGTTTAGATTATAAACTGTTATACTAAGCGTGTCTGTAATTAAATAAATAACTAGTGTAATTTAACATGGAGAAGATATTGAAAGACATTGGATTAGAGCGACTTATACTTGCATTTAAAAATGAAAATATTTCTCCTGATGTTGTGTGCAAGATGTCGTTATATGAAATGAACTGTGTAGGTCTCAGTGACAGGGGTTAAATCATGAAACTGAGGATAGCTTTTATTCATTATGGACCTTCTAAACCAAGTTCGTTACCGGGGAATGTTGGAGGGGCACCTGTGTATGTGATACCAAAAGACTATTTAGAATATTTGATAAACATTAATTTTACTATAACTGAAATTGCTCAATTACTCGGTGTTTCTGAAAGTACAATCTACCGACGAATGCGAGCATTTGGATTAAAGAAACTTCTGTTCACGGAAATAGACGATGAGCAATTAACTGTTGTAGTAAAAGAAACATTACAGGAATTTCCCAGGTGTGGAGAACGAATGTTAATTGAGATCCACCGCCAGAAAAATATCATAGTAAGTATGTCGTTGTACTGTATATTTCGAATATTGATATATGAACTAGTGTGGTAGAAATTGCTTGTTAAAGGGACATATCGACGGTATTTATATAGACACGTATTAAACAACACATTATATTGACTGAAAAATTTATACAACGACAAACATGTTTTTTTTTCGATACACGGTTCCAGCAGGATTCGAACTCGCGCCTATGAAATCGCGCACTTAAATGGGAACATCCATACGTTAGACTGCATTTATCAATAGCGCGTTTGCGCGTAGCGATATATAGTTAATATATATGAGGCGTGTCGTGGGAAACCCGGGCTTGTGGCGGATGCGTAGTCTAGTGGTATCACACTGGCTTCGCAACCCAGGGGTCGCAGGTTCGAGCCCCCCGCTACGCCCTAATCTTCTAACTCGTCTTTCGCATGAGACGTTAAACCGAGGTGCAGTGTACTAGGTGCTTCCCACCGGGCACTAAAAGACCCAGGGTCGCTTCTGGAACGGGGCGTTTATAAGGTTCAAATGTGTTCGATTTCGATTCATTACAAATCCTTAAAGAATCGTACACCTTACTTGAATTTGCAGACTTGTTAAGATGAACTGTATACATGCACTACAAAAGATACTGCTTAAGTGATATTTGTGACAATTTAAATGGTCAATATGATTATACATGTAATGCTTATCACGAAACGTAGAATGAAACGTTAATAAAAATGTCAATTCTTCAAACTGAATAATATGCATTGGCTCCACCTGTTCTGAGCGCCACCTCCATTGCTTTGGCTCCACCTGTTACTTGAAAATGCAAAATAATATGTTTAATCGACGTCAAACCAACATTTTTGATAACGCAGCAAATAATACATTTTGAAAGTAATTAATTTAAGCCATTTATGCTCTAATTGTGTGTAAATTACGTCTTAACACGTTCAAATTCATCAATTACCTGGTTCAATTTTAACCATGTAACAACTTATAAAAGTCCTCACGTTTTAAAATGCGTCGTGACTTCATACTTCTCTACATTGTTGCAAGGTAATATTGATTCCGAATCTCACTACATTGTCCAATTTTTAAAACAGTGTCTCAAATGGTCATAAAACATATAAAACCAGCTCACCTTCTATCACTGTTTTTACTTGTTCCTACTACTTTCTGTCATTAGCGCCACCTCGGAAGTATAATTTGCTCGTTTTCCAATGCATCTCCAAAAAGAGGTGGCGCCAGTGATTACAGACCGTGTTTAAAGTGGTAGGAAAATGATACGAGTTTGTTAATAACAGTAAATTACTTCTTTTATTTTATTTCATTACAAGATCTGAGTCATTATAGGAATTATGTGTTTTAGATACCTAGGTACAGACTTCGAGATATTCTACATCAGCACGATCAGAATGGCATAAAAGAACGGCAACTTGGAAGGTTGCACCGGCGTATTTATCACGTTCAAGGACCAAACCATATGTGGCACGTGGATACAAATCACAAACTTATTAGGTGGGGCTTTGTCATTGCAGGCGCAATAGACGGATTCAGCAGACTAGTGACTGCTTTACGCTGTTTAGATAACAACAGATCTGAGTCGCTTCTAGAGGTGTTCTGTGAAGCTACATACACATTTGGTATGCCTCGTTGCGTCAGAACTGATCAAGGCCTGGAAAACAAGAATTGCCGAATTTACGTACGAAACAAGAGGAGCCCGTGGAATTCTAACAGGAAAAAGCACACACAACCAAAGAATTGAGAGACTCTGGCGCGACGTATATGAAGGAGCCTTATTAGATCACTTTTATCAGCTCTTTTTATTTATGGAAGATGAAAGTATTTTGAGCGTGCTAAATCCCTTGCATATGTTTTCTCTGCACTATACATACCTGCACAAAATAACCGAAAAGCTCAATATCTGGAGAGAAGCCTGGGCTTCCCGCAGACTGAGGACCGTGGGTACATCACCTTTGCGCTTGTGGACTGCAGGGGTTCTGAACGGCGAATTAGATACATTGGATTTACTTCCGCCCGTACAGGACAGTGAAAACATTCCGCAAATTAATGAAACACCGGTTTTTAAAATACGCCATCCAGAAATTAGCGAGGAGTGTTTACTTCGACTTTCGCGCGAGTGTCCTAGAAACTGGGTTTGTCCAAACTTCGGTATCAACGTTTACCAAAATGTATTCAGAATAGCGCGTGAATATAATGAAATCCCTAATGGGTTTTGACAAAAATGTGTGGTGGTCAGTTAATTGCAGTTGACCCAATACGCACTTTCCCTGATAATGGAAAGATGTTGTATGAACTACAGATCCTTTATCGCTCACCAGATAAATGCTAGAGAAAGGCAGTGAGCCTTGACCGTACCTTGTTTTATACAATAAATGTGTCTTTGTAAAATAATATGTCAATTATAAAACAAATTTTGTTAATCTAATATTTACCACAACTGCTGTTACTAACCTCGCATGGTGTACAGTTTAATAAAAGTATTTTTATATTTACAGCAAGATAAGTACAGATTAGTACTATTTGTTAGCTATGCAATGAACAATAGAGTGTAAACAGTATACCAAAATAGCTGACAACAGGTTATTTTAGCAAGTCATATTAATGCGTTCAAAGTATATAAGCTTTGGGAACAAAGATGTAGTTTAATATGTATGTTTTTCAGATGTACACACATTTACACATATCTTGCCGAAATCATTACTTACCCATACTGGTACTGAATACATAAATAAATCATAATTTGTACTACGAAGCGACATTTTGAATTTATTAGCTCAACTTCAACATTCATTCTCAACTTGTACTTTTTTCGATGGAAATGTCAAAGTTGGCGGTTATACGCCAATATATATGTGCCGATTTTTTCTTTTTAGTTTTCACTATCACCAGTCTGACTTGATCCAGTGGTGTCGGATAATAGTTTTTTAAGATTTACGTTACATCATGAACAGTAAAATTGTGTGCCGTGTACAGTTCTGTTCATTTTTATTAAATGCGAGTTCGGTAGTTTTTCCTATATCTTTTCATGAACAAACGAGTTTAGGTCACCACACTTGTTTAGAGGACGTACCAGGTATCGGTTAAAATTTAATTGAATCCAATTTTAATCCAAATTCACAAAAATCTAAACCATTTTCTGAAGAAAACTTTGTAGATCATTTTTTAAAGTATTCACTAAGAATTATCTAACCACCATACACATTTTTACATAGAATTGTCTATTCTTGTGATCGATTAAAAGCATTGGTTTAACATTAGATATGCTTTCAAAGAACACAACATGTTTAGAAGTTGAAAAAGACAAAATTATTAAAAATACGATCAAGGTTTAAAATTAACAGAACAAAAAATTTATTAAGACAAACACAAGGTAGGCTACTAGATCTATTGCGATAAAATATGTTTGAGCTAAGCGTACGTTAGATCAAGATCTATACAAAAATCAGCCATATGAGTATGCGGCCATTTCAGATGGCATGCGTAATAATATTCGATTTATCGTTGTTTATCGGCCAAGACATTTCTGATGCGTGCATATTAAACCACGAGGCTGTTAGCCCAGTATGTGGTTTAATAGCCATGCATCGGAACGACAAAGAATTGTTTACTGGCGGATAAACAACAATAAATTGAATATTATTTCGATTCTAAAATGATCTGATTTTTTTGCAATTGTATTGAAAACTACATTTTACTATGTTCCGCACAACTTCCCGAGCGAACGTTCGAACGCCAGTGACGTCATTCCTTGATACAAATTCATTGTGACGTCACTTTCATTGATAAAAACTGAACAAATGACGTCCATAACAAAATACTTTTTTGCGTTGTTTATTGGTAGATTAACAACGATAATTTGTTGTATTTATTTTGTATATAGAAAAATCAGTAAATGTCATGTTAGAATAATAATTAACAGCTAATAACAGAGAAAGTGATAGTTCAACATTCATGTTAATGGAATTTACTAGTATTTTAAATTTACGGTTGTTGATAATCTGACCTCCATATTTTTGGGACGTTGCACCCACATTTTCATGACCGGTTAGTAGGGATGTTTTATATATGCCGATGCAATGTTAGGTTTTATTCATTTGGTACATATTTTGGAAAGTTGAAGGGGCATACATTTGTTGAAATACAAAGCGTATACATGTTTAGAAATTATAAGATTTTGGAACAAAAACTTTAACCCCGAGATCTATGTGAAAAGTGGGCATACCTCGGTCAAAATACAAAAAACGAGTTATGGGGATTGTTGCACCTGATGCTGGAGTTGATTACAAGGACGTATTCCAAATTTCAATTGAATACTTTATGTAGTTTAAAAATTACAAGACTTTTGAATAAAAACGTAACACTGAAAATCTTTGTGGAAAGGGGGATAACTCTGTCAAAATACAAAACAGGGTTATGTGGATTGTAACAACTGATGAATGATGACGTACTTGATGACAAATATATATTCCAAGTTTCAATTGGATAACCTATCAAGTTTTAAGTTATAAAACTTAAATAAAATTTAAATCTGAAAAACTATGTGCAAAAGAGACATAACTATGCCAAAATACAAAACAGAGTTATAGCGAATGTTGCAAAAGAACATTCCAAGTTTCAAGTGAATAACTTCTGTAGTTTTAAAGTTACAAGATTTTTTTATTAAAACTTTAAAAGGAAAATGTATGTGAAAGAGGCATAACTCTGCTAAAATACAAAATTGAGTTTTGGGAAATGTTGCACTTGATGTTAGAGTTGATGACAACGGTACATTCCAAGTTTTAAGTGAATAACTTGTGTAGTTTTGAAGTTATAAGACTTTTGAATATGAACTTTAAACATAAATCTACGCGAAAAAGGGGCATAACTCTTTCAAAATACAAAATAGAGTTATGGGGAATGTTGCAATTGATGTTGGGAGTTGATAACAAAGGTTCATTTCAAGTTTCAATGTTAAGTAATATTAAAATCCTTCCAGACACTTAAGAAGTTATGGAGTGGAAATACAATACAAATATCTGACCTTGAATTGTGCCCTTGATCTATGACAGACCAGCATAAGTCATGTATGCGAGACATGGGGTCATTAGGAATAATAAGTTATATTCAAATCCTTTCAGGCATTCAGAAGTTACCGAGCAGAAACGAAATACAAGTTTTTGACCTTTGACCTTCAACTGTTACCTTGCCCTTTCAAGGACAAGCATTGGTCATGTGTGCGTTACATCTTCTGGTCATGGGGAATAATAATATCTTAAGTTGTATTAAAGTCCTTCCATGCATTTAGAAGTTATGAAGCGGAAACGAAATACATTTTAACGTTTACCTTGACCTTTGTAGGACAAGCATGGGTCATATACCCGACACAACTGCTGGTCATGGTAAATATTAATCTCAAGTTATATTAAAATCCTTCTACGCATTACGAAGTTATGGACGGGCAGTAAAAAAGAAGTATTGAATTGTAACCTTGAACTTTTGATTGACGCGCATGGGCCAGGTACGCGACACATCGTCTGGTCATTGGGAATAATAAAGTTAATTAAAATCCTTCCAGGCGTTACGAAGTTATGGAGGGGAAACAAAATAATGGACGCACGTACCGGCGTACTTACGTACGGACCAACACGCACAATTCATATATAAACCACACTTTTTCAAAGAGTAGGGGTATAAAAAATTTGAAAGTCTTTTTCAATTAGCCAATCTGTGAACAGGTCCCTTTAATACCACTGTTATGAGTGAATGGTCAACAACTATCTGTTGTATTGACAATAAGACGAACAATAATAATTTAACAAAAGTGAAACAGCCAACAGTCGTAACCTGAAACATAACATTAAAATATAATTAACTATGCAAAGGAAAACAATATTTTTGAATTTAGACATAAAACAAGATGCTGTGTTCGATTAACACACGTCCCTGGTTGGTGCTGGACAGCCAATTAATATTAGGTCAAGGTCAAAGTGAAGTTTGGTGATATGGGTGTATTACGAATAAGCAACAACTGTGTAAGTATCCAAGTGTAGTAAGCGGTGTTGGTGCTAGACGAAACGTTAAAATATAGTTCACCAAGAAATAGCCAATTTAAATTATCAAGTCCAAATTAGGTGAAGGTCAAACAAAGGTTGGGCGATATGAGTGGATAAGGAATAGTCATAAGGAACAACTGTGCAAGTATCCAAGTGTTGTTGTAGGTGCTTTGGTGTTAGACAAAATGGTAAAATCTAGTTAACCTCTTACAGACAGACAGGACAACCACTATATGACTCTCGCATAGCAATGCCAGGAGCATAAAAATAGTCAATTTAATTAACTAAATTGAGACTCAAAATAGAAAGCAGGCTGTGTCTCGGAGTCAAAATGTTAAAATGAAATTCAGTATTACATATACTGATAAACATCCAGATAATAAATCTTAAGAAAAAGAATATTGGTAGAACTGACGGACGCAATTAATTTCTGCATCAACCTGTCTTGTTGAGGCAGACATTTGTGCACAGTTATTGTAAAATCTATCCATTCTTGGCCATGTTACAAGTCCATCAATCAAAAAGTAAATTTTAACCAACAACTTCAGACGCGTGACATGCTGTTGCTAGTTTAAAATTTATAAAAAGTAGTTTTAAAATCCATGGCAAGTTAAGGCATGAACAAGCAACTGGCACATTTTGATGTATAGGTGTGACCTTGACCTTTAATTTGATAACAGAGTGCTATTCACCATCTCATTATGGAAAACATTGTGCCAAGTAATTAAACAAGAGCTGTCAGAGGACAGCACGCTTTACTTTTAGAAGTATTTCAGTTGGTACATATTTTGGAAAATGGAATGGACATAAATTTGTTGAAATACAAAACTTATTCAAAGTTTTAAGTGAAAACCTTATGTAGTTTTTTGGGGATTGTTGAACCTATGAAATTTGGAAGTTATGAAACATTTGAATAAAACTAGAAATGTGTCCACAGACACGGATGCCCCCACCTCTGTAGCCATTTCTACATGGTGCCACTTTGTCTGTATGCATACACAATATTTAGCAAAAGGAGAATTTTACTTTTATATTGTACTTTGTGCTAATGTATTCTCTTATTCTGTAAAGTAATTGAGGTATCACAAAATAGTTCTTGTCCTGACAAAAAATCAATAGTGTAGTAAATAAAAGATTTAGGCAATTACGAGTTATGGTTCTTGTATGCTTCACTTACTCATGGTATCTTAATTATGTGCAAAATCAATAAAATGCCTTTCATCATTTTTGAATTATGCCCTGTACACTCATGAATAAAGGGAAGCAAAATCCTCCCCTGCTGGACATTATGCTCCAGACATGGTCTATGGCTTAAATTCTTATATTTGACCTTTTAGTGTGACCTTCACATCATACAAAGAGACCTGGTTCTTGTGCACAACACATCGACTCACCATGCATAGCCAAGTTAGTTTAAAATCCTTCCCCGCTGGACAAAATAATGCTTCGGACAGGGTCTAAGGCTTAAATTCTTATATTTGACCTGTGACCTTCAAGTGTGACCTTGACCTTGGACCTAGTTCTTGCGCGCAACACATTGTCTCACCATGCTCAACATTTGACCTTTGACCTTTAAGTGTGACCTTGACCTTGGACCTGGTTCCTGCACACGACACACCATCTCATTATGCTTAACATTTCTGCTAAGTTATTTGAAAATCCTCCAGTGCTGGAAAAACTTATTG
This sequence comes from Congeria kusceri, assembly GCA_027627225.1. Taxonomy (NCBI): domain Eukaryota; kingdom Metazoa; phylum Mollusca; class Bivalvia; order Myida; family Dreissenidae; genus Congeria; species Congeria kusceri. The sequence continues at coordinate 86,719,923 of CM051024.1, forward strand.
TCCGGACAAGAATCCAAACATACGTACAACACGTTCACACGTACATACCCACGGACAGGGTAAACTCTATATGCCCTGCCCCCTATCATTGACGGTGGGGGCATTAAAATGTAACCTGAAAATATATATGAAAAAGGGCATAACTCTTGCAAAATACAAAATTGTGTTATGTTGCACTTGATGTTGGAGTCGATGACAACGGTACATCCCAAGTTTCAAGTGAATAACTTATGTACTTTTCAAGATATAAGACTTGTGAATATAAACTTTAGCCAGAAAAACTATGAAAACAGGGGCAGTACAGTCAAAGTACAAAACACAGTTATGCTGATGGTTGCAACAGACGTTGGAGTTCATGACAAAAGTACATTCCAAGTTTCAAGTGAATAATACTGATAGTGGAAATAAAGTTTTATTGAATTAGTTATTTGTTCCAGAGATCTTGCATCAGATCTCTGTAACAAATAATTGTAGGCCCCCTTCTGGAGCATAAAAAGAGCTTTTACTGAATTTCAATTCTTGCATAATTGGGAGAAATCACTTTATTTATTTTAGTAACCATGACCTTGACATTCGTTCCAGACCGATACATAACACCAGGAACAAGGAAACTACGCAAACATTTTCGCAAGTACCCCAGTAGTAAGGACCTCATAAACCCCAGTGACAATTTAAATCCAAAATGAAAACAAGAGGCACACAAGTACCTGTATCGCTCCAATGGCTTAAGGAGTGCTTGATCAAAAGGACCCTGATATGCTATATAAGGAAACAAGAGGGCCACGAGGGCCCTAGGACGCTCACCTGAGACCTTGTAACCCAATTAGAATTTGCATCTCCGAGGTGTGGCTTATTATTATCCCAGGGGCATAATTTGAACAATCTTAACAAACCTCTGGGCCTTGCGGTTTCAGGTAAAGCTTTTTACAGTCATTCTGCTATTTCAGTCTATATAAACCATGTGACCTCTTGGGGTGTGGCCAGATTTGACCCCAGGGGCATAATTTGAACAATCTTTGGAGAGGACCACTATGCAATGTTACGTACTATAGGAAAGCTGTGGGCCTTGCCGTTTCAGAGGAGAGGATTTTTAAAGTCATTTTGCTACTTAAGTCTATATAAACCATGTGACCCCCTGGGCGTGACCAGTTTTGACCACAGGGGCATAATTTCAACAATATTTGTAAAGGACCACATATACATACCAAATATGAAACCTCTAGGCCTTGCGGTTTCAGAGGATTAGAATTTTAAAGTCATTTTGCTATATAAGTTTATATAAACCATGTGACCCCTGGGGTGTGGTCAGTTTTGACCCATTGGGCATAATTTGAACAATCTTTGCTATTTATGTTTATATAAACCATGTGATCCCCAGGGCGTGGCCAGTTTTGACCTCAGGGGCATAATTTGAACAATCTTTGTAGAGGACACTATACGATGTTACATACCAAATAAGAAACCTCTGGGCATTGCGGTTTCTGAGGAGATTTTAAAGTCATTTTGCTATTTAAGTTTACACAAATGTGACCCCCGGGGTATGGCCAGGTTTGACCCTAGGTGCATAAATTGAATAACATTTGTAGAGGATCACTAAAGGACGTTACATACCAAATATGAAACCTCTGGGCCTTGCAGTTTCAGAGAAGATTTTTTAAAGACATTTCGCTATTTAAGTCTATATCAACCATGTTACCCCCAGGGTGTGGCCCGTTTTGACCCCAGGGGCATAATTTGAACAATCTTTGTAGAGGACCACTATAGGATGTTACATACCAAATATGAAACCTCTGGGCCTTGCGGTTTCAGACGAGATTTTTAGTCATTTGCTTTATATTCTATATAAACCATGTGACCCCTGGGGCGCAGCCCATTTTGACCCCAGGGGCATATTTTGAACAATCTTTGTAGAAGACCACTATAAGATGTTACATACCAAATATGAAACCTCTGGGCCTTGCGGTTTCAGAGATTTTTTAAGTTTACACTTTTAAAATCTATTTTTAGCTCTGGTGACCTACATATGCAGCGGACCATAACAATTTGAACAACTTTGAAAGAGGGTGGCCCAATGATCATTCCTGTGAAATTTGGTAAAAATCTGCCAAGTGGTTTAGGAGATGTTGTTTGAATGAAAAGTTGACGACGGACGCACGCACGCACGACGGACAACAGGCGATCACAAAAGCTCACCGCACTTGGCAGCAACATTATTTGATTTAACAAATCAAAATAATATAAGTATTTTGATAGAGAACCACCAAAGGAACATTTCTGTGAAATTATTTCGAAATCCAAGCAAAGCTTTCTGACATTTAATTTTAAATATAGCCATATAAGCAAAATTGGCCTCGCCCACCTGGGGATTCCTATATAGCCCCCCCCCCCCACCCCTACTGGGAGTTGGAATATAACTAACATTGGAACTGGCAAAGTACTGCATTCATTTGAAGTTAACATCAAGAGTTCTAGCTCTATACAATATAATCAAAGTACAACAACTCCCTGATTAATCATCATATCTGCATGTCCACCGTATAGGGATGCTGCAAATAAATTTTTAATTGAAATGGAACAAAAAAATCCAATTATTTTTCAGACCAGAACGACCTGACAATGTGCTCAGGTCCACCCTATAGGAATGCTGCATAGAAAGTATTATTGAATTTGAGTCATTAGTTCCCGAGATCTTCCATAGAAATAAAGTGCTGGACGGACGGACGGACAGAAATGATGGATAAAATTGTCTGGGAAATGCATTTGACATCCTTTCAAACTAAATGGCAGTTGAATTAGAATTCAGACGGGCGGATATAGCGGTGACTTAATGCTTCTATTTGGGGAGCATAAAATATTCAGACATTTCTTTGAAGCAAAACAATAGTTGTCACACAAAGTAACTTTGCCCATACAGTATGTGCATACACAAGTTTTTCAAATTATTACTGTAACCCAAAGAAAGCATTTGAGAATGCATAATCATACAGCCAAAATAGTTTTGCTGGTTCTGGCAGTTTGTTTTCATGTGAAGGTCTAGGCAATGTCAGTGAATTGACACAAGTATTAGCTGTTGGCAAAAAGCCATTGTAGCTGTCACAAAACACTATGGAAGGCTGTATCTTAAAGCCAAGATGTGGTTCTTCATCAGTACTGGTCACAAATGCCAGTACACTGGACAGTGTCAGATTTTCTCTTCTTCCAGCTGAAAAAATAAATAAATAAAAGCACACATTACTGTCAGAAAAGATAAACAACTAACTAAACAAGAGGCTGTAAGGCCCTAGTAAGCTCACCTGAAAAGCTAGCCAAGTTTCATGCTGACCCGTAAAAAAGTGACCTCTTAAGTGTTCACAAGCTTTTTCTTGCCCCACATGACCCAGTTTTAAACTCTGCTCAGATATCATAAGAACAAATGTTCTGAGTGAGTTTGATGTTGATTGTGCAAAAAATGTGGCCTCTAGAGTGTTCACAAGCTTTTTCTTCAAAGTAACCTAGTGACCTAGTTTTAGGCACCACATGACCCAGTTTCAAACTCACCGAGGTATCATTAGAACAAATCTTCTGAGCAAGTTTCATGAGGATTGCGAAATAAAATAAGGTCTATAGAGTGTTCACGAGGTAAATGTTGATGACAAACGATTAATGATGAATTAGTAAGAATGGACAAAAGGCGATAATAAAAGCTCACCATTGGGATGTTGTGCTCAGGTGAGCTACCAGGTAATAAAAATAACTAAATAAATAAACAATAGCTGTTTGTAAACAGGTACCGGTATGCCCCTCTATGTTAAAAGCAATCTGTAATTTATCAAGTTTGTTGAAGGTCGGATAAAACAGGTAGAAAATATTTAAAGGGACGTGTTCACAGATTTTTGCATGTTTTGAAATATACCATTACATGTCTTAACTTGACATATATAAGAATCGGAACTCAAGAGCTCAAGTATAATAACTAGAAAATGATTACGATAAGAAAAAACAATGCTCCCACCAGGGTTCAAACCTGCGACATCCAGATTAAAAGATTTGCCTTAGCCATCGCAATTTCTGTATTTTTCCCTGCTTTTTATACTTTAAGAAAGTGATCCATGTTGTCAATAATTTGAAAGAAAACAAAAAGAAACACTACCAATTATTCCATCATTTAGCATAATTTTTATCAATTTCAACTGATTTATTTTAAGTATATAAATTTTTTCTATGTCTGTAGTGTTATTTCGCATATACACTGTTATTATATTTTTGGAATCTGCGATAAAAAAGTTGGAAAATCGCCAATTCATCAATCTGTGAACAGGTACCTTTAAATGGTCAAGTTATGACAATACATGGGCCTTTACTGCACAATGCCTGGGGAGATTTGGCTGATTATCAAGCTTGGCCGAGATATTATGCCCACAAACCTGTTCATGCAATTTGGTAACGGTTATCAATTTTGCCTATAGGGATAAACTTCCGCACTGCCTTGGAGCCATGCTTTTTAACTAATCAAAATTGAAGGAATTTGGTAAAGGGTCACTCAAGGAAAATTATGCAAATTATTTTGAAATCGCTCCAGTGGTTTCTGATAAGAAGATTGTGAAAACTGCCTATACGGCCAAACTTCCACACCCCTAGTGGCCATGTTTTTAACAAATCAAATTATTTGAAGGAATTTGGTAGAGGGTCCCACAAGGAACATTTCTGTGAAATTATTTCGAAATCAGGTCAGTGGTTTCCAACGAGAAGATAGTCAAAGTTGCCTATATAGTCACAAACTTCCACACCCCGTAGTGGCCATGTTTTTTTAATAAATCATTATAATATATTAGAAGGAATATGGTAGAGGGTCACCCAAGGAAAATTTCTGTGGCATTGTTTTGAAATCCAGCCAGTTGTTTCAGACAAGAAGATTGTTAAAGTTGCCTCTACAGCTATAGTGAACTTCCCCTCCCCCTTGTGGCCATGTTTTAAATATAGCCATATAAGGAAAGCTGCCCCGCCCCACTGGAGGCCATGTTTTTAACGAATCAAAATGATTTTAAGGCATATGGCAGAGGATTACCCAAGGAACATTTCTATGAAATTATTTTGAAATCCAGCCTGTGGTTTCAGACAAGACCAGAACGAGATCTCCTGTGGAAACGAAACATTTCCTAGGAAAACATCTTATTTATAATCAAAGGGCAATAACTCGCTTAACAAGAGCTGTCTCAGGACAGCGTGCTCAACTATTCAACTGCTTTCAGAGTTATGGGCCTTGATCACTACAAAAAAGGGGCATAATCCTGTTAAACTGCTGGTCACAGTTATAGGCCTTGGCCTGTGACCTTACATAATGACCCTGAAGACTGAGGTGAAGTTTTAATTGAATATCTGTAGTAGTTACAAAGATATGCACTTGTTGCACACAAACCTAAACCTGACTTTTTTAAGTAAAAAAGGGGGCATAATTCAGCTAAAATGTTGGTCACAGTTATGGATTTTGGCAAGTGACCTTATATAATGACCCTGAAGGCATGTATTAAGTTTCAGTTAATATCTGTAGCAGATATAGAGATATGAGATGTTGAACGCAAACTTTAACCTATTTTCTGCGTACAAAAAGGGGCATAATTCTGCTAAATTGCAGGTCAGAGCTATGGGCCTTGATCAGTGACCACACATAATGATTCCGAAGACATACAGGAAGTTTCAAATGAATATCTGTAGTAGCTACAGACTTGTAGCACGCAAACCGTAACCAGAGCATTATGCGACGGCGACGCCGACAAACGGGTCAGTAGTATAGCTCAAACTATTTGTTGAATAGTTAGTTAAAAATCATCAGACTGGAACGACCTGACAATATGCATATGTACACCCTATAGGGATGCTGCGTATCAAGTTTCATTGAAATTGAGTCAAGAGATCTCACGCGGAAACGAAGTACCAGACAGACGGAAGGACGGACGAACATAAAGTATGATGGATAAAATTGTCGCGGAAATTCATTTGACACCCACACTGAATGGCAGTGGAATTAGAATTTAGACTGATGGACAAAGCAGCAACTATATGCTCCCCCATTCGGGGAGCATAAGAGCCATAAATCTGATTATCCCTGACAAATCTGCACCAACATACCCAGGTGCACAAGTACTCATGCTGATAATATGTTTATAAAGTTTCTTCACTCTAGCAGTTAATACTTTTTGACGGACAAGGGCATAACACTCATATCTCATATGAATATGCAACATATAACTGTAAATGTGTTTCACCTGCTACTTCTCTTAAGTATCTGATGAAGAAGCTGTAAACAGCTTTTTCAAGAAGACATGAATTGCTTCCTTCTTCGGAAAACAATGGCTTTAACAGCATGGTTATCCTTTCCATGGTCAATGTATTGAGTGAGGGCTGAAGAAGGAATTTCAATTCTGGAAGTTCGACAAACAACTGAAACATACAAAAAGCAATGGTTTATACATACAAACATAACAGTTACTGTTAGTTTATTATATCCATGCAAGTTTTTGTTGTACTGCAAATTGAAAATTTTATATATGCATTCCCATAATAAACACAATAAATCTAAAAAGTATTAGTTATTGCCTTTTGGTCAGTTTGACCTTGACCTTTTACCTGAGTACCAAATAACTCATAGGGATTTTCTCCTGGTCATGACCATCCTACAAATCCAGTTTTAAAAACCTAGACCTTAGGGATATGTAGTTATTGCCCAGAATAACCAACCTAACTACCAAGTTTAGAAACTTCGCCTAATGGTTGCATAGTATGTGCGCACACAAGTTTAACAATTATTTGTTGTTTATTAACATATTTTGGTCAGTTTAACCATTAGCTTTGACCAAGGTGCTCCTAAAGAAATAGGGAATCTACTAGTCAAGACAAACCTATTTACTAAGTTTTAAGAGCATATGCCCAAGGTAACATGCAAAGTTATTGCCCAGAGAAAAAGTTTTACATTTATTGACTGTTTGTAATCTTTTGGTCAGACTGACCTTGACCTTTGACCCAAGGACCCCAAAATGAATGGAGATCTTGTACTAGTCAACACCAACCTACCCACTAAGTTTAAAGAACCTAGGTCTTAGAGTTCTGTAGTTATTACCTGGACAATGTTTGGTCTACAGACAGACCAACATTAATTGCAAAGCAATATAGTCCCATTTATTTATCCGTTTATAACTGGACCCATTCCCAAAGCTATGAAGAAAACATCAATTGTTCAGGGAGCATAAAAATAAACACATGAACAGAACATATGCATCCCAATTACGTGTTTTCAGCTTACCAACAATATTTTTTAAATACTTTACCTTTCACTTTCTAGAGGCCAACTTTTCAATATTAATGGTAATAAATCACAAAATATTTTCAACTTCTAGAATTAATCTTGGATACTTACATCAAACAGACCCAAAGCATTCAACCCTTCTCTCAGATTCTTAAGGGCAAACGAGCTTGGCTCTCCCATGGAAAAAATATCCTCCACCATTTCGGGGGTCAGACATACTGGCATCTTGCCATTCTGAAGTATGCTCAATGCTGAAAAAATGTAATAGATGTCTGTCGGATATGCTGACAAGTTTCATAATAGCCAACTAATTAAATAAGCTACCTCACAACCAAGGTAAGGATGTATCGCCTGTACGTCCAAAAAGTTTTCTTGGGGTGAAGATTCAATGACTAAAGAGAAACAATTCAAAAACTAATAAGGTAGAGTCATGGTATTTGTGAATCTAATTCATCTTCATAGCCTCTCTGTATGTGGTGAGTTGAGGTATCAAAACTATTCCATATATATTCTTAAATCTATTATCAAGACTACAAAATATTAAAGGCGGGCAATTTCAGCTTTGGTAATTATGAGTTATCGTTTTTGTACATGTATGCTTCACTTCCCCATCTTATGATAGCGCAAATTTCATCAAACTTAACTGAAACAGAAATGTGTCCACAGACACGGATGCCCCCACCTATGCAGCCTTTTCTACATGGCTACATTTTCTGTATGCATACAATTAATTTTGCAAAAGAATTATTGTCCTTATATATTTTACTTTCTGCTAATGTATTCTCTTATTGTGTGAAGTAATTTGGTTATCACAACATAGTTTTAGTCCTGACAAAAATCAATAAAGGGTAGTAATTAAAAGTTTAAGGCAATTATCAGTTCTGGTTCTTGTATGCTTCACATACTCTTGCTATCTTAAATCATTCTGTGCAAAATCAACAAAATGCCTTTTATCATTTTTGAAAAATGCTTTGCACACTCCTGAATTAAGGGAAGTAATTCCCTAACTTCACAAATCAGGTTCGTGCATGCTACAATCATCTGATGATTGTGATAATTTCTGTCAATTTATCTGAAAATCCCTGCATGAATTACAATATTATGATCTGGAAAATTATTTGACCTTTGACCTTGATAAATGACCTTGACCTTTCAGCTACAGACCTGATTCTTGAACGCCACATGCTGTCTCATAATGCTTACCACTTCTGCTAAGTTATTTTAACAAGAGCTGTGGGAGGAGAGTGCGCTCGACTTTTCTTGTGTTTGTTCGAGTTACTGGCATTTTTTTTCTAACACAAGAAATATGTAAATTCCATGAAAACCAAATTTTTTCAAACGAATTGCATTAAAGTCAGCACATCAATAACATTTTTAGTAAAAGTGACCTTGACCCCACCCACCCCATATGCAATCCCAAGCGAGGTCTCGATATAAGGTATCTATGTATAAAGTTTCCTTAAAATATCTCAAAGCATTCTCAAGTTATTGATCGGAAACCATTTTTATATTTTTAGTAACAAGTTGATGATTTCTAGTTTTTAGTAACAGTGACCTTAACCACACCCACTCCATATGCAATCCCAAGCAAGGCATTGATATATCTGTGTATGAAGTTTCATTAAAATATCTCAATGCATTCTCTAGTTATTGAGCAGAAACCGTTTTAGTAACAGTGACCTTCACCTTGACCCTATATGCAATCCCATGAGAGGTCTCGAGATATGGTATGTATGTATGTATTAAGTTTCATTAAAATATCTCAATTCGTTCTCAAGTTATTGAGCGGAAACAGTTTTTTTTATTTTTAGTAACAGTGACCTTGACCCCACCCACCCCATATGCAATCCCAAGCGAGGTCTCGATATAAGGTACGCACATATAGAGTTTCATCAAAATATCTCAATGCGTTCTTGAGTTATTGACCGGAAACCGTTTTTCTATTTTTAGTAACAGTGACCTTGACCCCACCCACCCCATATGCAATCCCTATCGAGGTCTCGCTATAAGGTATCTATGTTTGCATTTTCATTACAATAGCTTAATCCGTTCTCGACTTAGGGAGTGGAAACGAAAAGTTGAGAAACTAGCTTACCAAAAAACTTTAACCTGTCCATATAGCTTATAATTATGTAAAATTTCTAAGTGTAAAAATGCCCATAGTTTTGACAAATTTTAAAATAGAGTTATCAAAATTGGCCCATGAGTTCAATTTAATATAGGGAACAAGTATTCTAAGTTTGAAAACCCTTCAGCCATTCCTGAGAAACCAGCTTACCAAAAAACTTTAACCTGTCCATATAATTATTAAGTGTAAAAAGGCCCATAATTTTGTCAAATTTCAAACTAGAGTTACCAAACTTGGCCTATATGTTCACTTTAATGTGGGAAATAAATGTTTTAAGTTTAAATTAAATCCCTCAAGCCATTCCTGAGAAACTAGCTTACCAAAAAACCTTAACCTAGCTCGGACGCCAACGCAGACGTGAGTAGAATGGCTTGCCTTTTCTTAGAAAAGTCGAGCTAAAAATTGTCATGCCAGACAAAATTATGCTACTGACTGAATCCATGAACTTAATTCTTATACTTGACCTTTGACCTTTAAGTGACATTGACCTTGGACCTAGTTTTTGCGGGCGACACATTGTCTTATAATGGTTATCACTTCTGCAAAGTTATTTGAAAATCCTTCAATACTCGACAGCGTTATGGCATGGACAAGAATCTTAACATATATACATATACTTGACCTTAAAGTGTGACCTTCACCTTGGACCAAGCCACCTGGTACTTGCATACGACACCACCGCATAATGCTCATCACTTATGCCAAGTTGTTTGAAAATCCTTCCCTGCTGGAACACATTATGCTCCGGACATGGTCTATGGCTTAAATTCTTATATTTGACCTTTGCCTTTTAGTGTGACCTTGACATTATACAAAGGGCCCTGGTTCTTGCGCGCAACACACCGACATACCATGCTTAGCACTTTGTCCAAGTTAGTTTAAAATCCATCCCTGCTGGACAAAATTATGCTTCAGACAGTACATATGGCTTAAATGACATTTCACCTTTAAGTGTGACCTTGACCTAGGAACCTGGTTGTTGCGCGCAACACACCGTCTCACCATGCTTAACACTTGTGCCAAGTTATTTGAAATTCCTTCCATGCTGGACAAAATGATGCTCCGGACAGTGATAGAAGGCTTAAATTCTTATATTTGACCTCTGACCTTTAAGTGCGACCTTTACCTTGGACCTAGGGACCTGGTTTCTGCACGCAACACACTGTCTCATTATGCTTAACATTTCTGCCAAGTTATTTGAAATTCTTTCCAATGCTAGACAAAATTATGCTCCAGTGTCTATGGCTTGAATTTTTATATTTGAACTTTGACCTTTAAGTGTGACCTTGACCTTGGACCTAGGGACCTGGTTCTTGTGCGTGACACACCATCTCACCATGCTTAACACTTGTGCTAAGTTATTTGAAATTCCTTCCATGCTGGACAATATTATGCTTCAGACAGGGTCTATGACTTAAATTCTTAAATTTGACCTTTAAGTTTGACCTTGACCTTGGACCTAGGCACCTGCTTCTTAGGCGTGACACACCGTCTCACCATGCTCAACACTTGTGCCAAGTTATTTGAAATTGCTGGACAAAATCATTCTCTGAACAGAAAAATAGAAGGCTTAAATTATTATATGTGGCCTTCGACCGTTAAGTGTGACCTTGACCTTGGACCTAGGTATCTGGTTCCTGTGCGCAACACACCGTCTTACCATGCTCAACACTTTTGCCAAATTATTTGAAATTCCATCCATGCTGGACTAAATTATGCTCCGGAGATGGTCTATGGATTAAATTATAATATTTGACCTTATACCTTTAAGTGCCACCTTGACCTTGGACCTAGGGACCTAGTTCTTGCACTGCATCTCACCATGCTCAACACTTGTGCCAAGTTATTTGAAATTCCTTCCATGCTGGACAAAATTATGCTCCAGACAATGATAGAAGCCTAAAATTCTGATATTTGACCTTTGACCTTTAAGTGTGACCTTCAACCTAGAAACCTGGTTCCTGCACGCGACACACCGTCTCATTATGCTTAAAAAGTTATTTGAAAATCCTCCAATGCTGGACAAAGTTATTGTCCTGACAAGAATCCGAACAAAACGTACATACGTACGCACGAACATACCCACAGACAGGGTAAACTCTTTATGCCCCCCTATCATATACCAAATGTATAAATCCCATAATTTTAACAAATTTCTAACTAGAGTTACAAAACTTGGCCTATAGGTTCATTTTAATATGGGGAATAAATGTTTCAAGTTTGAATGCATTCTCTCAAGCCGTTCCTGAGGAACTAGCTTACTGTAAAACTTAAACCTAGACTGGACGCTGACGCCAACGCGAGTAGAATAGCTTGCGTTTTCTTCGAAAGGTTGAGCTAAAAACTAACCATTGGCCGGACAGACGGTTGGTTTAATTTTAATATGCCCTCCTTTGGGGTCATAATAAAAAGAATAGAATATGCATATTGGAAAACAAGAGGTGTTTGTAAAACAGTTATGCCCCCTCTAGGTTAAAAGCAATCTTTAAAATATCAATTTTGGTGAAGATCAGATGGAAACTGTTGGACATTATAGGAAGTCGAAACTGGTAAAATAGACAATTTTATACAAATCAAGGGCCATAACTGTGCAGTTCCAGAGGCAATTTGGTTGATCATCAAACTTGGCTAACATATGATAACTCTAGCATTTTCAACAAGTTTGATGAAGATGAGATGAACATTGTTAAAGTTAAAGAGTCGAAACAGCTAAAATGGCTTATTTAAGATAGTTAAAGGGCCATAACTCGACAGTTACTCGGACAATTTGTTTGATTATCTGATTATTTGATTAACCGAGCTATTACTAGTATGCTCACAAAGATTTCCACCAAGTTTGGTAAAGATCAGATAACAAACTGTTTAACTTTACGGAAATGGCTAAAAAGGCCAATTTAAGATAATTCTAGAGCCATAACTCCACAACTTCTGGGACAATTTGACTGATTTTAAAACTTGGTCGAGATGTTATGCCCACTAACATTTTATGAAGTCTGTTGAAGATTGAATGAAATTGGTTGGACTTGACAGAGGGGAAACGGCTAAAAAACACCAATTTCATATAATTCAAAGGTCATTACTCCGCAATTCCAGGATTGATTTAGCTGGTTATCAAACTTGACCTAGATATTATTATTACAAACATTTTCGTGAAGTTTGGTGAAGATTGGATGAAAACTATTTGACTTACAGATCGGAAACAGCTAAAAATGCCAATTTCAGATAATTCAAGGGCCGTAACTATACAATCACTGGATTGATTTGGCAGGTTATCGCACTTGACCTTGATATTATAATTACAAACATTTTCATGAAGTTCGGCAAAGATTGGATTATAACTGTTTGACTAAGAGATCGAAAACGGCTAAAAATTCCAATTTAAGATAATTCAAGGGCCATAACTCTACAATTTCTGGGACGATTTGGCTGATTATCAAACTTGGCCGAGATATTATGCCCACAATCATTTTCATGAAGTTTGATGAAGATCGGATAAAACTTGTTGGACTTGGAGAGCTGAAACAAAAGTGGTCTAGCGATGGACAGACATTAACAAACCAATATACCCCGCCATCTTCAATCGGTGGCATAATAATATACAGATATGAAATGTTTTAAATGGAAGGAAACATTTTAAAATCATCTGATATAAACCACCGGTTAATAGTATTGACTGACTCAATTGTGTGTGGTTTCAGTTCGGATATATCTAAGTATATGCATGATAGTTAGACTGATGGATGGGTTCGGGTTGATTCTGGATGGATAAATGGATTCATGAGAGAGGGAATGAGTTAATGGGTTAATTAGTAAATGAATTAACAAATGTATGAGTAAATGAATGAATGAAAAAATGATGGATGGACGGATGATTGAATGAATGAATATATGAACGAATATATGAATGAATGAAGACGCATCCAAAGGCTGCTAGGTAAGTATACCCATTGTGCCCCACACCAATACCCTCTCGGCTCTGGCTCGTGCCCCCGCTCCCCCCTCGACCGTCACAGGCTCGTGGCCCCCGCCCCCTCGACCATCAAGTCTGGATCTGGTTCTGCTGAGATAAGTATTTTTCCAACAATCGCATGGTAACAAACAATGGTATATGTATTGCATATGTAACTTGTCTATTCAGATAAAAGATTTCAGACATGTTGACTTGTTTTTAAACTACATATCAAATTATTTCCACCAGATGCCACTTAAATCAATTAACGTAAAAATGCCAAATGTGTGTACCGGTATATTTATTTGGAAGGTAATCCTATTCCATATTAGTGTAGAATTAGGGACGATACGGACCATGGACTATACGGACCAGACTGTACGGCCCAGATTTGCGGACCATACGGCCCAGATATGCGGACCATACGGACCATGTCTGAAATAATATTCATTTCGTGTTCCTTCAATATTGTATTAATAAATTTAATAAAATATTAAAGTTTCTGTAATTACACGGCATACATTTACGTTATTGCGTCGTTTAATGACAACATACTTGTTTAAATTTGAACATTTGAACATTTGCCGACCATACGGACCATGTCTTAATCAATAAGTATTTCATGTTCATTCCAGAGTGTAATTTGAGGCACATATATATAAAACACGTCTAAACAAATACATATCTATGTACAACAAATATCAATAGAAAAAAATACAAGCAAACAACCAAACAGACATATACACAATGTACCTTTACACTCAACCGTTCACACAGGTCCATACAATCTACAACACTCATTCAGCAGCTCACTCGTACATATTTCTCTCTTCCCGTAGCGGTCCCAAGCCGCCCACAAACGCCCTTGGACGGCACGGGTTTGTTTGCTCTGGTGGCGCTTTAACTTCTTCTCTTTGATGAGCTGACATTGCATCTGCACCTCGTTCGCTTCTTCGTACAGCAGGGTGATAAGTAGGTAGAAGGACAGATTCCCCTTTTTCGCCCTGCGGTTAAGGCGGTTATGCCATCCCTCAACGTCGTTGTTAGTTCGCACTGATCGCCCGTATACCGACCAGTTTTCGACTGTCCATATGCTGTTGCTCATCCAAGTTTGATCAACATAAGCGAAGAAGGGGGCTAATTGGTCGCTTTGACCTTTTTCCCTGATATTTGCAAACGCGGGACGGATGTCGGCTGGTGGCAGAAGAGGGAGCGCGAAGGTCTTCCGCAGCATCTTGTATACTCTATCCCTACTCTCGAAGGCTGTCCTGAGACCAAGTTCTTGGCACTTTCGCCACAATGCTTGGCCGAAGTGGAACGCACAGCCCTTGATTTCAGGATCCGTGTAGACCTTTCGAATAGCCTGCCAGAGACCGGCCTCAAAGTCGACCACGAACGTTGTCACTTTGGTTTCGCTTAGAAGCGAGTTCACTTTCTGCAACACCTGAAATGATAATAATAACAATAATAATTACAATAAACCATACTGATAATAGCATTATTTATAAAATGTGATTAAATATATATATAATATAAGGTGATAAATTATCTGTAAACTATACTGTTTAGATACCTGTTTGTAATCTCTTCGTTTCCTCCCAGTCATGAGGACGAAGCACAGTGGTAGCTGTTTTATTACATCTTCGTACTTCACGAAGCCATGGATTGAAAAGAGTTGCGTTATCGGCGATTTCACCACTTTGAACGTTCCGTCCATATACCATGTCTTTGCCTTCGACAGCAGCTCCAGCTGCGTATCCGTCGCTAGAATGACGTGTCTCCGTTCCTTTACCGTGACCGTTCCCCTGTAGAACGGTTCGTTGATCGCATTGTTCAGGTACTGTTCATCGATCTGAAAAAGAAATGGATAATTATACATTACCCATTACCCATAAAAAAACAACAACAAAATACACATTTATGGTATGTACAATGGACAAGTTATTTTTTGTGGAATGATCTATGTGTCTGATTTAGCATATGGGATTTATCTTACCTCAAATTAGTGTATGTCCAAACAAAAACAGTCGGCACAAAATCATCATAAAAAAAGTAGAATGTCAAGGTCGCCACTCAGGGGAAATAATTATGCACTGACTTAAAGCTCTAATGACACGTAAACGTAGCTCTATAACCACTGCCCGTAGAACAACTACAGTATCGCTCATCTTTTATCAGAAGATACAAATAGATGGATGACAGTGTATGGCTTCTGTAGCATTGTGGGGACATTTCAGACTATCAAGTGATGAATATGGTTATTTTGAATTGTGGGCATAGCTTTGATATGAATCTGCATTATCACTGTATCTGTCAAACTTTTATAATAAATCATTTTCTAATGCAAATATGTGGATTGAGTCTTGCAGCAAAATTTCTTCTCAGAACAAAGCAGCCATATTTACAGACAAACACTTAGTGATGCCTTATGTGTTCCCATCATAATGGCTTATAAAAGTTAAATAGCGTGTACATAGATGTTTGAAGTTACATGTTGGAAAACTGGCCAGACCATGGCAGCCTTGTTTTTGAACGGATCAACATGATTTGTAGGAATTTGGTAGAGGCATTCATCATCCTTATTCTACTCCTCCTCATCCTCATCATCAACAACAACAACACCAACAATAACAGAATCTCAAATATTATAATTAGGATCAAATAATCATCATCATAAATCAACAACTCCAGAATCTCCAACATGATCATAAGCATCATCATTATAATATTTCTAAGCATCATCATCATAAAGAAGCAACAACAACAACTGCTATTATCGAATCTCAATGAACATGTTGTCAGAGAACTGAAATGAAATGCTCCAGTTTGTTACCTTCATTTTAATTTTTGTACAGGTATCAAATTTGCTCAGCCAATCATTTACAGAAGTCAATTATGCAACAGTCTTTCTGCAACGTTAACACTTCACGGGGATATTTAGAAGAGGTTCCTCTAAAGAACATGCTTGTGAAATGTTGTTGTTTTTTAAAATTTAGTTTGTCTGAAAGAATAGAAGAAATTTAAATTACTAAAGCAATTTATCAAAACAAGGAATAGTATACCATGGCATAATCGCTATGTTCTGGTGATATTTATAATGAATAAGGCTTAATTGTGTAGGCTCCTACCTCTCTAATTAAAAGTCCTGTAGCTGCACCTGGTTACACAGGTCGGTATATAGTGTACCTATAAATATTTTCCCCCAGGGGCAAGCTGCGGGCATATACAGGACTTTGGACTGAAATGTTGTTCTCTTGTGCGAACCAATATGTATTGATATTAAACTGTGAAATGAAAATTCAATTGTCAAGTTTGGTTTAAAATATTTACAAGCTGTTACAGCTAAATGGGACGCTTACTAAACAAATATTCCTGAAGAACACCCCAGCAGTTGATGAAATGGAGCATACTATAAAGTTCATCCTAAATGGCTGGGGAATCTGCTTGAAGATAAAAATATTAATATAGTTAGAACCAACATGCATTGATATCAAAGAGTGAAATGAAAAATTGTCATGTTTTGTTTGAAATATTTACAGGCTATTTCAGTTTATATGACACATTTAGCAAAAAACATTTCAGTTTAACACGCAGCCTCCTCCCCCACCACCAAAATAGTTTAAAGGAATTACTGCATCTTTAGGTTATGGTGGAGCATCTCAAGCAATTTATTAAAATCAGTGCTATAGTTTCCATCAAAAGATTGCCATAGTTTTATTATACCCAAGTACGTGCTCATGATAAGATAAATGGTTTGAAGGAATTTGGTAAATGGCCATCCAAGGAAAAACACTTTATAAAGGTTAACATTTTTGTAAACTTTAAAATTGTGAAGATTTGACAAACATAAAATGAAGGGCAAATTCATTTTACAATGGGGCGAATCGTTATACATATGGGGCGAGTCAACATGGCACGAGTCATTAATGGGGTTAGTCGTTATCTATTCATACAAACAGTTTAATAATTTTACCACATCAACGTGTCTATGGATTATGCCATGGATCTAGCTTATTAGTAACACTAGTAATATATGATCTTATCGTCTTTCAAAATCAGTAGCACATACCACACAAGTCGTATTGATTCAGGTACAGCTAAGATTTGGTATAAAAAAACTAGATCTAGAACTCTATATAGACTATACTCAAGTCTCAAGTCTGTGGAACGAACCTGCTTTTGTTTAGCGCATTCTTTCAGGCGCAATCTATCCCCAATCGTGCCCACTCCCAAGCGCACCATGTCCTCATCGGAAAGCGTCGCGATTGCGCTTACTTCTATTTTTTCGGACTTAAATTTATTAATTAATGCAGGCAATCCTGCGTGAGTGAGAACTTCCTCAAATGGCACCATCGTGCTCTGATTTCCCGCCATTTCATGGTTACGCTCCAATAAATTTGTGTCAACAACAACATGACATTTGGACAAGACAACACGTAGATGCAACAAAACGAATTAACTGTAGACATGATAAGACTAGGTCTTGACAAGTTAAAATCATATATCAACAAAACAACATGTGTATATGATAGAATAACCAGTTTAATGTACAAAATCATTAGAATTATAAACGACGAAACAACATTTTACCATAATAACACGTCTTTTAGACATAATGACATATTCTTTAGACAAGTTCACCTAGCCTAAGTATATAATGAAATAACATTTAACCATGATGGCACGTCTTTTGGATATAATAACATACACTTTTGACACGTTGACCTGACCAGAGCACATAATGAAACAACATTTTAACATAATGACACGCCTTTTAGACATGATAACATATACTTTTGAAAAGTTCACCTGACCAGACCACATGATGAAACAACATTTTAACACGTCTTTTAAACATAATAGCATATGCTTTTGACAAGTTCACCTGATCGATGCACATGATAAAACAGTATTTTAACACAATGACACGTAATTTTGACGGAATAACATAGTCTGTTGACAAGTTGACCTGATCATAGCATATGATGAAACAATATTTTAACATCATGACACGTCTTTTGGACATAATAACATATACTTTGGACAAATTCACCTGACCATAGCACATGATGAAACGAAATTTTAACATAATGACACGTCCTTTGGACATAACAACATATACTTTTGACAAGTTCAACTAATCTTAAATGAAACAACATTTTAACATAATGACACGTCTTTTGGACATAATAACATATTATATTGACAAGTTCACATACTCTTAGCACATGATGAAACAATATTTTAACATAATGACAGGTCTTTTTGAAATGATAAGATATACTTTTGACAAATTCATCTCATCGTAGCACATGATGAAACAGTATTTTCACATAATGACACGCTTTTTTGACATAATAACATAATTGTTTGACAAGTTCGACTAATCATAGCACATGACGAAACTAAATCTTAGCATAATGACACGTACTTTTGACATAATAAGACAATCCTGAACAAGACAACACGAATCATGACGACATAAGACAGTCATGGCGTTCCATAATAATACGTGTCAAGTTTCTTGCCGATTAGTTCACATTCATGACCTTGTCCCACAAAGCATGGACTGGAAACTATAGACAAGTTATTAATTAATCATTCAACCACGCGCTGAAGACAATTTCCTTTGTAGATACATGAAAAGGGTACATGCACACACTAACGTCTTACGGCTGTATTAACCGAAAACAAATGCGGTCAGTTATCGTAAAAAGTGTATTATTCAGTAACGCTGCACGAATGTAAAAATCAGATCTTCGTGGTTGGCGTTGAGGCATTCAATGAGTCTTTTCAAAGATAAAATAGAATTTAACTACGTCAGCGATAGATACTGCGCGCAAATGTGTATTCACACAGCGTATTTTATTACCACAGAAGTACCGTGGCTATGAATCATCGAAACTAAATACCTGACTGATTGTATTGTTTAAGCTGTTAACATATTTTACGCTAATCCTTTAAAGGCACATGTGCAGTTATTGTTCATTACCGATACTTTGTTGTTTACACCACAGGTTGTTTTTTATAATTCGTGCTGAATATATTTGAACAAACATAATAATGCTTCCGATTTTGTGACCATTTTGCGCTATTTTTTTTTCATTTCTACCACTTCAGATAAAAACGATGTATGCTCTGGCTGTTATGGTATCCACTGGTTTCTATTTTTAATGTATTACTTTTACAATTGCTTAAGTTTAATTGGCCATAATTAAGTGAAAAAAATAATTGCTAAACGTTGGATATTTTGCACAATTGACAAAAACATAAGGTATTCTACCAAAATATGTTGTTACCGCGTACCGGTAATCATAACAATCTTTGAAGTCGAGAGGGCAACCCGTCTATATCGTTATCATGTGCATTGTATCATTAAACCGTTATTATCCACCCTTCACTAATAACTAGACGTTTTCAATCCATTCAAGACAGGTTGCACTTACCGTTCGTCAACTAGGTCAAGGACCAAGAAAGGCGCATAGTGCTCCTTATATACAACTTAAACCCATTGTTCTGGCCTCTGCGGATGATAACGACCTCAAAAGGGTATATTATGCCTATAATATTAAAAATCTCTGTGATTGACATAGTACTTAAGGTATGTATTTCTTAATTTAACTTTGTCATCATATTTCTGGTTCACAATCTCACAATCTTCTTCTGTTTAGGCGCAATGTAGTGAAGTAGTGGCAATACCAGTGAAAGTTATCATGATTACTTCATTGTATTTTGAGTGAAATGATAACATCTAATAATTTCAATGTGTGTTCGTTGGCGTTGAATATTGATTGCCTTCCGTAACAGAAACAATCCAACTCCATATTGTACATGTACTGAAAGAATTAATAATAGCGACATCCGAAAAATGTTTATTTTTCATGAGTATACAGAATACAATATAGCTGGTGCCAGGCAATTTCATATGATAAGGCACGGAAAAAACTGTTTCGGACCGACTTTGATATAAAGGATCTGACACGAGTTGTCATTTCATATCATAATTTATTAAACGAGTTTAGGAATTGTGTTAGTTACAAAGGTAACTTCCTCCAAGGAACTACTATGTCCATTGAGAATATTTTCGAGTAATGCCCTCTCGTGTTTCTATTCGAATGTGATGACATAAAAAACTCGATACACGTTCCGCGTAATACATTGAGTACGCGTATTGCGTCAGAAGAGCCTGCCAGTGGGCCTTATTCCGTTACATAATCATTGGCTTTAGCCAAAACATCTACGCAGCACTTTAAAAATAAACAACCCCAAGTGCCATCGAAAGAGACATAAGAACAAACGGCACAGGCAACCCTCTGACCCACTATTCTGCCTTGTAAGAAAATGTACGCAAGCTATGGTTATAAATTAGGTACTCACTATTCGGACGTCAATTTGAATATAGGAATAATTAAACTTCAGAGACATCATCAGGAGATAAACCCTTATTACCATCCGTTGGTCCTTTATTTGAGGCAAGTGACCAATTGCCTATACAATACAGGACATTACATACAACACAACACACAACATAAAAACACCAAGCAATGTAATGAATATAACAATTCGTTTTCTCACAGTTAACATGTATTATAATAATCCCTTCAAATAGACTCCCAATAGACCAAGCATCTAATGAACATGTTTGGTACATGACTTAAAACTTGCAATACAGAAAATTGAAATCATGTATACAAGTTAAAACAATTCATACAGTTGGCTAATTGATTATGTGCAATTACTTCCAAACTGTTTGAAATGCAGAGAGACAATTCGATTGCTAAGTTTAATTTAGTTTAACTTTTAACTGTATCACACATTAAATGATGAACGTGTGTTCAATGTTAAGAAAATTACATCTAATTCAGTTTGCTAAAGGTCACAATGCGTACTTAAACGTGAATGTTACTAATATTTGTCTCCACTTCATTCACCCAAACATTTAAACCAACTTTTAAAAATCTAACGATCTGTCAATATAAGTGCCGGCTAAATATAACCTTAAATGCCTGCTTACAGCGATTTACAAAACAGCAACTGTATATTAAATTACGTTACCTGGTGCTATTCATTATTCAATTTAAAATTGCACAGATATATAATGGACACAGAACTTACCTAATCGATTATCTACCCAACTGGTAGATGAAGACGACAATTTGAAATGTTTCTCACATTGCGCATTGCACGAATTGTTTCCTTCAATTTTATTTTTGAATACACTGGGATTGCTGTACAACACTGGTACTGTGATTCGAAATACTAAATTGACAAACATAATATGGAGTTAAAGAGTTGGTAATCTGTACGAGTATGTTCGCTTTTCTAACTTGCAACATGGCGGACATTTTAATTTAATTTTATTTGGATGTGTTTATTAGATTGACGTATGTATTAGGGGTCTTTTATAGCTTTACACATGTTATGTAATCCATTTTTTTGTTTAAATATAGTTTTTTTTTTTTTTTACTTTAAGACACATTGTACAATGTATCTTATTTCAAATTAGATCATGTAAATATCAATAAAATGTCACTTTGAGTTTTACTGCATGCTTGTATTTGCAGCTTGTAAATCAACAAATACTTTATACAGGGTGGTAGTTTGTGCAAAACATAGGTTCAGTAAATAGTACATTGAAAACATTAAAAGCATGTGCATCCATTAGGATGAACGTATACACGAACCATGACGGCAACTATTTTGTACAATATTATCAAACGTGTAATAGTTAGGAGTCTTTTATAGCTTTACACATGTTATGTAAATATTTTTTTTTTTTTTTAAATATAGCGAACGCGACGAATTACAGTATGATTATGTTCACGTTTTTTTCTTTTTCCTTCCAATTTGAGTTACGTTTTCGTTAAAACCTATAGTAACAACAATATTGGAACATAATAATTTGATGTATGTTATCGCTGTTTTCAGGGGTAAATATGCATTGTTAACATTTGCCCAGTTGTAAATGAATAAGTTACATTAATGTCTAATGCATTTTTGTGTATATGCCAGATTGTCCCTTCTTTTGTCAAGCACAGCACAGAATATTGAAATGTGAAAAAAGTATAATAATGCCCGATTCATTTTTAATGACGACTTCGTTTACTTCTATTTATTTTTTACAATGTTTAAAAATATAACATTTGCTTTATGGAGGCTTTAGTAGTATTGTGCATTGATAAATGCTATACTTTCAGAAGTATAGTTTATTGTGATGGATGCCAAATAGCATAAGTATATACATATCATTATATATAGCATTGGAAATAAAGCATGTAAATAACTCCCTATTTAACAATATTGAACGATTTGTCTATAGTTTTATTATGCTTCCCGAAAAATTTCGCGCGAGCATATAGTCGCCGCTTTGTCCGTCTTTCCTTCCGTCACACTTTTGTCCGGAGTATTTCTCAGCAACTACTGGTCGGAATTCAACGCAACTTTATGGGAAGCTTCATAACCAAGAGGAGGTGTGCATACTACCAGGACGTTCCGCCTGAATGATTGTTCTCAGAGTTATGGGACTTTGAATATTTCTGAAATCAGTTTATAGTGCACAATTCTTTGCTTTCTTGTCCGGATTATTTCTCAGCAACTACTTGCTGGAATTCAACAAAACTTTATGGGAAGCTTTATTACCAAGAGGAGGTGTGCATACTACCAGGACGTTCC
Organism: Congeria kusceri; assembly: GCA_027627225.1. Lineage (NCBI taxonomy): Eukaryota > Metazoa > Mollusca > Bivalvia > Myida > Dreissenidae > Congeria > Congeria kusceri. Next base: position 86,742,951 of record CM051024.1, read on the forward strand.
ACTTCAATGATTTTTCTTAGAGTTATGGAACTTTGAAGAGTTCTGAAATTAGCATATACAGTATTGTCCAGTCTATTTGTCAGCAACTCTTGTCCATGCTATTTCTCAGCAACTACTGGCCACATTTCAATGAAATTTCAAGGGAAGCTTCATTGCCAAGAGGAGGTGTGCATATTAGCGGGATGTTCCATTTCAATGATTTTTCTTGGAGGTATGGGACTTTGAAAATTTCTGAAATATAGTATATAGTACGCATTTCTATAGATTTTTTGTCATTTTAATATCTCCGCCCTTCACATTGTATTCATATTGCTTGACTAAGCGCGTTTGGGAGCATTCATCAGTTGTAATGATATTCTTGTTTTTAAATTTGGTAAAACTGTGACTTTATACATATGATATACTTATCGATAAGTAAATTTATATAAGGACATAACTATGTAGTCTTACTATCCAGTTTAAGTATAAGTTTTTAAGAAAATATACGATAGTTTTATTTTATAGAATCGAGTACTTAAATGCACAATTAAAGAGTCGCGAAGAGTACATAGCGGTACAGAAAAACAGACTGAGGTAACGCTATAATTAGGTAAGTTTAATAGTTTTGCATCATAAAAGTTAACCATCCATGAATAATATATAATACAACACATTCAATATTCGTAAACGTGTCTGAAATTAATTTGCAAGCACTGAATGTTAAATTACGTATTAAGCATTAAGATGCTAACACAAATATTGCTTTTAAGAAATGCAAAGAAGACAGCTAAGGGTTTTAAGATCAATGCTTCAAACGAACGCAACATTTAAGAATATAGGTATGATATATGTACTTGAATACAGGAATCAATAGTTTATCATTTCGAAACCAGTAGTCCACGTCTCAAAATGTATTGCAGTTCAAAATAACATGACCAGATGCGTTTGTAAACAAAACAGCATGCCTAACTAACGTTTATAAATAATCACAGAAACGCGTCTAAATAAATTCAAACTGGTTTTTAATATTTTTACAAATCGCCAGACGGTTCTGTATATAGACGACCTTGGTAACATTATGACTATAGGAATTAAATCATATTTGGACTGTATCGATCGTCATATAATTTTCAATTTAACGATTATAGACAAATATTCCGGAACTGAGAGAAGGAGGATGAGCGATTGAAGAGAAAAACTGACGAATTGAAGCAGAGGTTTGATCAGCTTGAGAATAATCAAGCTGAAAACGGTCAGTACCTTTCAAACACCCTTACTTGGGTTCAAGCCACTATTCCAGAAAACTGCATTCATGCCAATTAATTTTAGCTCATGGCTAGAATAATCAATAATGTCATCCACGTTCGTGCTGTGATATAATCTAATTTATTTTAATTTATTTAACTGTTTCCCTTGATTGACATTTATGTTTATATTAAAGTTAATACTATTATGGAAATTTTAAAGAGAATACATCTACGAAAATAGCCCTAATGGGGTTGTATCAGTAAACTATCTTCAATTTAAATATTATATTGACATATAATAAAGGCAAAAACAAGGCAATGTATTAAGCATCACACTAAACCAATAATGGTTTATGCAGTCAATAAAACATAATTATATAATTTATGTTGAAATTGTTTGACCTTTTTCTTGTTTGCATTTGGGAGTCAGAGATGAGACTCTTACACAGCCATGATTTTCAACGTATTATGCAAGATTTAATAGACCGTTTGTTAATACAAGTGCTGTCAGTTGACATTTGTTTTTACTACTGCGATGCCATGAGTTCGATACCCACACTGGGATTTTTTTTTCTGAGCATATGGGCTAATGTGTTTTGTCAAAATTCAGATAATGTATGGTATTATACATACTTAGACTTTGTATTGCTCATTTCTATTAATTAAAACATTTGACATTGCTTTAGGAGATAGCTTGTTCTTAGCCATAGTCCCTTTAAACATAATTGCAAATAATCCATAATTAGGTGATGCATGTTCAACTGAATTTAAATACGCAAAAACTTTAACGTTGCATCGGGTAACATTATACGGACGATTGACATAAGATTTTGAATAGATTTTATTTGGCAATTTTAAACATTAAAATAAAGAACCATTTTAATATACCAAAGTCTAATCCAATAGGCTGTCATGTTATTACCGATACTATAGGGCTGTATACATATTGGTGTTATTTATAAGACAGTATAAAGATAATTTACAGCAACTTTAAGTCAAGGAATTTTTAAGAATCATGGTGAAATTTGCCTCGATAGGGTTGTTTGATATTAATCCATCAAATAAATATATTATGTATGTTCCCAATATGTTGTAAATTACAGACATACTAAACAACTATGCACGACTGCTTAAAATGTACCAGGATTCAAATGACATTTCTTTGTAAAGGAAGAATGGAATACCGATGCATTTGTTTGGGTTTCTAAATATTTCTATATTTCTAAAACTACAATAGCTGTGAAAAGAGAAAAGGGATTTATATGAATTTTAGTGACAACTGGGCAGTTGCTCTGGTGGTTTTTAATAGAAAGCACATTTTTTATTTTTTGTTTATATTAAAGGGACCTAGTCACGGATTGGCACATTGGCAAATCCAAATGTGTGTAATCGACTCCAAAACGGAAACTGCACTATGTATAAAGAAGCGAAAAACAACACTCATGCATTTTCATGAAATTGTGGTTACACCTTGTGGATAATAAATTTATACATGAATACTAATATTTATATTATCTGTTGTTCGTGGGAAAATTTAAGCTTTTCTATTTAAACTTCTTGTAACAGCTTTTGAACTAGTGTAAATGTTGTCTCCCTTGATTGTAAACGTGAGTTAAAGGCTTGCAGGATCTAGATGTGGTATTTGTTGCGCGCAGCAAAATGCACATTGGTAGCTTTTAGTAAAGATTCAATTAATTGAATGCGTAGAATGAGCGACTGCATTGTAAATCGATTTTATGTAGACAATTCGGGAGTAGGCTATAATACTGATATCAAATGGAACATTAGCTAATAGAGGTACCGAAACATTAGCGAAATAAAATACTAGATTTATATGTTTTTCATTTTAGTTATTGAGATTGTTCATGCAAACCAACAAATGCTACTTCTCGTGTAAGATCGCCAAATTAAACTTATAATATCGTCAAAATATTTATTTAAGCTATTTTACTACATCTCAAAATGCCCATCTCTATCATAGCCCAAGTTAGTTTTAGAGAGATGTTGACATGATATTGTGGTAAAAATGGAATTGGTGATTATTGAGTTATTTAACATTGTATAGTGTTACATGATATTACATAATTCTTCTGATAATATTGTATTTTGCATAATATTTTATTATTAATTTAAGTTGTATTTTATTCATTTATGCTTATTAGGACAACTCTTTCTGTTCTTTATTACTGTTTTGCTAATTATTATTGTTTTAATTACTTTAAGGCATTTAAAGGCATTGTCTATTTTATAATATGCTTAGTTGTAAGCTTTCCTTGTTAAAATATAGGCCTCTGCACTAAGTAACTGTGTATTTTCCATTCAGGCATTTCAGCCACCTGTTTATCACTAAAATCAATACCTTCCTCTGAGTCAAAATGATATTGCTATTTTAGATCAGCATCATTACACTTTGTGACTCATTGATAGCCTGCTTCCATATTGACCTATGTTTAGACCATTTCTGCTGTAGAATTTTCCACTGTATGTCTTAGCATCCAATAAGGAATAAGATGTTAACAACCAATCAATAGCAAGAATATATGTTGTAAACAGCCAATCAGAATATACGATTTTAGATCATGTGATCTAGTTCCGGAAAAGGCATCGAAATCCAGATTTACTCCAGGAGAAGGAGTTGGACTTCAGTTTTTGCAGAATAAACATATAAGAGCTCTAAGGGAAATAAAGATGGATTTTGCAATGCAACACCTTAATTACATTTGTTAATATTACATTTTTGAGTATTAACTAAATTAACTAACCTAAACAAAGGGCAAGTATTTGCATGTATGGTATATACATGTAAGGGCTTTGCGTTTTAGTTATTCTCTTACAACTTTTCAGTAAATTTTTGATATGTCAGCCATTACAAAAAGAGCCAGTATTTGCATGCTAGGTATATGTATGTAAGAGTTTTAAGTTGTGGTTTTCCTTTTACTATTTTTACCCAATTTACAAGGAGTATGTCAATACGAAGAGCCAGTATTTGCATGTATGGTATATATGTGTAAGGGCTCATAGTTTTGGTTTTCCTCTGAAGTATTTTAAACATTTAAGAAACATTTAAAGTCCCTTTCACTTCTTATTCATTAAGCAAATAATTCAGGTAACTTCAAACCTCTTATTTTGAGTAATGATTGAAGTCCATAGGTCCAACTCCATAGTACATAGTGTAAATAACATTTCTCTCTCTTTTTTTGCTTATTTTTGTCATGTTTTGTGTATCATTTGTGCATGCCTTTTTGACTTTATTCATTAAAATTAGGGACGGTATCTACTTACATTATTGTTTAACCTGGCTGGCATGTAACCATTTTTGTAGTAACATATTTTGTATGCTTTAGGTCATTCCTTATGTTGTAGATTTTTAGTAGAAATAAATTTTTTCATTAAGTTCACTATAATCTTTTGTATTTTAAAGCGTCTGGGGCTAGACGCACTTAAATAAGCCAGTGGTTTCATCCTGACGAACAAGTAATTATTAGATATAACATAAGAAGTTCCGACACCCATCAGCTGATTAGAAGTCCATAAGTCCAACTCCATAGTACATAGTGTAAATAACATTTCTCTCTCTTTTGGCTTCTTTTTGTCATGTTTTGTGTATCATTTGTGCATGCCTTTTTGACTTTATTCATTAAAATTAGGGACGGTATCTACTTTCATTATTGTTTAACCTGGCTGGCATGTAACCATTTTTGTAATAACATATTTTGTATGCTTTAGGTCATTCCTTATGTTGTAGCTTTTTAGTAGAAATAAAAGTTTTAATTAAGTTCAATATAATTTTTTGTATTTTAAAGCGTCTGGGGCTAGACGCACTTAAATAAGCCAGTGGTTTCATCCTGACGAACAACTTATTAGATATAACATAAGCAGTTCCGACACCCATCAGCTGATTAGAAGTCCATAAGTCCAACTCCATAGAACATAGTGTAAATAACATTTCTCTCTCTTTTGGCTTCTTTTTGTCATGTTTTGTGTATCATTTGTGCATGCCTTTATGACTTTATTCATTAAAATTAGGGACGGTATCTACTTTCATTATTGTTTAACCTGGCTGGCATGTAACCATTTTTGTAATAACATATTTTGTATGCTTTAGGTCATTCCTTATGTTGTAGCTTTTTAGTAGAAATAAAAGTTTTAATTAAGTTCAATATAATTTTTTGTATTTTAAAGCGTCTGGGGCTAGACGCACTTAAATAAGCCAGTGGTTTCATCCTGACGAACAACTTATTAGATATAACATAAGAAGTTCCGACACCCATCAGCTGATTAGAAGTCCATAAGTCCAACTCCATAGTACATAGTGTAAATAACATTTCTCTCTCTTTTGGCTTCTTTTTGTCATGTTTTGTGTATCATTTGTGGATGCCTTTTTGACTTTATTCATTAAAATTAGGGACGGTATCTACTTTCATTATTGTTTAACCTGGCTGGCATGTAACCATTTTTGTAATAACATATTTTGTATGCTTTAGGTCATTCCTTATGTTGTAGCTTTTTAGTAGAAATAAAAGTTTTAATTAAGTTCAATATAATGTTTTGTATTTTAAAGCGTCTGGGGCTAGACGCACTTAAATAAGCCAGTGGTTTCATCCTGACGAACAACTTATTAGATATAACATAAGAAGTTCCGACACCCATCAGCTGATTAGAAGTCCATAAGTCCAACTCCATAGTACATAGTGTAAATAACATTTCTCTCTCTTCTTTTGCTTATTTTTGTCATGTTTTGTGTATCATTTGTGGATGCCTTTTTGACTTTATTCATTAAAATTAGGGACGGTATCTACTTTCATTATTGTTTAACCTGGCTGGCATGTAACCATTTTTGTAATAACATATTTTGTATGCTTTAGGTCATTCCTTATGTTGTAGCTTTTTAGTAGAAATAAAAGTTTTAATTAAGTTCAATATAATTTTTTGTATTTTAAAGCGTCTGGGGCTAGACGCACTTAAATAAGCCAGTGGTTTCATCCTGACGAACAACTTATTAGATATAACATAAGAAGTTCCGACACCCATCAGCTGATTAGAAGTAAATAATAAGGTTCACCCATGATTTTCCCAACAATATTCTTGTTGAAAACAAAATGCTTAAATTACGCCTCAATTTTATTTAATTCTATGCCAGTTACGTACTTCACTGCAATACCCTGTAACTGTTCAACTAGCGGTTACAGAGATGCTTTGAGCAAATGGTTGACAGCAACTTAACATTACATAAAACACCATAGTTGAAAATCGTAAACTTTTCATCGTTACTTGGCAGGTATAGGAAGTTGAGGATAAAATGATATAATAACAATAATAATAATAATAATAATGATAATAATAATAATAATAATAATAATACTACTAATAATAATAATAATATTATTATTATTATTATTTAATTTGCTCAAAATTTCAGTAAAATAGTTCCCTAATATTATTTTAAAAATCCATTAATCCATTTAATTTGATACGCATTACACGTTATACTTGGCTTGTCCTAAAGTGATTTCTACCAGATAATAATGGAATTTCCTACTAAATTAATGTCGTTGGGGCTCATGTATCAGAAGGGAGGTCAGCAATAGGTCTCCTCCAATTTGTTGTACCAGTATTTACGCTATTTCCTTCCAAGTATGGTATTTACATAAAACGCTCGTTTAAATTGTATGGATACAATTTACCATACTTATAGATCTGAAACAAAACAAGAGCCTTGTTTGTTATTGCTCTGTGACTTCCACGAAACTATGACAATGCTTATTTATATACATACAATTTCTTTATTTAGGATGAATAAACAATTATTAAATGATAGTGCTGTTATAAAGGTAATTTATACAACTACAATTAAGTATGTACTACATTTAAACATATTGACAATGTGGTGACGTATCAAGTCAAGTAAAGAATGCCAGAAATTGAGTTATTTTCAAATTATTTTCAATTGAGGCAATGTATCGCCAAAAATGGTTAAACAGCTTGTACGTTATCAAAATAAATAACCTACTTACAACCTAACAATATCTAGTTTGTACAAATTTCTCAGAATATGATTCAACGAAGTGTATTTTTTAATGACAACTAAAAAGAACTAGATCATTACATTGTTTTACCCAGAAGTTTGGTTTGATTTTAGCACATAAAAGGCATAATATAATGGTAAACACACACGTTTCATTGCCCCCTGTCACGATTTATATTGTCTGACGAGGATCAGTGGCCGGTGAATAGGTCAATAAAGTGCACATTAAATCAAAGCATGAAATCCTGTGCATTCAACAGCAAATACAAGACACATTCAATTTTGCCAAATCATACAGCCAACCGAACATACTAATATATATGCACTTAGATTCATAATATGCCTGAAAATTAGTACGTTTGGATTTTATTCGGTACGTTTATTTATCTGACTGCGGTAAACTTTTGCACACAATTTCAATATTCATGTGTGCATGAGCTAGCACTGGCCAAGAATGGATAGCAAATCCTTCTGAACCTACACAAATATATAAATATACATATTCAAATATGTTCTTAATTCTACAGAGGCAAATCCGTGATTTTTAAATATATTATATAACATAAATAACCGTCGATCCGACAAGATTACACTTGTATTTTATGCATTTCTCACAACACTACTACAAATGTATCATCTTATCATCTTAGAACACCACTAGATAACGTTATGGTTACATTTTGACTATAGAACTATATCTCTTTCTATAGAACGGAATTAACCACACGTTAATTGATACGCATGTAGGCATTACTATTTTATTCTTCGTAAATGTCAGGAAATGCTCGTAAAAGTTTTCGTAATCATGTAGTCTCACAAGCGGAAGCTATTGAAAGCATAGACACTTCACTGAAAAAAGTTTGAACGATCAAATACCATTTATTGGGTGTTGTGTATGACTTAAAATAATATATTTGCATTTCGGTTTAATAGACGAATTATACTGGAATGCTTATTTTCACAAATTAAGTCATATATTCTTACCCACGTTTGTTTTGTTAATTCTAATTAACACAACTCAGCTTCATATGAAATATTAGAAACACGGAATATTGAAATAGCAGTTAAAACAATATCATTAAACGTATACGATTATTCACTTTATTTATATTTAAGTATAACAGATTGCTAAATTAATTAGCTGCATTATCTGGTTTTGTTTCTAAATGAGATACATTACATTAGATTTATTTCTAAAATAAGCACATATTACAACGCCTGTGCATCACTACAGTAAAACATTGGTTGTTAAATTTGACGTAAAAGTGAGAGATGTTTGACATGTTCAACCAAAAAATATTGCTGTTGATATTCACTGCAATTGTATTTCACCGCACACCATTTTGCAGATGTATTATTTGAATCAAGCGAGCATTGACGCAGTAGTTCAGTAGTACAGTAATGTAAACATTATAATATTATTTCTTTAGTAATCATGTTCATTCATTGTTAAACTTTTCTGAGATCATCTAGAATATAGTATATTTTTACTGGCTGAATTTTGTCTAAGAGTTGAACAGTTGTCTTCTTGATTCGCTATCAAGATCGAGCAGCAGGGAAATTCACTCTAGGAGGTTAGACAAACCGTAAGCAAACATTAATAAGTTGAATACGTATTTCATACTGTTAATACATATAAACTGTGCGTTGGATATCGCGTGGAACACAACGCTTTTGTCAATATTTTAATGCACAACTAAGTTAATTGAGTAACTTTAATATCAATCGATTAAGACAGAGACGAAATTGAATACATGACTAAATTCTTTATTGAAACGACGTACACTGAAGGTGGATTCCGTACTATACAAGGAGAGAGGAAAATCACTAGAAGCTAATAATGTATTTTCTTAGTCTATTTTACAGAACATATAAAAAGAGAACCGTTGTTCTTATAGTGATATGTCGTACGTTAAGTAAACTATGCATTTAAAAATGTTATACTTTATATATTGCAATATGCTGAATATGTTGTTTACATATCCAATATTGGATGGCATTTCTATCAGGCCAAGTTACATGTAGTTGTCCGGAGTTGTTAATATATATTTGATGTTGCAATCACAGGCGTTAAAAGAGGTAATGTTTTTATCAATTATTTACTTCTATAATTCACATATGTTGTTACCGAAATAAGCAATTACTTACTTCTTTAATTCATATACGTTGTTACTGAATTGCTTATAGACAATGGGAAACATAAAACGTATACATGTGCATACAACAACGTACTTGTTCTACGATACGCTTTAGTTTTTATGTAATAATATATAATGCTTGCCTAGTGGTCAACTACTAGACTGATACAAAGTTTGTACATGTTCGCAACTTTTTGGTAAACATGTTGAATGATTTTGATAAAATCTAGTTAATCATATTTCCTTTATTGTTCTATTATCATTGAATTGCGACTGTTTTATATTTGGTTCTTATAAGAAGTTAGATTTTGTTGTCTTGAATCGTTCGTCTTACGTATTTAGTGTATCAGCATTTTATAATTTAACTAAATATATCTCAATGGATATTATAATATTTGAGGTCAATGTAGCCGGACTATATGTGCATTTTATTTATTTTGTACAAAGCGTACGTTCTCATCTAACTACATTTGTCATTCAAAAGGTTAAATCGTACCAATTAACGTTACGGCAATCACTCGCCTGTACGGACAAATTCATATGTTTTCCACCATCACAGTAGAAACTACATGCTAACTTATAGGGCGATAATGTCTTAATGACGCTAATTAAAGAGACTTAAACACGCAATGACGTGTTGAGTATATTTAATACTATCTTATTATGCAATTATCGTCTGAATTTCCGTCTGGTCGTCGTAACAGTCCGCGCATGCTCCGAGATGTTTCCGAAATGTAGCCACAGACAAGGAAGATGCATTCGAAAACATTTATTTAATAGGCACTCCCTTCCCCTGTATAAATCATACACAACCACCGAGGCTATTATGTAAAATGTGTTAAATAGTGAAGCTTAAACCAACATGCATTTATTTTATCTTGATCGCTTGATTGTATGTAATCGAGGGCTGATTCAGGCACTTACAGTTGTGTTATAGGAGTGAAAGAACACTTGAATGTTCACTATTCAGGTACCGAAAATATATTAAAATTATTAACATGAAAGGATGTCAATATTCGTTGCCCTCCGCTGTCTAACAATATCACGATTCAACATTTATTTGATTTAAAAGAATTATAGAAAGAAGTTGATTATGCCACTGTTATTGACATATAGATGAATACCACTAAAACGAACTTCAACGTAATTACAGCCATTCTTTCTTGTGTTAATTACTTTTGACTTAATAATACATTCCATAAGTAGTTATTTTAAGACTAATGACGTGAAAAGTTAAATCTATAAGGACACTGTTATTGATAAACAAAGACACAAGTGCTGAATTGAATATCGGTGAGAAATTTCGTATTTTTATATATGAGAAAAAACTATTTAATCTAACGTAGTGCGAAAAACTAGCAATATGTCATCGTTTCACTATACACGTATGCTTTGAAACAAGAATAATGAATTCATGAACGTATTTTTTTGCTTGTACTTCACAAAGCAATTTGCATTGTATGAACTTATTTAGTGTTTTGTCTTCATTTCCACAAGATACGTATGCCAGATTTTCAATTGAAAACTCTCTAGAGAATACGCCGCTGGCGACAAGAGCGTTCAACTATAAACATCCTTCGGTGCAAGTGATTGTAACGAATTAACCTTCAAGACAGTGGACGGCCATACATCATCTGTCAACCACAGGTGCTTGCTTTAAAATAGGCTTTAACATATCTAAAGTGGTTTATTCAACGTGTACGATTTCAAACATCTGTGCATGTCAGGACTATTTTAGAAGCGAACTTTTTGTTTAAGTTACCAACAAGTATATATTAGAATAACCAATTTGTTTTAATGTTCCCACTACTTATATCCACGTAGAGAATATAATAATATCCCACCACAAATATCTTAGTATAGCCAATGAGTTTTCGTTTCCACAACGTATGTCAACGTAAAATGAAGTTAGCATCCTTCAAGTTTTCACAGCTTATTCTCTTTAATAGCCATTTGTTTTCACAATCACCGTAAAAGCAAATTTAAACATGCAAATTAGCACCTCGTAGATATATATATTTTATATTCTAAAACTAATTTGTAATTAGCGCCATAGATTTCAGCTTACATATTATGTATGCATGCTTGATACATGCGAGAGTAGGACATGTTTATTCACTCTGCATTCACTGGCCTGTTTATGGCTTTTACATACTACGTTCTTTTTTAAATTCAATAATGCAAAGTCCTTTGTATTATACGATGTACAACATGTAGTCATTCCATTCGGATAACGAGCGTATATATAAAGCTGGTAATTTAGTCTTAGTAAATAACTGGACCAGTTACTGGTTGTCATAAACAATTAAAGTAAGCGCAACACAACGCATTTGACATAGAACTTTGCAATGTAGTTATGGCATGCCTTACGTGTGGTATCAGGCATGTAAATAATGCTTTAATTACATTTGAGTGTTTCATCTATACAGTTGTTCAAAACTATTTTTAGCTTTCGAGTACATCTAACGCGTACTAGGATTTAAATATTCCGAGAGTCATCCTTGACTTCACGATGAACAGAATTCGACGACATGTCCATTTAGGACTTACTTCGTTGGCTTTGACATTAATCAGATTAGCGGCTCATAGATGAGCATTTTGTTCCATACGAAACACTAACTTCAAAGTGATCACAGAAGCTGTTCATTTAGTATCGCTATTAAAGTGCATGAACTTATTTCGGATAGGTTTTGGTCGAATGGCTCTAAGACAGACCATGTTTTATTTAAGAATGGTTTGTGTTTTCACTGAGGTATGGCATAACATGCTTTTTCTCTGTGCGTTTCTGAAATTTTTAATTTAAATATAGCATAAACGACCACACGACATGCGTAATAAGTTTGTTGTTTTGCAATTTTATTTTAGTAGTTAGACCCATTATCATATTCGTGTATTATTAATAGTAATTTGATTATTCGTTGCGTAAAAAATAAACGGGTGAATTTAAATACCATTGGCAAAAGAGGCTGAGAACGGGCGGATAATGTACACAACATTTACACTGTAATTTTTAGGTCATACGTTTGCAATCAAGAATATAGATTTTCATGCAAACGATATCAACAAAGTATGTTTATTGTACTGTATTATTACAATAATTACACGGACATAATACATATAATTACTTAATTTACAATAAGACGCAGAAAAAAACTAGTCAATCTTGTAATCAGACCTTAATAACAACGTTAACAGTTAACACTGAATTCAACTCAGAGCATTACAATATATATTATTATGTTTACTAATAATATATATAATAGGATTATGCGATCAAATAAATGTGTCCAGACAATACAGTCTGACTTGAAATAAATGCATAGTATACTAATACCAAAATCAAATAAGCAAAAAATTAACTGAAACGGTTACATATTTAGCAATACGTTAAAATGCTCTAGCGGAAATGCATCGGATTTGTTACATGCACAAGTCCACAATATGCAGGTATTACTATTGACGTGTCAATGGGGACAAAACAAAACTTGATAATTTAAATAAAAACATGTTATAAACACGTATATCCTTGACCAATGTTATGTTTATTATATTAAGGAGTCTTTGTGTTGCTAAAGTTGTGGCTATTTTTCCCAATAATAAAGCATTTTGATAATTTTGTCTGCAAGGAAATCATACAGATACTAAGGGAACAATGAAATAAAAACATAGAGTCACCAGTCTTATTTTGTTTTTATTTGCGATTATATAGCATGAACTTATGCATTAAAAGTGCTAAATTTCTGCTTGTGTCAAAACTTATTGAAATCACAAAAAAGATGAAAATGGCAAATTTTTTTAGGTCACCACTCTAAAATTGCAATAAAAAATTTAAAAAATGATAAATACCGTACACATTTTACACAAAAAAACATTAAACAGCAATTTATCAGACTCAAGTGCAATTTTTGATGATAAAAATACATGCAGGTTTAAACAAGAAATGTCTTTAAAAAAGACAATCGGCGTTGAAATTAATATTGAGATGTCATTTAAAGATTACCTAAACAGACGGCCAAGATGATCGGTTACGTGACTTCTCAGATCCCAGATTTGTTGGTCCCCACCAATATTAGGGGACTTATTGGACCCCAGATTTTTCGGACACTATAAGAAAACTTCTCGGACCCAAAAGTTTATTTGAGATAAATGTATAAATTTAAAAATTAAATATAATTATAATTAATATCTATGCCGTGAGTAAACCAATCATACTCCATGTTTCCATCATGTTAGTTATCTAATATAATAACGATTTGAAGTCAAATAAGCATGTGCCCTGTGTATCCCAATAAAAAGAAATAGTCAGGGAACATTGAGCGATTTTTGAAATGTTATGAATTTATTTTTTGATAATGCAAACATAAAAATTCATTAGACTATGACGATTTTAAATTATATCAGTAGAAATATGATATATCAAGGGTTCCTGTGTATAATTAGTCTTGCAAATTGTGTATTCATGCTACGCGAATAACAATTCGACATATTCCGATTCTTCTTTCATAACATGTTTTCTATAGAAAATGTAGCATCTTTTTACAGATTAAATAACATCTACTGGAGAAGTTGATAGAAAGATGCAATTTAGGATATGTTTATAACTTCATTTTAACCGCTTATGTAAACAATTATGTAAATTTTTATTCCCCAAAAGTATGCAACAGTTATTGGTATACGTTAAACCATTGTTTGAAGTTTGCATTCCCTAGAATTAGAAAATTTGCCCAATTATATTGGCATTCAATTTTCCCGCTGCATATTTATCGCAAGAAAATCTGGGTCAAAAGTGATCTTAGACAGATACGCCGAAAAAATAGCACACTATTAAATAGTATCATAACAGCATGTAGAGGAAACAAATAATAATAACTACAATCCCAAAGTTTCTACATATCCGGAATAATTTGTCCGCAATAATGTGTTCGTGTTGCATTTCGACATCAAACGGTTATGTCTGTGGTTTTGTAGTTGCATGCCATTATTTCAGTCGAGCAGATGACAATAAACTTTATAAAATATGTTTTGATATGAATCGACCTTTCTTTCAAAATAAATTTCCACAGACAAAACAAGCGGTAAAAAAATCCGATTATTCGAATATGTATCAAGTAAAAATAACGTGTTGTGACAATAGCAAATTAAGCGGTGATAGGTTTAAAATATCATTGGTATAAAAAGCTGCCGCAACACACCTGAACTGTACAATGTATGTTTATTGAAGAAAGAAAACTTGATTACAACTACACTTATGTATTATATACATTTGAAATATATATTAGTATATATGTTAGTTGTTGTTTAAAAATCATTGAAAGGCACAATCCTTCAATATAATCAATTAAATAGAATATACCGAAATATCTGAATGACGCATTGTCGAATCACGAGCGTGGATTGTTTTGTATGTGACACGAACGTTTGGCAATTAAGGAATAATTGGCAGGTAACTGTTGGTTATTGCGGTAATAACCAACTGTTTGGAGTTCCGATGCCTAGGAATTAAACCACGAGGGCTGTAGCCTGAGTGGTTTGATAACAAGCATCGGAACGACATTATTACCGCAATAACCAACTGTTACCCGTTAATTATTTCGATTCTAACACGATCTTATATAACATTCGTATTTTTAAAGGTTATGAATGAGAACTATATTTATCTATACTCCGTCCATTTTCCGAGAAGAGAATTCACACGTGCGTTTCAGTGACGTCAATAAATCATAACGATTCAAAATGACGTCAGCTTTATTGATAAGCATTGAGCGAATGACGTCATACTTATCGATATAATACAGTGAAAATATGATGATGAAAATCGCAAATTAAAAGCATATTAACAAAACGTAAACGTTTTTGTGAACTTAAGTATGAAATGTGTAGTACAAGTGTGGTTTTATTGTGCTACATAATGCGGAAAATGATTTGTTTGTCACAATTATCTATCGCGCGTTTAAGCACGTGCACTTTACGGAACAATTTCTTTGAATTTCCGGAACTATTTTCAAAACATTAGGCTCCGCCCATTATTTGTTGCAGAATAACCCACAGTTTTTTCCCTTCTTTATCTATGCACCACTAGCCGCGTGCCGTGGTAGAATAAGTAATACGTCTGCTTGCTAAATTCCGGTAATATGGAGTAAAATGTAACTTCCTGTCCTCCAGTACAATTTCCACAACAAGAACATCACGTACGTGGTAATGTACATTGATTATCTTAAAAGCCTGATTTGTTTATTTATTACTTGTGAATGGCATAGGTCCAGAATTTAATTGGACTGAACGAATGTTAGTGACATATATACTATCGTCAAACATATATTCTAACAGTATACTCGCTAATTTTTCTATAGACAAAGAACACAATTATCGTTGTTTAACTACCCATAAACAACGCAAAACGAAGTTCGAAATCTGAGCGGAGCGTAGTAACTAGTAGAATTAATTTCAATTGCAAACATATATGTCAAATTATGTTAGATTCGAAATAATGTATCATTATCGTTGTTTATCGGTCAATAAACAACTCTTTGTCGTTCTGATGCGTGGCTATTAAACAACTCGGTTTAATCCCTCGTGATTTAATTCCTACGCATCAGAACTCCAAATAGTTGGTTATTGGCCGATAAACAACAATAAATCAAAAATTATTTCGTAATTTTACTGTATCTTAAAAGCCGATCTTCTTCAATTCACAAGTACAGTCTAGAGAGATGTTGACACTTTATTTTTGTTGAAAACAAAATGCTTAATTTCTATATTATGTTCTATTAATTGTGTGTCAATCATTTACTACAATACCCTGTAACTGTTTAACTAGCTGTTACTGAGATTCTTGTAGACAATGGTATGGGGTTCTAAATAAATCTAAAATTGTCTGACTGATGTTAATTTAAACACGCAACGAAGTCGCCGATCGATCGTATGTGTAAAAAACGAATCTTGTCCAAAGTTCTACAAGGCTAATTTATGTCTCATATACTTTCATTTGTAAGTGGTATTAACTATTACCTCTGTACTTTTATAATCATAAATAAACAATGATATTAGCTTTCAGTTTGTTTTAGAAACTTATTTATCCCGTTGATGTTATTACAAATATACTGAATATATCGTAAAATATGTGTAACAATTAAAATATAGTGAACACATGTTTAACACAAACATACGTATTGTAAGTAAGTAATTGTGTTAACATAATTTGCAATAACCCATATGTAAAAAATCCCTCAATTCATTTAATTCGAATCGCTATCATTCTTGTCCTAAATGAGTTATATCAGATGATAGGTGTATTGAACTGTCATACTGAATAGATATCAAGATATCATTGGGGGCATTTATAGCAATGAGACGTAAGTCAGAAACTGGTCTCATCCAATTTGAAATCCTAGTATGTAACGACAATTTTCATCCATAACATGTATTTTTACATACAAAAGCTCGTTTCTATTTGAAGGATACTTTTTACCATCAATGTAGAGACAAATCTACAACAAAACAAGAACCTTGAATGTTATTGTTTTAATCATTTAAACAAAAGTCATTTCCATAATTCTTTGATACGCTTATTTAGACACATACTTCTTTATTTAGCTTTAAGCAAATATTAAATGATAACAATATGAGAACAGTATTTATAAAATACTAATTTATTAAATATTCCGGACATTTAACGCCATTTTGTATACCATTTGCGACATATTATAATGGGGGACTACTCTGTTAGTGTTCGTCAAACAATAAACAAGACATATATATTCGGCGTCCATGGTAATTTTGAAAATAAGGAATGTAGATTGAACTGTCGGCATAATTTTAAATCTGACAGCTATGTAACTTGTTAGTTTTTTCATGCATTTCATTTATCTGTCGCACTACTGAATATATTTAAACGGCACACTATACTCCCATACTAAAACATACTATACTCCTCCTATGAATTAAAAGAATATTCAAAACAAAGAAAGTAACAAAGAAAATAATGCGTAGATGGTATATAAATAAATACGTAGATCATCGGTACAAATCCTCAGCAGGGTAGTTTATAAATTATTCATTTTGGAGTATGCAAGTAGTTCAAAAATATTAATTTAATGCTGGCTAGATTGTTCTTACTGTTCTTAAGAAATGCCAACAATGATAATTTGTCGGCTTTTTTCCCATTTAAACTTGAAATATAGTTTATAGTTATATGACATACTGACCTGGCACTGACCTTGAAGTCCAGGTCGATTCGTTTATTAGTATCAAAGGTTAAAATGTATACGTCATTCATGCGGTGGGAGCATTGTCTCAGACACAATTGCTATTTATAGCGTGCGGCACAGTACCTATTACGTACGAATTTAGAAGGGGCACTCGAAAGTTATATTCAGTAGCATTCGCTATTCTCTATCGTTCTGGAATGTTGCACCACTTTCATTATGTCTAGTCTACTACGAATCTTTTTAAATTAGACGATGCAATACTCGTACTAGGATTTAATCCGATTTATTCATTCGGGACAACTGGCGGGAAATATTCACAACATTTGATTGGATATTTACAAAGGTCAAAAGTTGAGTTAAACATGGTGCCTAGAGTCGATATGCTCGTCGATATACTGGTCGATTTTGGGATTAGAGCTGCAACGATTTAAAATCGACAGAATCGTTGCAGCTCTATTTGGGATAACGTATTGTAATTGCAACATTTCGTTGCGAAAAAACACAAGGCGCAAGCTTGTGTGTAAGCCTCTTATGTTAAAATTGTTTTCAACATAACCGTTCAGGGAGGAAATCTTTAAAATTCATGTGGAGATCTACCAAGGTGTCAAACAATCGGATAGTCAACATGCTGTTAATATCGCCATCAACATTACGTAACAACAGGAAAAGCGTCTACATTTCACAGTACATTTTCGAGAGTTTGACATTAAAAAACGCAGATCTAAGAGTTTATTCATCTTAACTTCTGCCTTCACAACTTCTGCGTTTAAATCCTGTGACCGTATAAACTATGTCTACTTCATAACGCGTACACGTTAGTACATGCTGTTTCTAGAATCAGAGTATTTCGGACCCAAACATTAAAATAATGACAGTTGCCCATTTCAGCTGTTTGTGAGGTCTACCACATAGTCTGATCCATCATCTGCATTTTCCTGGATTATTGCCTGGTGTATGGAATGTGATAAACGAAATGACTAGGGATGGCAACGAATACCAAAATTGATAATCGAATATTCGATTGATAAAGTATTCGAATATTCGATTGTCAGAGGCAGTAGTTTCTTCAAACGTATGGTTAGATAAACGCGGCCCGCGCACGGACAAAGCGCTACACATTATAAGTTTTGTGTTACATTTGAGAAAGACTCAGCGCTCGATTAATCTCATGCTTTGTTGACAACTATTCTGTCGATTCCCACGACTTTCAAGCATGTGTTCAGAGTACCACAAGCCATCGGATATACCTAGGGACGCGATGCGATATTTCAGAGCACATGTAAGCAGTAACACCAATTAGCATTCACAAGACCCTTTAATCTCCTACTGCTGACACAGAGGCAATGGTCCACATAATGGGATTAACATGCAGTAACAACAAACTGCCATCTACATAACATTAGGGTGCTCGGTCGACTTTGACACCTAACCTGCGTACTAGAGAAGCTAGGCGGCATGAATGCTTCATATTTAGAGGCCAACATTGATACATACTGTATTTTGTATGCTAATTAACTTTAATTAATCGGACAGGTAAGTTATTGAATACCTTAAACACATTCGAATATTTTTCATTATTCGAATATTCCAATATTCTAATATTCGTTGCCATCCGTAGAAATAACACGTATTAACCTTTCTGGATACCTGGTGTCCAAAATGACATGCGCCATAACACCATCATTTTACCATAGTATAATTTCTACAAAAATATTACAATTATTGGAATGTCAGACAGGATGGTCAGTTTGACGGACAAAATGGCGGACGTAAATAGTACTTCTCATGGCCGAGATCTGATTGGCTTATCGAGATGTCAATCATCGCTTCGTCGTGGCGTCAATTGTCAACATATATTTTTTGATCTGCGTATTCATTCTGCCTTAGGCAACACGTCGCCATGAACAAATGGTTTAAACAGCATAACATATCAAAACATATTTCTATAGTGTTAAACTATTACATGTATGCAATACCTAAAATATGATGCATCGATATTCATGGGTTTCCAACTCTCTTAACCTATTTCATACAATATTTTACCGGATAGCTTGATTTGATTGTATCGCACAGCAAGCATAATATAATAGTATACACACGCGTTTCATGGACCACTATCACGATGTGTATTGTCTGACGAAGATCAGTGTCCGTTTAGTAGGTCACTGTAAATTAAATCAACGCATGAAATCCAGTTCAGTCAACCATATATATAATACATATTTAATTAAGACAAATCGAACCGTTAACGGAAAATGCTAATATCTACGACCTTTACGTAAGATATATTCATGAAAGATAGCAAGGCTTTAATCGGTAAGTTTATTTATGTGAACTTTGTTATATTTTTACACAAATACGCATTACACGTGCAAATGGAATATTCAATTCCAAGATGCGTTGGTAAATGCTTTCGGAAGTAATAACCTATATTACGATAAATAAATGACTATTAGTATTATACAAACGCATATAATTAATTTTCTAACTTATAATATATAAGGATCGTAAGTTCTGTTGTTTTATATTCGAGAGTAAGCAAAACTCAATGGTATCATTTCAAGAATCAAAACAACAATACGATATATTTGTATTTAATGTATTTTTAAAAGCACACCACCACTCTAACACCGGGATTTTTAAAACACTACCAAATAATGTAACGGTTAGAACTCCTTTCTATACAACAACATTTAATTTTCCACGGATCCGTATAAACTATACTTTAATTGTTAGGCATATTATAATTTAAACACATTATTTGTGTCTAATGTCTGGAAGTGCCCATTGATGTTTCCGTATTTTAGCTTAACAAACGGAAAATACATTCCAAAGCATGGGCACTTCCTGAACGGAAGAATACACAGCCGCAAATATTAAAATAAATATTTTATATTAACATATGTTAAATAGTTTAGTTTCAACTGTTAATCTGAGCTTCATTTTGTCAAACACAGAACTAATTCAGGTTCTTGCAAATATGTACACATTAGGAGAACCAGTATTTGTTAAATTAAGAGATAAAGCAATTGCATTTTGTACGTCAAATTTTGTTGCTCACAGTGTCATAACAACACCACACGTTAACGTTTACATGCGATTCAAACGAATTGGCTAATAATAAAATATGAGTATGCTAATGTATAAACACTATAGATATATAGAGGAAGAGCAATTAAATGAATGAAAGCGTAATTATAGCGGTTTTAGCAATAGCGTATTAATTAAAGGTTGATATCACAGTTCATTAGTAGCGGATAAACGTTTTAAAACTGTTGACCTCAAGGACATTACATATACAAATTTGCAGTATGCGTATGTATGTACATGTATTAATAATTCATCGTTTCAGTATGCATGGACATGAATGCTTAAAAACAAATTCAATGTGCAGTTTCAGCATATGTATGTTTACATACTTCAAAAAAAATAGCAGCCATCATTTCAATAAACAGGTTGTTCTTATAAACAAATTTGATTTTGAGAAAACAAAAATGACTGTTTTGTTGCAAACACGCTTTTCTATCGGAAACATATAAATTTTGCACTGCTATAAAATATTATATGCATTAAAGAAACACCTTATAAAAGAAGATGTGTGCTTGTTAAAAGCAACATCAGTTCTTATATAGCATTACCAAGAATAGGATTCTGTGAATTATTATATGAAACTCTAAAAGAATCGGTGTTTAATCACACACCGTCGGTGACACAGGCGCCCGATAGTGAAATCCTCCTGTACAAGTGAATTGGCCTTACAGAAGGTGGATTGGCAATACATCATCTGTCGAAAACACGTGTTCGACTTAACATTTCAAAATGGATCCCAGCTAACTCGCACTGTGTATGCATTTATATAACAATAACGTTTTTATTTTATTGTTAAATATAAATATACAATGTCGACATTAAATATAAAAAATGCGTTTTTCTATCGTTTTTTCTCGTTTCCAAGAATATTATAAGTCATAACAAAACATATGGTGCCAAATTATTTATTGGATTTCTTAATATGCATTTCAAGTGAACGACAAACAAGTAAAGACTCGATTTAATATGGATTGACAACACTCGCTATGCTTTTTTTGCGGAAATAATCAGTGGTCGACGGACATATTTTGGTGATGACACACACACATGCTAATTTCCTTGAGGGAAGTGCAGTGTCCGTTAAAAAAAATCCTTTAGCTACAAAATATCATCGGAAATAAACCCGCCAAATATGTCTCACACAATATTTCGAGGCATCAGTAAGTTGGGCACATTTAAAATAAAAACAATAAAAATGTGGATTACTTAAACACATTGATATTCCGTTTTTCAAATACATAATGCAAGGAACAACACTGATGATGATGAGTATTTTTTCGATTAAATTTATGATATAGTTTGATGCTGAATAACCCAAAGAGAATCTACATGCGTATGTAATTGCAGATTAAACATTGCTTCTTTAGCGTGAGGTTTTAGAATAAAGGTTTTACAAACCATGTACGTGTCTACAAACGATACATCCTGCCACAATACATGTTTCTTTGCTCGGCTTCCACGTCTAGTCATGATAAACATAATTAGTACGCAGTTTTGATGTGCCCACGCTCACAACACAACAATAAAGGGACGTACTTTAGGCATAAACACATTTCTGGAATAGATAGAAATGGACAGAGGCATATAAAGACAAGAATATAGAAAGTTAATTGAGACACGATTTACACACAAATTAACAAAGATATTTTAATAAGTGTTGTGCATAAATTAAAATAAAATATTGACATATTTTTTTAAATAGACGAATTATATTGGAAAACTGAATTTCAAAATGAAAAATTAAGTCATTTATTTGAACCCCTGTTTGTTAAATAGAATATTTATTTTGTGGAATTTGAATAACAAGAAGCAAGTTTACATGAACATTTTGAAACATGAGATACTGCAATAGTAGTTAATACAAAACCATTGAGCGTGGAACATTTCGAACGATGTAGTAGAGAATTAGTTGTCACGAAATACATTCAAGTTTAACGCATTCTTTTATCTTCAATTTATTTTAATTAATTAGCTAGCTTATCTGTTTTTGTATATAGACTTGCGATGTACATTGTTCATATGATAAGAACATTTAATACTGCCTGTGGAAAACTACAGTAAAAATACAATTATTTTTAATCTGACCCTAACGCTATAATTATGTTATGTATTGAACAAAAAGGAATGAAGTAGTAGGTTCAGCCAAGGTAGTGTTTTATTGCTATTTATATTCACTTCTAATAAGAACGCCATTTCGCCGATGCGTTAAATGAACCTGGCGAGCAATGACCCAGTAGTTGTGTGTATAAGCGGGCATAAACCGGTCTTAAAACGATATCAGTCCACGAGTTCTATCAAACACGGAATCATATCTAAAGCTGAACACATTATCTGATCTGAAAGTAATGTGTATTAAGCGTCGTAAATATTAGATTTAGATGTTGTCAAACTAAGTAGGATTTTATGTATATCCCTGCAGCCAATGTCATACATGAACTTACTGACCAACGTCAATATAGAAACTATTCATTTACGAGGGTTGATCTGGAAGTTCGTGGTCTGTTCGTATATCGTCCGTTTTATTTGTCGCATTACCATGAAACTTTACCGTTGATAAAACATGTTATTAAAATATGAGTTAATTACGTTATTTACTTCATCATACACATTCAATTTAATTGTATCTAGACAGTTTCCGCTTAAGTTCGCTTTAATTAACGCCGCACTATGATGCAAAGTTTACAGATTATTACTTGTACTTATTTTTGTATTATTGTAATTAAAAGTTTTAAGTGCCGTATAGATTTACTCAGGCAAATTACATTTACAAATTCATGAGGCTTAAACATATTCGAGAACATTCAATTGTCATTCTTTACAAATATAAGTTATGACCACAAACGCCGAATATCTTGTTTAAAGATGGTTTTTTTTCTGGTTATTTTGATACACTTTTCCTACATGTTACATCTTCATGTATATATATATTGAAAAAAAAATGAATTAATTTATACTAATTATTTATTTTCGCCGTTGTCCGTATGGCATTCTAACATGTTGATTTTTCTGAGAGATTTAAACAACAATGGTGTGAAGTTTGTAGATGTTGTCTCCTTTGTTTGAAAAAGTATTTAACACTCAGGCATAACCTACATATGCATACGCTAAAGGATGCGTGCATCACAATGCTTTTGCAAAATGAAAACCTCAATAAATGACTTTAATCATACGGGTTTTTTCATGTAGTTACAATAATATCAAACAAGTATGACAAATAATATATTATTGTAAATGAATGACTAAATACCGTATCGAAACTATTAACAATGAAGGGGGAGACTGTCCTATGCAAGAAGAGAGTAAAACCAATAATTTATGAACATATTCTAGTTTAATCATTAAAATTGAACATATTGTGTGTCGTATCGAGTACTTTATCAATGAATTAAAACAAAACTATTGCAAATACTAGTTCAACATGATGTATGTATTGTGCCACGAATGCAACCTTTTATGACATTTTCATCAAGCCGAGTTATTTACTTGCTAAGACATACGCGATGTTGCAATCACAGTCTTTGTTTTGAAGAAGTATTTAACTCGTTATTATGTACTTCTACAAATCACATACTTTGGTAATGAGACAATGGAGAAAAATAAAACTTGCATTACATTAGAACATCGTACTTAAAAACTTGAAAACTCTATATTAATCCTTGGCAGGCATATGGAAATGAAGATGGAAATATTCTAAATTAATCTCGTGTGATACGGAAAAGTTTTGTACAGACATGCAATAAACTCGTTGACCCAGTTATAAGGTAATAAATGTAACTGTAAATTATGAATTAAGTACCCAGACGCTTTTAAATATACAAGACGTAAATTGTAATTTCGAGACTACTTAATATTTCGAAGATGTGAGCATTGTTTAGAAATTGTCTTATTCCGTTAGTGGTGTCACGTTTGTACATCTAATGGGAATTATAACCTTTAGTTACACTAAGCTTGATAAAACATACTCCTAAATAACCTTGCTATCTTAACCAATGGACACATATTCAGAATGTTTGATAAGATTTCAAAATACACGCACTTCCTGTGAAATATTTCACCATAGGTCATACCTATTGATATCCTTTCTTGTTATTGAATGGTTTCTAACAGATAATATGCGTATTTAGTTGAAGCAGTTGTGTATCACAAATCAGAATGCACTGGAAATCATGAAGACGTGTTTATTATTGTCATTATTGATTGTCAAGTTACGATTGTCAGTTTGGTTGCTCGAAATGTGTGCATCTCGAAGCTAGTTTAAATGTGAAGAATGCGGGTTAATACGCGTCACAACGATCGTAACAGTAGAAACTACATATTAATTGATACGGCGATAATGTCTTAAACAAGCTAATTACAAGAGCCATTACAAAACCTCAATGACACGTGTTTAGTATATGTAATACTACCTTATTATGCAATTATCGCCTAGATTTCAGTCTAGAGGTCGTAAAAGTCAGGAAAAGATCGTGGCTGTTTCCGTTATGTTACCTCACAGCGAAAGATACATTTGAAAACAATTAGGCACTTCCTTGTTTGAATCATGCTAGCCGCCCTCTATATATATGCTATGTTACCAATGTTTATATATTTTAGCTTGATTGCGTCTAATCTAGAGCTGATTCATGCACCTACAGATGTGGTATGTTAGTGAGCGAACATATGAATTATGCAGAAGAAGGCACCGAAAAAGTTGATACACACACGGATGTCAATATCGGTTTGCCCTCCGTATTATAACAGCATTACACATTTTACAATTACATATTCGTTTGATATAAAAGAAGTTTTAAAAGAAATAAGCCGATTATGCCAATTTTGAAGACGTGTAGAGGAAGATCAGAAAAACGAACTTACACGTAGTTACATCCATTCCTTCTTGTGGTAATTACTTGGGACTTTATCGTACGGTCCATTAGTTGTGTGTGTATGACTATTTACCTGACAAGCTACAAGGACATAAGAATTTTTGTAGCAGCATTGTTTCTTTTAACAAAGACACAAGTGGCTGAATTTAATACGGGTGAATACTTTCAAATGTTCTTAATTATTAAAGACAAAAAATTGAATCTAAAGTGGAAGAACTAACAATTTGTCATCGCTTTACTATACACGTATAATTACAAACATAATCGATTTTTATAAAAAAAAAGAGTTAATGTATTCAAATGTACATTTTACATTTAATTGGAAATTCTTACTCATAACGTCATGACGTCAAAATAATGACGTCATTTCATAGTTTTGAGCCCGGCATCGTTTCATTTACTGTATTAAATCGGGGCTCCCCCACCGTCCCCTAACAAACAGTGAAATACTAACTTCATGTCACTGATATTTTTCTACATTTCACCACTTAGCATAAAATAAACGCTTTTGCTTACAAAAATATTCGATTTTGAGAAAAAATATTCATAAACCAAATGTTCGCTGAAACCGAAGATAGCATAGAATGTAATTTTAATATTCCTTACATACTTGTCACCATGTTTAAGACATTCTTGCATTGCAAAATCAATGTCAAATGCGTTATTTTGCACTTCGTGCATTGGTCATAATAACCAGACACTGGCCCACAAGTAATCCCGTGAATTTTCATTGTTTGGCCTAATTCATTTGTTTCTTCATTTCCACCACAAGATACGTAGATTTAAATGAGTACTTTTCTCAAGAGAATACGTCACTGGCGAGAATAGAGCTTAAATGTGAAAACCCTCGAGTACAAATGAATTGAACTTTGAGGAAGTGGATCGGTCATCCATCATCTGTCAACAACACGTGTTTGTTTAATAGGCTTTAAAATGTCAAAAGGGAGTAACCAACGTGTTAAATTTCAGCAACTGTGCAGGACTATTAAATAAGGGACTTTTGTGATGAGGTTCCCACCACGTATATTTTTATAACATAGAATAATCAATTTGCTTTAAGTTTCCATAAACGTACATCAACGTATAGCGATTTCAAATATCGCTCCCTCCAAGTTTACATCAAGTATTTCAACGAATAGCAAATTTAAGTATATTTATACCATCCTTTAGCGTAGTAATGTGCCACGACTTGACATCGTCATTCCAAAATTAGAGACGTCGGTGAACACATATTAATGAATGCACAAAATAGCAGTATTCGAGATGTCATATTGTTGATAAAAGTAAAACATGGCAAATTGTAACAGTGCATGCACGGCTTGTAAACGAGAAAATGAATCGTTTATCTGACCTCAACGTTATTATGGACGAAGCTAATATAGTTTCCCTTTTCAAATGCTATACTCATTACTCTACTACCTGGTACACTTTGCTAAAATTAACGTTGCATGTTATGTGTTACATCTTTGCAATCGGATTTCTTATTCGTATTACCTACTTATTAGTTTAAACCGATTTACTTACGCTCGATTGCATCGAAAGCCTAATGCTTATTGAGACACTCTCGAGTCCGTTTCCTGGGTAGAACCAATACTTGGTGTCTTTGGGGGAGATCTTGAGTACGCTCAAAGAGTGGAGATCGAACCCGGGACCTCCCGATCGCTAGGCGGACACCATATCTACTACGCCACCGCGACCTCACCTGCTAATTAATAACTCTTTAAAAATAATTAGATTACCCTATCTATTAAGTGATATTAGCATACTTGGTTACATAATGACTGTATATAGTTACTAAAAAAATCTAGATTTGGTTCCATAGCAACTTTGAAAGCAGTAGCGAAACACTTTAAAGTTAACAAACAATACGCATATTCAAATTTAAAGATGCACTAATATGGCACCATTTTGCGTTAAACATACGATAACAGATCGATTTTCCGTTTTTGCATTAGCATTTGACAAGGCACCAAATTGATTTTTATAAAGTTAAAAGCTTTACCAACCGTCTAACGTGCGTCTACAAAAGATAAATCATGCCACATTCAACCTTTCTATATTGGCTTCATTGTGTAGCCATCACACACATTTGTAGACATTATTCTTATATGACTTCATAAAGCAACATATGGGTTTGACTTCAGGTACACAATTCGTATTGGTTTGCTGTTGTTTTTCAGAGGCACTTTATGCCACAAATAGGCAACGATTATTGAGACACGTTCACAAGCGCACTGTACATTTTTTTTTAATTTAACATTGTGCTCACTTTTCTACAAAATACAGTCGTCGTTAAATCCCTGTTTAATGTGAACATTGTGTGACATATAACACCACATTATACTGTCGTATGTGCAGGTAGTTTGCTGTTTTATTGCTGTTGTGATTCACAACAAATAACACACATTAGAATGTTTGTCAATAAATGATGCGAACATTACCCCAGTAGTATCAGAGAGAATAAACCGGGCTCAAGGAAAGTAAATTTGTCCACGAATTGCATAAAAGATCGCATTACATCTTAAGCGGAACACATACTATGTTCTGCAACTAATTTACGTCGTTGAATGTTACATACTTAAAATTTGTAAAAATATGATTTTATATTGAGGCGTTCGGTAAACAGCTCGTTTATAAAAATATTGTTATGTTTTAAAAATGTATCATTGCTTGATTAATGCAATAGTTTGAAGTGTTTATTTGGAAATATAGTTTTTACTCTGCATTCACTGTGCATGTTTCTGCTGATTACAAACTACATTTAAAACAATCAATAATGCACAGCCAATTGTATAGAATCAAATACAAAACGTAGTTATCTGGATATCGCTGTAAACTCAGGCTTCTTACATAAGTGGACCAGTGACTGGTTGTCATGAACAATGCAAGTACAACATTACGAATTTGACATTGAACTTTGCAATGCAAGTGCGTCTTCAACATGGTAACACGTATTTAAGTAATTTTCAATTTATATTTGATTGTTTCGTCGATACAAATGTTCAGAAATTAATTAGTTTCGAGTACATCTACCGCGTACTAGGATTAAATGTTCTCAGAGTACTCTTTGACTTAACATTCATCACGATTCGACGACAAGTCCATTTAAGACTTATCCCTTTGGCTTTGACATTAATATGATTAGCGGCTGATAGATGGATATTTTGTTCCAGAGTGAATACAAAGCAGTAACCTCAAAGTAATTAGAGAAGCTATGTATTCAGTACTTATTTTAGAGTACAAGTATTTATTCCGGATAGTTATGGACCAAATCTATATTTTTCTATATCTCGAAGAGAGTCCATACTTCATAAGTCGATGTGTTTTGTTTTCACTGAGGTAAGATGTATTCTTGTTGTTACGTATGGTCCGGAAATGTTGTTATAAATATCACGCAATATTCGCATTTTGTTTCTTGTTTGCTTTCTATTTTTGTAGTTGGACACACTATCATGCACATACATTATTAAAAGAAATTTGATCATACTTTGCTTGAGAGTTTGAAGGGTAAATTTAAATACGACTGGTAAACGAGACGGAAATGGTCGCATTATGTACAAACAATTCTTACTACTGGATTATTTAGGACATCCGTTTGATTCAATCAATATAGACTTTCAAATAAAATCTTATCAACACATTCCGTTTATTGTAGTGTAACGATATTTACGCAAACATAATTTATTCGTAGAAAATACTGATTATACAATGCACAATAATACACCAGCCCATCAGACCTTTAAAGCAAAGTTAAAATTGAATTTTGAATTAAACTCAGATCATTAGAATACATACAGTAACTGTGTTTATTTTGCCACCACGCTAATGTATCCAGACAATGAAGTAGGAAAATAATACATGTACATACATTGTACTATATACAACAAAATATATTTAACAAAATCAAATACGCAAGAAATAAAATGAAACACATCATAGGGCAAATCGTATATAGCAATAATTAAAAATGCGCTATCAAATCTGCTTAAGATATGTACAAGACACACGTCAATAATATGTAGGTATTTCAATTGTGTCATTCAGCACAAAACCAAACTTGATAATTCGGACAAAGACTTTGATCAACATGTATCTATGGTCAATGTTCTGTTCACTGTATAAACTTCACGCTGAAAAAAATAATTGTGTACATGTCAACCTCACGTTGAGATTGGAGATTCTCGCATCACACCTATAGTCTAGTGTTGTCAGGGTTTCCCTTTCTTTGGTATCCATCGTCCATAGCTCCGTTTACTATAACTGGCAACTTTGGTGGTGGTGGGCTATCGAAATATAGTATGAATTAAATTTAATTTTTGGTATAATGTACATAGCGCACATACTTGAGTTAACATGTGTATTAGAATAAAATACTCACTATGCAAATATAGATTTTCAAACAACTGTATAATAATAAAGCATTGTAAAATACTGGCTAATGCACGATTTCTGCATAATTTTTATTTTTATTTGCACATTGTATAATATGGTAAGTTGGATGCACATGGAAATGCAATAATATATTACAGTTATACTTTTGTTAAATTAAAATTTACATTGCACATGCATTTTAATATGGAATGGGTATGCATTCATAATCGTATGAACGCAATGCCTTATCACCGGCGTAGTAATATCTGTGTGTCCTATTTTTATGCAATTATATTTCGACAATAATATTTACATGAACTAAGATGTCTTATATTGTTCAATGTTACTATTTCTTGCATTTATTGTTGACGTTTGAGTAAATGTTTTTATAATTTATATACATGAGTTCACATTTCGTTCCAGTTCTTCTTCTACAAAAATGAATTTGACATTTTTTTTCACTTTTGCTTGATAGTGTTCTATTATGCAAGGTCTACAAGTGTTATTATTAAACAAAGCCATTTCGCTAGCAAGTACATGTTATAGTATTTTAGGTAAACATTACTTTTCTTAGAAGCGACCACAGAAAATCCCCATGACGTATAATCGGTTCAGGAACGTAGCTTTAAAATGGATTACGATTTCACATTGATGTGTTTATTTGCTAGATGCATTTAGATCGTCTAATTTAATGTGCATTTATATCACAGTTAATAATGACGAATTGTTTAACATGTACAATAATAAAAAAAATGCATTTTGAGATTTAAATTTAAATGTTTCCTTTCTTATACAAGTTATGCCTAGGCAAAGACAAGAGCTTAGATACGCCCGTGTGGATGCTTTTGATCGATGACCTAGCTTACACGTCATCACTTGTTTAGTGATGTCATTTGTAGATTGTTTTGCATTTTTCTTGCCGGGTGAAAATTTGGATATATGGTGTGGATTTAAAGCATTTAAAAGCATGTAAGTCTCCATCTGTTGTGTTAATAATAAAACAGGATTATCCAGGATCTGTTTAAATATCAGCCTAGGAATTGTGTGATATTAAATTGTCAGAACTCAACTGTGGTATAGAAGTATTCATGATGTGGATTAACTGTCTTGCTAACAAAGCACTAATGTTTGGTGCTTGTTGGCCCTACCGGCTAAAATAGCAGTTCTTCTTGATGTCACAGGTATTTTTGCATTTGTTTAAGTTACTTTTTTAGTTTTGTAACGATATGATTTATGCAAGGAAAATAAAAATGTTATTAGAGCTACTCATAATGTTTACATTAAATTTCATTTGTCGCAGAAAATTGAATGTAAAATAATGAGAAAATGACATTTTTGTAGGGCACTATTTTATTAATCGTAGTTTGCATCCTATTTTGTGTGGTTCGGTTACAAGGGGCGGTACTTAGCTGTTCCGATAAGAAAACTGATGTGCGTGATATTTCTCTTAGAATGGCAATAAAATGCATGTTAAACAAAAATAATATACAGGAACGCTATGAAATCAACCCAAATATAAAGTAAATATAAGGATTGAAATTAATTTTGGTTGCGTTCATGCGATTATGAACGCAATGGTCAAACTGGCAAATTATCGATGAAGCGCTAGCGCGCCTCATGGATTTGCCAGTTTGAACATTGCGTTCATAATCGCATGAAAGCCACCAAAATTAATTTCAATCCTTAATTTACTGAAGCCACTCCTTTCTACGCGCGTTTGCTCTCAAACACATGCGATATACGGTTTTGGATATTTAACGCCAGTGTTGTTCTTGTAGTTAGGCATAATCAGTAAACAGGCAATACACATACGCAGTATGCGTACTGTTGGAGTGTTACGCGCCCGATGTTTCTCGCAAATATAATTGATTTGTTCTTCAACAGAATCGATATAGAAGGAAACAAAATGATGCAATATACGTACTACTTGAGTTTAACGACGTCGTCGATGGATTCCGGAAGTGTTTTACCGACGGTTTCAGGGAGAATCAACGTCAGCAGCCCGGAGAGGAACATTGCCGCACCGAACAACGTCAGTGGAATCGTTTTGCCAACATCACCTTTGATCAAGTCGGCCTGTATAAATATACAATTGTTAAATTGACACTATACATACTAACCAAACTGTTGGGTAGTTGTATGCATAGATACGTAGCCATGTGCAGATAGTATTATGTACAGTACTCAAACCAACGTGTTAAGACAATACCGTGCCTTGATATATTACATTTTTACAAAATTTAATGCATTTGAATTAATGAATGTACGGTATTTGGTAAGATTGCTGTGCTCATAGGGACTCTTAAACACTCGAAATGATTGTTATCATTTCACGGACTCAACTCACCGACTTTGCAATATATGGAGCGATCATACTTCCAACTCTCGCAATGGCGGAACTAGATCCCATTCCGGCATTTCTAACAACTGTTGGAAATATTTCTGCCGACATTATGTACACCACTCCAAACGCAGCCGTAATACACATTTTCCCGACCATCGCCAACCCGATCAGCAAATAATGCAAATCTAAACAAGAGAATGAAAAGAAACAAAACTTAAGTAATAAAACTGCGAAAAAAACAGAAATTTAGAGCCATCTGTAAAAGTTTCGATACATTCATGATAGTTTATTCATTAAGAAAACTGTATTGTTTTCAATCAAATACATATATTGATGGTTTCAGATATGTTTACGTAATTTTTGTTCTGTGTTAATTGTTTACTATATTTTTTCTTGTAACTACCCAACCTAAAAAAAGAATTGAAACGAAAAACCATTCCATCATGATATTAAAACTAACCGCACTATTGATATAGCTATGTAGGTGTAAATGATGTTAAGTAATTTTTTTGACAAATCGAAATGAATAAATATACCGTCTTCTACAGGACAATAATGCACTTGGTACAATCCGTATATATTTTGCATTGGAGTTCAAACTCATTAATTAAGAATTGATTTTCATTTTAGAGCTGTTTATCGGCTAATAAACAACGAGTTTGATTTCTGATGCGTATCAATTAAACCACGAGGGGGTTTCGAATCAGAACGATAAATCAGTTCTTATTAATCGATAAACAACGATAATTCAAAAATTAGTTCGATTCTAACTTGATCTGACAACAGGTTCTGCAATTACAATACGAACTATATTGTATAGTTTCGGAACTATTTTTCGGCTCTTTAAAGGTAGTATAATAACGGTGAATTTTGTTTTTGTACATAGAAAATTCTGCGCATGTTATACTCGTACATATCTTACCGTCTCCGCCTTTCACGATAGGACCAATGGTAGCAATATTGGCCGATCCTCCGATGAACATGAAGATAATGAAGAGTCTCTTGCGACCCACTCTGTCAGTCAGTACGACATTGAGGAGCTTTCCAGGGTACTCCACAACGGCGAGAAGGGTGAAGTTGAGATAAATGTCGCCGCCCAGATTTCCAGTGTTCAAGACAACGCCGTAATATGACATGCTGCACACGAACCTGAAAGGGAAATTATTTCTGTAAAGTATTACGACAATCTTACAACACATTCAAATAATAGTGTATATACTTGGTATAACATACATTGTTCAATGTAAATGTATACGGCATAGTATTTTCTATCTTATAGAGAAAACAATGCTGACTTTACATGTATAACGTCTTCCTTTTTTTAAGTTGTAGGATTTGGTTGATGTCTCTGAAGTAAATATGATAGCAGTATCAGCAGTTATTGAATAAAATGCATAATCCTCGTATCATAAGTATCACTATCATCTGTATTACAAAGAACTTCAGTAGAAACAACAACAACAATAGTAGTTATAATAATAGTATTATTTAACAGTAAACAATGTAGTACTAAGTAGTAGTAGTAGTGGTAGTGGCGGTTGCTGTTCAGTATAATCAAGAAATACTATACCAGTTAAAGAAGATAATCAATGTCCACCCGGCTAATGTCTTGTTAGAGAACAACTGCCATACTCTCCCCTGCTTGGCAGGCGGTGGAAGCTCTTGTATTAGCTTTTCGTTGAACGTGGTTCCGTTCGTCTTGGCTACCTTGCGGAGAATCTGTATAGCCTCCTCGTTTCGACTCTTGCTTATCAGCCATCGACAAGATTCCGGGATGAGCCTGTACAAAAGTATGTTTTCACTATTTAAGTAAGACATTCGTGAACCATTACAATGGTTTACACGATGTTATGTTTCACGAATAAAATTAAGAAGTATTTAAATATGCAGTATTTTAAACTTTTAAAGGACCTGTTCACAGATTGGCAAATTGACAAATTTCGATTGTTTGTAATAGATCCCAAGAATGAAAATACAGAATATAGAAACAAGCAAAATAAAACCACTGACAAATAAATATATTGGAAATATAGTGTCGTTTATGAAAAATAATAAATTGAAATGAATAATGTTATAAAGCATTTCTAACGGTTTTCATCGGTTGTTTGCAAAACACGTGTATCACTTACATTATAATAGCGTTAAAATTTCACTCCTTTCACTGTAAGTCAGAATGACCGAGTGGTTAAGTCGGAAGTGTTTTGATCCATGCGGTCGTAGGTTCGAGTCCCGGTAAAAGCATGTTTTAAGTTATTTTGTTATTCTGTATATAATATTTGTTTCGGTTAGTCCAACTGCTTTAGTTTTTGCAGTTAAGACATTAAATTACTTTTTTTTTCTAAAATACGAAAATCTATGAACAAGTCCCTTTAAAATTACCATTTCATGTATGTACCAACATGCCGTTACAAATGCATTTATCAAAATTTAATATAACACGCCGCTGTATTCTCCCTTTCAGTTCATGTTATTATAAACACAATGCGTTTTATGTGCGCTTTTGCGAGAAGACTTTACGTATGAAGACCTCTGTAAGCTGCGTGCTATTGGATTATTATTAAATAACAAGTTAGATTATGTAAGTAGACACTATATAATTTTACCAGTAATAAGGAAGAAACAGGCATCCAGGCAACGAAATTGCCAGAAGGTTATATTTCCAATCTCGGATAAGATACACCATGAGAATCAGAAACATCTGTCCAGTGGTTAGAAATAGGGGTGATATTGTCCCTGTCCACAGACGCTTGTTGGGTCCAACCAACTCCATTCCTGAATAACCCAATTGTGTTTGAATTAGTGAAATTTATCTAGTACCTTGAACAAGTATCAGGACGGATTAATACGGTACAGGATTTTAGCTACTGTAAAATTCTACCATCGTTTCCATCGTCATCGTATAAACATGGAGTGTCATTAGACTATTAATATTAGTATGTTAATTCCAAAAGTGTTCGTCTAACCTTATCAATACACATATTAATGGCATTAACAAAACAAAGGTATAGCTCGGACACATTAACCTGACAAAGACATGATGCATGAATGTATTACAAATCCGTTACGATGAATACATTTTCCGTACTGGAATCGAATTTAATCAATCAAGGAGTAGCCCACTGAAAATACAGTTATGGTATCATTCAGCTTGTGAAACACGAACAAAAAACCGAACATAAATATAGGAAACCATTCGAGCGCGTTATTATTGCCAATAGAGTTTCCGTGTGTAAGGTTAATGGGTCCGAGATTTACTACTATATATTCATACAACGATTATTTTGTTCATAGACAAACATGCTATTTACCAATGACATAGGACGTCATGAATACACCAAGGGTCGCGCCCCCCAACAGAAACATTAGGACACAGAATCCTGCGTATTCAGTCATACCCAGGATACCAAGCGACGAAGCCAGCTCCACAAGAAGGGAAAGATAGAATACCTTCCGTCGGCCGATTCTTAACCAAAACGAAAATTAAACATGTTTACAAACACGAACATAATTTATGCCATTGAACGATCTATGCCTCATTAAATTAAATTGCACTTGTATATGTATGCATGGTTCGTTTACATTGTTTTACATGTAGAATTTCATGGTATAATTAGTAAATGCTTTTA
This sequence comes from Congeria kusceri, assembly GCA_027627225.1. NCBI lineage: Eukaryota > Metazoa > Mollusca > Bivalvia > Myida > Dreissenidae > Congeria > Congeria kusceri. The sequence continues at coordinate 86,778,843 of CM051024.1, forward strand.
TATGATATATTCTGGAAACTTGGTATGGAAGTCCAAAACAGTTATTTTAAATATGCATTTTAATGTTTTTCGTTGAAACTATTTTGCATTATTTAAGGTGGTGCCTCATTATAAAATAAGTCAAAACATTGTGTATGCTATTTTTGCAGTCGTTGAAACACGTGAATGCAAGAATAAATAATTAAATACATTTTGTTCAATACAACAGACTCCACCACTTACATGTCCGATAATTGTCCGTAGAAGATAGAACCCGTCAGGACGCCAAAGAAGAAAACCATCTGCGCGTTTGCAATTTTAATTCCATCGCCACACACAAGGTTAAGCTACAAAACAACATGGTATCAATGTTTGGCAGTCATAACGTATGTGTATTAAATTTTTGAAACTATGGTTAATGTATACTTAACATGTATGGAAACCTTTAAAAAAATATACATGTAAACGTGTACACAGTCCTCACGTGTGAACACTCTACGGAAGATATTCATATGTAAGAAATTGTATGTCATATTTACATACTACTGGATATACACATTGTCATTCAACGCCCGTTGTACTGTCACGGGAATTATTATATAAACTCATCCAATCGTCCCTTGATACCCTTGAGAGCCGGAATGTGCTATAAGCATACGTACAAAAAATGCTGACAAAATTAAGTGTTAATGATTGTTTCTAAAATGTTAGAAACGGGCACATTATTGATTTAAATTGTTTGACATGAGATGAAAACATTGCTTTGCAAAAAACTATGTCTTAATCATTGTAAATGACTATATAAAAACATAGTGCACTTTAGTATTTTATGCACTGTCGTGGGATTTTTACTTTTAGGGTTATATGAAAATATATTTAAATATACGAACGCCTTTCATTTCTTTAGTTTAAGTTACGGAAAACATCTCTTTGTCCATTACCTGATTCTTTTGCTATTACCTGCTAAGCGAAATGATTCCTCTAGACATAGAGGCTATTTGTTTAATGCAGTGTAAGATCGTATTTTATTTCATGAGTTGTCATAGAAACAATATTAGAAAATATCTAGTTTATATGACCACGAATGAAATATAATACGACCTTACGCTGTATTCAACAAATTTTCTTTTTATTTTTTTTATTATGAACGATAAGTACAAAAAATGCGCGATATATGCTGAAGCGTCACAAGTTGTGTGTATTATGATGTCATGATTATGACGTCATTATGATTCCAAAATGTTCGATCACTGTTGTGGTGGGATAATAGTGCCACTCTTACACCATCGTTGTCGCTTAATTATATTTGTATTGAATTGTAGTATGTGTTTTCTGTTGTTTAAAAAGGCCGATGTTTACACTGACGATTTGGGTATTCACATACTTAAAAAAAATAAACATATACAACAAAGTTAAAAGTAGTTCCATATAACCAAGAGTGAAATGATCAAACGTTATCATTTCTCTCGACCTAGAGTGAAATGTTCGGGTTATCATTCACTTGTATTCTCCACTCATTCACCGCAAAGCATGAACTAAATCAGTATCATACACCCATTCATGACATTTGCCGTTCATTTACTTAGTTTCTATTACGGAAAACATATCTTTTTCCATTACCTGCTTAGCGAAAATATTCCTGTACACATCATTATCATACACCCATTCTTGACATTTACCGTTCATTTATTATGTTTTCCCATTACCTGCTTAGCAAAAGTATTGATGTAGACAGCATCGTCGTACACCCATTCATGACATTTGTACGTCTTGTTAGTGTGATCCTCATTCTCGGAAATATACAGGGAACATTCATCGTAGTCCTTCTTATCCAGGGTTGGTGGCGGGATCCAGGCTGCAATCAGCTCCGCGTGACCCTCGCTCTGAACGGCGTACGTGTCATTCGGCAAAACTGGGATTTTGCAACTGCAAGAACAATATTGTAAATACACCCATAGGCACTTCCAACTAGACCTTTTTTAATTGCGGTTTTCTCAAAAATGACCATTCGCAACGGTTTCAAATTTTGCACAGCCCCATCATACACAATTTCCAATACAGGTATGATAAAATTTCAACGGTTCAGTGATCATTCCTATCTCCTAGTGCTCGCGGGTGTCAAAACTAATAATTGCACGAGAAAATCGTGGTGAATGTAAAAATTCGATACAGGTTATAATCAAAGTGTTTAGCAACGACACTCCAACCAAAATATCATTTAACATCAATTATTTCATACATAACACCATCCCACAATGAAGAATAGATGTTTCCAAAAATGTAATCATGTGCAAATTAATCTGCAATTTTATATAATCATTGTATTTCGATATCACGTGATTAACGTTTAACCTACTAGTATTTTACACACAGAAACACGTGGTTAACATTTAATCAGTTTTGATTAATTTAAATTAATTGTTAACAATAGTAAAGGATGAGTTTAAAATATTACTGTGCAGTATACAGGACGGGTGCGCGCCATTGGTATGTAGGAGTCCGCATTCCACGTATGTATGTATGGAGTGATTATTATAAGATAAATTGTCTCTTTAGTTAGATTGAAATTTGTTAAATCATTATTTTAACAATTTTAAATCAAATACTGAAAAATAACAATACTATTTGCTTTTCATTTCTATCCGTGAAATTGACTTTATTTCGTTTTCGCATTTTTGCGAATTTTTGTTTTGATATTATATTTTATTTTTGTGAAGTTTTGTATGAAAACGAAATTTTAGATAAAGGAAATTAAATACATCGAAGTGTTATATATTGTTTTGTGTTCTTGAAAAGTTTGGAGAAATTCGGGCTAAAAATACAAAGGTTATAGCTGATTAAGCGAAGGTCTAGTTAGAAGTGCCTATGGGTGTATTACAGAACGGGTTCAGGAAACAAACATATTTCACGAATCGATTTTGGGCTTTCGTGTCGGGATAACTATGTAATTTTATAAACTAGTGCTAATGGGATTTCTTTTGAAAACAACCATTGCAATTTGCCGGTATATGTGCGGTTTTGTGACGCGTCTATTTTTGTATTTAAAAAAAAAATTATATTAATGTTCAGATGATGTTATTGTACAGCAGATAATATTATTTACGAACATTAAACCAATTGCCCTTAATAAATAAAACATTGAATTAATATAACCGTTATCAAACGTACGTGATGACTTACACATAAGTATCAATTACTTTATATAAAAACTATGTGGCGTGTCGTGGGAAAATCGGGCTTAAGTGCACAGTGTCGTCCCGGATTAGCCTGTGTATTCCGCACAAACAAATCCAGGACGACACTTTCCGCTTATATGGTATTTTCTGGTTCAAGAAAGTATCTTGTAAACATAAATCCGCTGCAGGCGTTACGTGCCGTCCTGGATCAGCCTTTGCGGACTGCACAGGCTAATCCGTGACGACACTTTACGCACATGAATTAAGCGCGGTTTTCCCACGACACGCCACATCTTAGATCTAATCAGACATACCGATGTGCGGGTACTCCGAGCAAGAACACCTGTACAACAAGGTGAGCGGAAACTATAAGACTTGGAAGACACAGAAGAAAGTATATCCGCTTCTGGAGGGGTCCAAACTCCCCAATATCCTTTAAAATATCGTCAAAACTCATATTTCTTAACCCGACCTTTTGAGCCCGAATGAAAGAACTTTTATGAACCAGTTGAAAGCCGGATATATAGATAAAATATATTAAAGCGGTTTAAACTAATATTAACTTATTATAAGGTATTCCTTAGTTTGGATAGGTTAGGGCTATTTAAATACGCTAAATGAAACATATTTAACGTGTTTCGTATGTAAGGTAAGGTGGCATTTTCCAAGGTGTGAAATCAATCAGTTGTTTCAACTCCTAATGTAATTCAAATGCTTATACCACTTGAAGGTATCATATGTCTTATACACACACATTAAATATGCCAACATTCAGTATTCAGCTGTTCCATACCTTATGAATGCAGAATAAGAGCTAGTTTTGCAATTTGTAATTAATTCAATCGATTGTTATTCTTTTTAATACTATTTAATTTCAATAGCAAAATATGTTCAACTTTTTTGACGATTGCCTATGAAATTTATTATGAAATAAAGCGATACTTATCGTCCAAATTGTGTATGCCATAACAATTCTCGGAACACCTTTACTTAAGCGGTCCCCGGAAATACTATATTATTATATTGTACGTAACTAAGGACTAGGTGCGCGTAAATATAGTGAGCCGCGCGGTAGCGTGGCGATTTTAAAAAATCGGCCGTAAAAAGGAAAAATAACCCCAAAATCGTGATTTTTGTGCAAAGTTTTATTAATATTTCGTGACATATTTCACAAAATATTAATTCAAAATCGCATACCTTTGCGATTAACCCGCCTTCTACAAAAAGGTCGGCCATTTTGAAAATGGTTATCGACGCAGTCATGCGTAACGATTTAACACGTTCCGCACAATTTGCAAATGGAATAAAGCGATTTATACTCTTAAAACCACAAATAAAATAAAAAATTAACAGAAAACATGATAGCAATATAAAGAAATGTTCAATACGACCTTCTGTGCATCCATTAGTTGCCAGTTTACACGTCTCCACTGAAGTGAAAGCAGTAGACTTGTAGTAGTAAACCACGAAGAAATTTGAACTGTTAATTAGCGGATTAACTGATTTTGGGGGCTGCCGCCCCCACACCCCCGCTTATTAACACTCAAACGCCGTGTGGCTCTTATTTTCATCCTGTTTTGATGTAAAACAATGATATTTTTTAAAGAAAATCATTACGCATCGAGAAAAAAAATGGCGGCCGACTGGAACAAGACAAGTCATGCATAGCAACGTCAACGCTTGCGCAAAACGTTGTTTACATTTAGAATTTCCGGGGACCGCTAAAGTACAAACTACCCCAATTCTCAAAGCGAAGAAGCGAAATATATTCGTCGTTGTCGCATCGTCGTGGATTTGTACAGTGCTCAGTTTGACTAGCGGAGTCTGAATTCCGTAGTTCAGTCATGTTAATTCATGCTATTATTCTTTCAAATAGTGACCCTTCGAAGTGACTGTTGCCTTGTCATTGTCTATTTTTTGCGTCAGTATACAATTTATTTTAACATTCATGTTCAAGATCATAAACATATTCGTTTTGATATACCACTGAAGTATACATTTCTCTCTATGCATTATTTGTGTTTTTATGGTTATAATACTGAATATGCTAGTTTACAAGTGCAATCTGTATGGTTGGGCAGCTTTAAAATACGCGTATATCATACAGGGAGTAATCTGGGTTATCTAAGGGGCCAAGGTTGCTGAATATAAACACTGAGGCAAGATACAGTGGAATGTGATATTTAATCTGTCCGATTTAGCCTGAGGTTTATCAAAATAAATGGAACACGTTATACCCCGAATCTGTTTCACCAAATATCCTTCGGTGATAGGCAAATATATATAAATTTTGATACCGGTTTGATATTCATATGTACGTATATTTTGAATATACGCTTGTATCTTATTTTTTTCACATATGACGACGATGATGATGATGGTAATGAAAACGAAAAATGATGATGATGATGATGAGAAGAAGGAGAATGATGTTAATGATGATGATGATGATGATGATGATGAGGGGGAGGAGGAGGAGGAGGAGATGGAGGTGGAGGAGGAGTAGTAGGGTGCTAATGATGATGATGATGATGGTGATGATGATAACGGTTGTTTATTCTGCAATAGATCATGAGCTGAAAAGACGCAATTTATTTAGTTTTCACAAAGGAAGCAGGCGTCACTGTGATATTATGATAAGTAATTAAAGAGATACAAAATGTGGTTTTATTATTAGCTAATAAAAAAAATTGTAAAATGAAAAGTATTTCTTAAATACATCACCACATATCGCAGCTGAACTCGCTAAAAGCGGATGTGTTCTGTTAAAATATAAATTATATTACTAAAATAATCGGTTTAAACAAGTACTGTGGCCATGATTTAGTACATTAATCTTGTAATCATTTGATAGATTTGACAACGTTGGACATTATGTGCTCTATTTGACCATATTAGCTTACTAACCCGTTTTCACAAGTGTTGCTATTATTGTAAAACATAACTTGTCCGTTGCCATGCTCAAGGCGTGTTATCTAGCTTTTTATAATATGCTATCAACGAACTGTATTCATTTGATGATAACATTATTATGCCATTCCGAGCCAAATATTGCAATAAACATTTCCACAAAATTTAAAATCCACTTTTAAAGCAATATCAAGCTGTGCTTGTTTTTAAGATTATAATATTGGCAAAGAACAGGCAAACTTCTCTGAAGTGCATTCCTTTTAACCATTGCGTCAATGTATGATTGATTAAGACCGCGCAGAAGCGTGCTGTAAAAAATGAACCAATCAATTTTCAATCGGGGATACAGACAAGTACAAAGATCAGGAGAACTTTTTGTTCAAACGTTAAAAGCTGTACTTAATGTCCAAGTTAAAAGATTCCATAAGCATTACAGGGAACGAAAACGAACTGACGCCACTTATTAAATCATTTAACCAGAGAACAATTGCAATGAAAGTGAAATATACAATTTTTAAAACAATATCAATTGCAAATAAATGATAAGGTAAAGGTATCTTAAGTTGAATCTATCTTCAATTAGTTCTGTGTTATAAAAACATTCAAAGGCGTACACTGTTAGCATAATAATGTTATTTGGCAAGGTCAACTATTTTTAGCAGGAGATTCGACAGCGGCGCCTCTTTGAAATGCTGTTTGCGATTTCTGAATAAATGTATTTCTACTCATGAAAGTATATCTGCATACATCACACAACGGCATACAACAAAATGGTCGCAAAATATCGGAGTTAATAACGCTGCGTCTATTTTGTCTCTATTTTAGAAACTTTAACTATATTATATTGTCGACAAAAATATACAAATGAATTGCATTTGCATCTAATAGGTTGAATTAATTCGGCGGTTATACAGTATTTGTTGAAATATTCAAGAAAGAGAATCGTTGTATTATAATAGTTACAGGCAAGACATTTTTCTTTTTCCAGACTTTTAGCGGTGCTGTAAAACTTAACACACATGCTTTATTGAGAATCCGTGTCACTGAATTGTAAACTCGTTTATCAGAAAGACCATTTGTCTGGATTAAAGCCAAACATTGTGCACATAAATCATTATAAGATGCTCAAGACCTGCATCGTAATTTGTCTCCTTAAAAAATGTATGTTATTTATTACAGATGTAGCAAAACCTGTTAATGCCGCTCAAAGTAACATGGCTGTAAACTGTGTAAGGGACTGAAAGGTAGTACTAAATTGCTAATATTATTGTTTGCCTTATCTAGAGAATAGCGTGAACGGATGCAGTTTACGAACTTTCATTCATAGATAAATCTGTAGATAAATTGGCAGCATCAAGTTACAAGTGATTCAAATCTTAACATTTACGAGACTAAGTGATTTTCTCCCGCTGTTTATCTGCGATATGTTGCTACAGTCCATTTGGCATCGCCAGTGCTTCCAATGACTAATGCTAGTTGAATCACCTTGTACTTGCTAGACCTGATCACATGCAATCTTGGAATGTATTTGTGTTTGATGTTATGCAGGAAAATATATAGATGCTTACATAACCGTATGAGATATATGAATATTATACTATATTTACCTATGAAAATAAGTAATTAAAAGGTGAGGTGTTTTACATTTTGAATACATTTTAAAAAATAACTATGATTACGGTAGCTTTTACGAAGGATTTATGCTACACTTTGAAAGAAGATTTTTTTCAAATTTACACGAAGTCATTTGATTCTTTTGTTTCTGTTAAATGACACAAAAGTGCAGAAAATGGGCTAGTTCCTTGCTATAATATATACCTTTAAACACTGTTAGTGATGCAACAGGATATGTCATAGTTATCCTACAAAATGTTTCAACAAGGTATGTACACGGCATCATTTGTACTTAGATAAGCCAAAAGTGCATAACATATTTAATAAAAGTAAAATGTATGAAATAAAATGCGCATATACCTGTAGCAGAATTTGTAATCATGCAGTAATGTTGGGCACCATTGAAATCGTATAGTCGAAATAAAGGATTTCATATGCTTCTACCATGTGTGGTCTTTAATGATATATGAACTCTGTTATATTTCCATAACGGTCGTACAAAGTATAGTCCGTAAGCTAAGGTGCTGTTTGCATTTGAAAGGAAAGGGTTCTAGGTACTGTGGCATGCCACATCTTGAAATGCTATGAGTATAATATATTTAGCTAAACAATCGTGATTGAGTTTTATGTCAGCGAAAAATAAATATCTCACATACAATGTTGTTCATCTGAGACTACATGTAAATTGCTTTCTTCACTTGACACATTTATATTCCTATAGAATAAAATATGCACATGTTTTTTCATGACGCAATTACACGAGTAGTTTTGTCAATTCCCGTTTATCAAGGGCATTTAATGTTGAATGTGGTTGAATAGGTCTTCTTATTTGAGGCAGCTTATTACATCGCTTAGAGAGGTGATAAACCCCGGTCGATTAATCACGTCAGTCTGCTTGCTAATGAAAGATATAATTTGATGAACGATTCTTGTAAGCCCTAAATATATGTGTGCGGAACATAGCTAGAAAAAGGTTTCTCATATACGGCAACAAATAATGAATACTAAACAAGCCATTTAATTAATGTAAATATGACATTAGTTAAACACTAACATAAACACTGTGTCATTACAAAGAACAGGCCAAATCCCATTCAAAATGTGTCATTTAATTTAAAATAGTTATGCGCGGTAACAACCAATACACAGTATCGTATAAATTTATATAGGTATAGTAATCATATAAATGCCGCCTTGCTATCAAAACTTGTGTACGTAACTTACAACTTCTTAAATTCCGAACACGTATACGGCATTTAAATATTTTACTCAAGTTCCCTTGCTGGTTTGTATAACACGGCCATGCATAAAAGGTCACAAAAAGAACTTTCACTACGAGTATAATGTTTGCTTCAACAGGATGCAATGTAATAGTTGTAAATCCATTGAATTTGAATCACAAGTTGTTTGGATCCACAATATGAAGAGTTATACACGAACCAATGGTTCATCTTATTTGAAAGCAACTTGTCCGCCACAGTCCCATGTCTCCAGAGTAATTACTGGATTCTTAGGGTTCAAGTAATTTATGAATTGTGCCATTGTATAAAAAATAAAATATAGCATCACATAATATGAACCTAGATCCGTCCTTTCACATCTCGTTTGCACCGCTAAAGGTTTCAGATTAACCTATATGAATGTAACAAACACAAGGGAATAAGCCTAGTATTACGAAAAGAACTAATTACATATCTGTATAGGTTTCTTTGCGATACCACATAATTTCAAGGCAAATAAGACTCCTGCCAATAAATATTTTTTTAAACACTAAGAGCCTATATTTTTAAGGAAATATTGTGTATTACATATACCCAAAGGGTTGGAACATAAATTGATATCTTTAATGTTATAGTAATTGTTATTATACACACTCGGCGGCGGCGGGGAGGTGGCCGTAGTGGCAGCGGCGTCCGCTTTAGTTTGTGCAGACAATAACTTGAGAAGTTTTTATGTTATCATTATGAAACTTTAGGGAAGTGCTAGTATGCATAAAATGAAGGTTAACTTCGGTTTTTGGGGCAATTGCTCTTATCATAATGGAATTATGCTCCCTTTCAAAATATAGTTAAAATAAGAACTGTGCAGACAATAACTGAAAAAGATTTTGGTAAATCATCTTACATTTTTTGAATAGTGTTTATAATCATGAAATGAAGGTCAATTTCGATTTTCAGCATAATTGCTCGTATCGTACTTGAGTTATGCCCCTTGTTAAACAAATAGTTCAAACAAGGCATGTGCAGACAATAATTTAAACATTGTTTGTTCAATCACCATACAATTTTTGAATAATCTTTGTTAAAAGGAAGGTCAAGTTCGGTCTTCAGCATAATTGTTCGCATCGTACTTGAGTTATGTCCCTTTTAAAAAATAGTAAAAATAGTTCATACTAGGCTTGTGGAGAGATAATTGAAAAAAACTTGAACAGTTTGTTATCAATAAACGAAGGTCAAGTTTAGCTTTCAGCAGATTTGTTCATATCGAACTTGAGTTATTCATTGTTTTACTTAAAAATATAAGTTCAAACAAGGCTTGTGCAGACAATAACTAAAACAGTTTTTGTTCAACCATCATATTTGTATGTCGCCTGAAAAGGCGACATATATGGGTTACTTTGGCGGCGGCGGCCATATAGTTATATAGTTGTGATGACAATAACTGGAGAAGATTTTGTGCAAGTGTTTGTAGGCATACAGCGAATTAAAAGGAATATTAAGTTCGTTTTTCGCCATAATGATCTTATTATCTAATTATCGTATCGTACTTGAGTTATGCCCCGTAAGGCGACTCATCTGACTAGTTAAGACTGTTTAGTAGGGACTTTCAAGGTGTTGCATTGGTAGGTAAACAATAAGAAACCTGAAAGTGTTTGTATTTTGGATTATGAAAGTTTAACATAGGTTTAAATAAAAACGAGTGCTTTTATGTTATTCCAGTGGGAAATGACATTTACCGTATTCTGAAAATAACTTTTAAACTGCACACTAATAGAACACTGTAAAGTACTTAAAAATATCTTCTAATCCTAAATAATCATATCACGTATGGTTCGATGTTGACTATCAATATGAATGCGCACATCTGCTTCACTGACAGCTAAGACAGACGTTAATAACATTGGGCGTCTGCCATACAATTCTGCTAATTACAACTTTGCACACAGGACTTGTTATACGGAATAAGTAACACTGAACTTGTAAAATACCAGTATGTACTAAATGCCAACTATTAACTGATGAATTATGACTTTCGGTTGCCAATCATGGAAGTGTTGCCTTAGTTCTTATTCTATGCCATACCTTTTTTTGACTTTCCGGTCAAAATGTTGAAATAAATATTTCCAGCATTGGGAAATCCACAGTTTTTTTGTTTAATAGATTGGCGATGTATAAGTGCATGCCACTTATTCATTGCGTCAATGTATGATTGATTAAGACCGCGCAGCAGTGTGCTATTAGAAAATAACCGATCTATATTCAATCTAGTATACACCAAATTGAAAATATCAGGAGAGAAAAAATATGCGTTTATTCACCCTTAAACTACAAACACCCATAATGTTTAAGGACTCATCAGCATTGAATATGTAACCAAAACATTCGACACACAAATACTGAAATAACAAAAAATACAAAGTGTATGTAAATAATACAATATATGTTTCTTTATATTGAATTTCTTTTAAAATGTTTTTAATCAAAATGCACTTACCGCATGTTTAACAGAACCGATCTAAGAATGTCTGATTTGGTGTCTTTTAAATCTTAATGGAACAATAATTAAAAAATATGTATATTTGCATTATTAATAGTATAAGCTATTTTTGTTAATTTATATTTAATATTGTTGAATTGTTTTGCAATATTGATATGCTGAGGTGGTAAGGGTAAATACTTGTTCAATACATGCATCGTAGAAGTTAGAAAAGATTTCTATTTATATCATCATCGACTTAAGCTACGATAATTAGTAAGATATAACTGACTTTTTTCGGCCAATTTGTACCAAAATCCTGAGAAATATGACAACACAAATTGACCTAAATTGATTGTTATGTCAGTCACATGGTCCGGAAATGAAAATGCTAAACTTCTTTTTTTTCTACAGCTAATGATGTACTTCTGACGGTACATATGTTATATACACTAAAATAACCATTGTGACCTTGACATGACGAATGACGCAGATAGTTGAAGTATAGTCGAAATGTATGTCATGCAATAATTTCATGGTTTGCTTCATATATTTCTATGTTTCCGTTGTAATAAACTAAATTATCTAGTTGATCCGTGATATGTTCCGGGACACGCAACTACGCATGTCCATCATTCGTTGCATGTTGTTAGATCGACCGACACATTTTTTAAAAGCTGACTTTGTCGTATTAATCACTTTATTTGTTGATTGTGAATCAAAAATGACACTTAAACTTATAATCAATTATAGTGGAGTCAATTAAAGTGCATCCTTGTTTTAAACATTGCGTCTATTTTAACGCTATTTTAAAATTCGGTGCTTCTTTTCCATTTTGTTAACAGATTACGCACATGCTTTCCTTGCAACGCTGTTTCTGTGAATTGCCTTTAGTAATTTTCGTGTTAATCAAAAATCCTATTTGTCTGTCATGCTCTTGATACTGTAATGGTTTGCGGAATAATTGAACGAATATAAATTTTAAACTACATTCTCCTCATCCATGTGTTTACAAACAATAAATGTCACACTATGCGTGACTTGAATTCCTAAATCATTTGTTGCTCTGATGGTTTCCATTTCAGACCCAAATCGATCATAAACGTCAAATGCATATTTGTTGCAATGGGCCAGTGAAAATACATTGTGTTAAGTCAGTTTTTATTTCTATAATATGTCTTATATGCGATTTCCGCCACTTGTGAATCTACATTGTAATATTATTAAATGTGTTATAGTACATTAATGTACGTGTGTGATGCTCAATTCTTTCGTCATATAAGATCTGAAAAATGGTGTACTTCTCAATGTTAATGCTCATTACATGTAGTGTGCTGTAACACTGTATAAAGTATGTGCAATCAATTTTGGACTTTGAGTTACATTTGGTATTATTAATGTTTTTTTTTGTTTTTTAGAGTCACTGCGTTTCTTTACTGCTAGCATGGAAAAATTAATTATTGCAAAGCAAAATAGGACATTTGTATAATATGCTGCGAGATGTATTAAATTATACTATACTGCTTTACTAGTATCTTCGGGCATAAATATATTTTGATAATGGATTTTTAAACACTACCGAAACAATGGATATAATATGTTTTAGAAGTGATTACATATAAATGAGGTCTGTATATTAACAATGTACATTACAGTCGTTTAAAATATAATCCGATAAAGAACCATTTGCAGTTGACAGGAGCACAGGGACAAAAATTGGTATTGAACCGATACGTCGCACCCTATATATTTTGTTTGATGTTATGTCAAACAACAACGAAAAACACATAACATGTGCATCAATCTGAATGGATTACTCCGTCAGGACATGTCAGTGTGTCTGAACATCTTATGGAAAACATTTCATTAAAGCAATATATAGAGAATATATGGTTGGTGACTTTTGATATCATGTGATATCAGACGAGTCCGATATGGCGTAGGAAAATGGTGAGGCTTGCCGAGCCTTTTCCTACGCCATATCGGACGAGTCTGATTTCACATGATATCAAAGGTCATCTACCATATATTCTATTTATTATGCCACGTTTTGCAAATATTGTTTTTATAATTAATAAAATAAGATAAATATATTAAATCGCAAACATTTCGCAATTTACAGTACAATAAAATATGCAAATGATACAGCCTGATGGCGTCTACTTGCGTCGAATCATAGTTACGCATGAAAAATAGTTCTCGATAAATTCATCACCAATCAGATTTTTACACATATTTAATCAATAAACAAAAAATTGAAGCTAGAAATTGGTACTCAATGTAACATTGAACACAATACAAATCTACATTTACATCATTTCATCTATGAACACACACAAGAAGTAGACTGAAGTCGACATGAACGACTTTTAAAAAGTTCGCGTGTTATGTGAACATTCAACAACGTAGGTCTAACAAAAAAACAACAATAGCGGATTTAAAACAAATCGGTGGATTTATTAGCAATTGAGTCGTAAATCAACATTTCCATCAGTGCATAATGCGTTCAAAGTTGAGATATTGACAATTGCTCTGAAAAACTACCAACCACGTGTGATGTCAACGTGGGTGGGGAACGCAACTGCAGGATTCAAAGATGCAGCTTGCTGTGATTGTGATGTGGGCTCGCATGGTGTCTTGAGCTGCAAAATATTCGTTGGTAAACGACGGATAACACGAAGCTTCTGTATCACGTGTTTTCTGGCAGAGTCAGCAATTGGGGAGTGTCCTGGTAATACCAGTTTGAGTGCACATTATCCTTGAACTTGATTATCCTTGGACTTGGCCTTGCTTATTCAATAAACATTAATTTTTAGAGCCAAGTATTTTAATATTTATAGAATAAATTAAATCTTTGATACACATATGTTGTTTTGTTCATGTTATTGTGAGTTATTTTCAAAAGGTGACTGATTTTCTTTAATATTTATAGGTTGACATCCAGTGAAAGCAAAGAATTGACACGTGGAAGTTGTTGCAACATTTCAATTATTGATGTGACATTTTAGACTCTTTCTAGTGGACAAGTGTTACTGTATCAAAACTTCAATAGGCAACTTATCTTGTCTTTGAGTTCCAAACTGCATTCAATTAGTTGTTTTTATTGTAAATTGAACAATATCTTGTTGACCATCATGTAGATTCTTTTTTTTTTTTCAATTCCATGTTCTTCTATTGGTTTTGCATCCTTTCCCTTAGTTTCATTTCCTTATTCATTTCACTATTTCATGTTGGACTGAAGTTATTTAAAACACATTGACTTTTCTGCATTTTATTTCACAAAAAGCTATTGTTTTTAATATTTAAAGCCACGTATTTTTCTTTAACTTTTACATTTCATTTAGAAGTAAATTAATTTGTTGTGCATCAGCTTAGATTGGCTTGTATGTATTTGAATTTCTGATGAAAAGTAAGAGTTCATTTTTGTTAAATTGACCATAATTTCTTCAATCATGTTTGTTTTTTTTAAATATTTTTTACATTTGATTAAAACAAAAGATTGTTAAATTGTTACCTGGCTAGATTGTTTGATTTTTTTAATGATTAGAACATCTAAATTGAATTGTCTATTAAAAATAACTGTTCTTAATAGCATTTTCCTAAAACAGAGCATTTGTATTAAAAGGACACAAAAGCATGATTTAAGAAGCTTATTCCTATGTAAGACTTACACTCACTGTACTGTAACTTAAAATGGTTCCCCTGAACCTATGTAATTGTGTAGATTAATACAATTAATAGTCTGAGTGAATCGGTTTGGTATTCTTCGCCATTTCTTCTGTATACTGATAAACTGGCACAAAATGTCATCCAGTTCTTTAATGAATTTCAATTTTTGTGATATCTGTAATTTTTTCAGTTTTTAAAAATCTCAGCTTTGTAAGATTTTATTGACAGGTTTTCTAGGCTGTGCATTGCATGTTTTTGCATAATGCTTATTTGACATAACAACTTATTTCTTGTTAATTGAATAATGTTTAAATGTTTTGTTTTATAAATTTTATTTTTTTTGTGAATTAAAATGTTGTCATTGTATAGATCTATTCTTTGTTTACATTTTAACGACTAAGTGACATTCCACGCCTACAAAAAGTAGTTCCGAGGAGTGGGCGGGTCTAAACAATCCCAGCACGTGACACAGTAGCATGATATTCGTTAATGTGGGCGGAGCTAAAACATGTTATCAGTCAGGGACATGATATTACAGAAAGTAGGCGAGGTTAATTTGCGTTATCAGTCAGTGGTATAATAATGCTTAAAAATATTGGGTCAGCATCTTCAACGTAATTGCGCACTAGTGGCATAATAAATAGGTTTCCATACCACTGGTTAGCACAATCACTGCCCAATCACAGAGCAGACTAAATGCTCTCAGTAGCGTTATGCTTTAGGACATTGTATTGGTAATATTTAAGTTGACCACCAATATGATTGACATATTACATATGACTGACATTTTTTCATTAGAAAACATGCGATATATTAACATGCCCTAAGGTGTACATAAACTAATACGCACTGAACTAACATGCATAACTAATTTACCTATTGAATGTGAATCTGAGCCATTACTGGTTTCTTAAGGTATAAGTTATTTATGTCATGTTCGTTGTACAAAAAAGAAAACCTAGTGGAACGAACTATAAACCTTGATCCGTCTATACATATCTCATTTGCGTTAGATTA
Organism: Congeria kusceri; assembly: GCA_027627225.1. NCBI lineage: Eukaryota > Metazoa > Mollusca > Bivalvia > Myida > Dreissenidae > Congeria > Congeria kusceri. Next base: position 86,794,904 of record CM051024.1, read on the forward strand.
AAGATTAACTGACATGAATATGACAAACACAAAGAAATCCTAGTAGTATAAAGAATAGAACCTAATTAAATAAATGTGTAGCCTTCTTTGCAAGACCATCAAATTTCGAGGGAAATTGAACAGCTGCGAATAGTTTCCTTCAAACGTTAGGCTGACACAAAACTAATAATTTTACGGCACACACTATATCGTACCTGAACCATAAGAGCTGGAACTATTTAATTTGTATACGTAAGTCTTTGTGTTTTACACAATTGTGTCACGCACTAGCTGCAAAGGCTGGGTCCATATTCTAGAAACATCTTAAGTTTATTTTAAAATATTTTCACTGAAGTACCAATTTGTGTAATGTAATATTTAAAAAGCTACATAATATCACTTCTAAAACATATTATATCCCTTATTTCGGTAGTGTTTAAAAATCCATTATCAAAATATGTTTATGCAAGAAGATACTAGTAAATCGGTATAGTATAATTTAATACATTTCGCAGCATATTATAGAAATGTCCTATTTTCATTTGAAATAAATAAATTTTTCATGCTAACAGTAAAGAAACGTAGTGACTCTATCATATACATTTGTGAATCCCTTGACAGTTAAGTAAACAATAGTATACTAATAAGTTGGTAATTAATACAAAGATAGCACCATTTACATAGATACAATGTTAAAGAAAAATGATGATTTTAAGGTTAATGATTAGATGTACTAAAGTTGTTTCTGGAATACGGCCCCTGAGGTCGACTTATTGACAACGTGAAGGAAATATTATATTTGCAGCAATACAACGGATGTTTCTTGCCAGTTTGCACCTAAGCAAACACATTTCAAATTTATGCGACGAACTCATTACATACACAGTCAAAATTATTCAGTTTGCATTTATCTGTATTACATGTTAGTATTTGTTAAAACATTTATAGGACTTCAATAATCATTGTGACCATCATAATATAAACATTTAGCAGAATTTCTGTTTTAAATGTGTAGTTACATGATTGGACAACTATTCGGGCCACCTAATATTGATATATTTAGAACCCATCGGTTGTGTTTTCCGAGGTATTTCCATAGTTAATAACAAATGGCAACGTTAAGCCTGACTTTTCATAGTTATACTATAAAATTGTTAAATTGGTAAGAACACACAAAAATCATAAAATCTGCACTGTTTGTATTTAGTGGATCAATTCTTAAAAAAATAGGTACTGCATGAGAACAAAAGTTATATTTTTATGTTATAATAACGAAACAAAAACTCAAGTAACAGCAAAATAATATCTGACAATGTTCAAAGGGTATTAAATACATTCATCATCGTGATTTGTATTGGCCATATATATAAGGATAGTCAACACAAACGTGTGGATATATGTACACATATTTCAATCTTACACATAAATGTACCAGCACAAAGTAGTCATCGGTACACATTTTGCTGAGAATCAGGGTATAAATCATTTGCTAAACATAGGGGGAATCGTGATTTTCTGGTTATTAACGGTGCAATCGTCTGTATTGATAAATCGTCTGATTTACCTGTATCGACTCGTCCATTTTATAACGACGGTTCTCACTTGCATTTTACCGACTGCATATATCGTTGGTTTCAAAAGCAAAGCAAATATTTGTTTTCAAAAGCAAAGCAAATATTCATTTTCATACGATATGTCTCCGAACTACATGATCTTAGAGTAACTAGTTGAGGAAATATTAACTTCATGCACACCTTTTAAACGGGTGTGTTTATGTTTAATGCGTCCGTCGTTCATAAAACCAGATTAATTCCAGTCATTGACAAGAAAAACTGGTTTCTTACAAACTTCAGTTTTGTGGTGGTGGGATCAATGCTGATTAGCAGATCAAAGTATATATACGTGTATTACTCGGAACGCTTGATATAGTGGTTGTAGTGAAATCCGGACATGCCATTCGTGAATACGAAATAAAATGCAATGGCTATTCGTTATATAATCCATTTCAATGTTTTCTTCACTCAATCAAAGGATTCACTTGTATTGTGCAAACAATTATGTTGTATATTCTGTTGCGCTTTGCAAATAATTGTCCCTTATTGTGTACACATCAAAAGTCACATATATTAAAACTTTACATTCAAATAGATTTAACACTTGTAAAAAATACTGAAACGGTGTGTTTTCAAACTTCTCCTGAAGTGGCCTTCAACTGAGATGCACCTTGATGTTTTAGGGGGAGCATTCCACCATCTTGGTCCAACAACAGAGCAAGAACAATCTGCTAGTTTTGGCCTAGTTCTTGAAACACAGAGTTGTGCACTGTCTGTAGATCGTAGTTTGCATTTTCCACTAGTGTGAGCATAGTTTACTGGTTTACAATGCCACAACAATAATAACGTACCAATATGAAGGAAAGAGTTGTCGCAAAATAATAATATGAAGGCTTACATGCTGCCTTGAACTACTAAAATTCCAAAAACGTATACGGCATTAATAATATTTATTCAAGTTCCCTTACTTTGTGTATAACACTGCCATGCATAAAAGGTAACGAAAGGAACATTTAATATAACGTTAGCTAAAAAAAGTAGTAATGGAATAGTTGATCGGATCCACACTATGTATAGGTTTCCAAGAACCAATGTTTCATGGTATTTGAATGCAGGCCTATGTCTCAAAGGTAATTACTGGTTTCTTAAGGTTCAATTTATCTATGCAATGTTTGCCGTTGTATTACAATGAAAACATAGTATCACCTATTACGAACCTTGTCTGTCTATATCACTTCACTTGCACTGCTAAATGTTTAAGATTAACATTCGTAAATGTTACAAACACAAGGGAATAATCGAAGTATTAAGAACAGAACTAAATAAATATGTTTGTGGATTTCTCTGCGATACCACATAATTTCAAGGCAAATTAATTAGCTGCTAGTACATAGTATTATTCAAACATAATTTTGTTGCTTTATGCCTATATTTAAAAAAAAGTTATTTCGTACATATACCTTAAGTGTTGGAAAGATAAATTTATATCCTTACTGCTATAGCACTTGTTCTTATAAGCAACCGTGTCACGCAGTGGCTAGATGTCCGAGTTTGAGACACATGAAGGGAACTACTCAATTCCAAAAGTCGAAGTATTTTCTTGCGTGTTTGCTTCTAAGCGAACATCTTTCAAATTGTTCTAACCACTTTTCAAACAAATATAAACAACAACTATGTTGTGCAATTTGCGAGGGGCGCATATATTGTGGCTACATGTGCATATATTTCTAAAGCATATTTTATACATAATATAAGGTAGAACAAAGTTACAATACAACGATCACATTGTACCAATAATGAACGTGTGTTCAAATACAAGAACATTCTACTAGCGACTAGTTAACAAAATACATACATGAACGTTAGAACCTCTTCAAGTATACAGCAATATACCATGCAACAATGTCTTAACAGTTATTTAATACTGTACAGCAACGCATTCATGTAAATCAATTATAGGATTATAACTTTAAGACTGTCATCATCATTTGATATTAATTTATAATAGAATTTCCGTTTCATTTGTATTGGTTAAAATAACTCTTAGGGCCACCTCACTTAGAATTGAAACATAACGGTGGTGACTTTCTGGTTGTTCCATTGGTCTATAAACAATGCGAACTGTAAACGTGAATTTCTAATATTGGATTCTTAATGGTCTACACAGGTTTCCATTGGCACCGGCAAAAGGTTATTGATTTTCAAAGTTTTATATTGTTTGCTCTAATAATGTTGTTTTCCATATTGCAGCTGGTATTGACATTCACCGATTTCTGAAAAAAAGAATTGTTAAACTGAACAATAACAGAACAGTTCTTTCTGAAAATTTTCTAATCTATTAATAATCCTATTACGTGTGATTTGATTTTGAACATATCAATTTGAATGCACACGATTTGTTTCCTAATATCATAGGCGGCGATCATACAATTGTGATAATTACAACAATTTTGCTAATTTTAACTTTGCACACACAACATGCTTAACGGAATACCGGATGAGTAAAACTGCACTGACTCATAAAAACCGGTATGTACTAAATACCAACTTTGTCTTTTAATTTTAAGATTGTCTACATCATGAAGCGCATTATGTAAGTAAGTATTAATTTAATGTAATAACTTTGGAATTAGGTACAATTATGTTAAGATGATGAATTGGGTAGATTAACTAATATTTACTGATCAATTATGGTCTTCGGTCCACAAGCTGAGAAGTGCTATCTAAGTTGTTACACTATGCTATCAACGAAATGAATACATTTAATGATTACAATAGTTTGCCTTTCCGATCCAAATGTAAAGCTAAAAACAAAACATTTCCACCATTTGAACGTCCACATGTTATAGTGTTATAAATTGGTGACGTATAAGTGCATTCCACTTAGTGATTGCGTCTACGTAGGATTGATTTAGACCGCCCGCGCCGCCGTGTAGTTTCAGAAGTTTCATTCCTGGATACACAATATTGAAAATATTAAGAGAGATATATATATGTGTTTATTTTCCCTTAAACAGTATAAGTCACTGTAATCAAACATAAATATTGCAATAATATTTGACCACATTAAAACGAAACACAAATAAAGACATAACACACAATATAGTGTATGTTCATAATACAATATACGTGATACAAATTAAATTTATATTGGGATTTTTTTACATGCAAATCAAAATGCACGTACCGCGTGTTCAACAATAAGCTCAACTAATGTTTGATCTGGTATGTGACTCTAAATTTGACAAAGAATATAGGTAATGTTGGCATCAATTTAAAAAGCATTTTTTACATTGTACCTTGGGTGTAAGGTTTAGCACTTTTACACTACAATACATGCATCGTGGAACAGAGTCTAACATATTTCTATTGATATCATCATTGACATTAGTTACGTTAATTTGGAAGAAAACGGACGTTTTCCGACCCATTTGTAAATGTATACTGTCAAATTTAACGAGAGGAATTGATCTAAATTGATTGCTGTGTCAGTCACATGGTCCAGAAATTGCAATGCTTAAATTACTTTCGATCCAGAGTGAATGATTTTCTTCTGACAGAACATGTGATACATGCTGTCAGAACCATTGTGACCTTGTCATAACCTCTCAGACTAATGACATAGATACTTGACGTTTAGTCGAAATGTATATCATGTAATCAGTCATTGGTTAGCTTCATATATTCCTGTTGACACGAACACAATTATCGAGTTGATCGTTGTATGTTCCGGGACAAGCAATTGCGAATGTGCATCATTCGTGGAATGGTGTTAACACATGCTGATAAATTTCTCCATCGCATAATTGCTTGCTACTAGTCATTTGTTAAAACGTTATTACTTTTGTATAAAACAAATCAACCGACGAAAATATTTAGAAGCTGACTTGATGTATTTAATTACGAAATGTGTTATTTTGAACACACACTGGCACTATAACGTATGGCCATTTGTAAATACGGCAAAAATACGTATGTCGTTGTTGATAACAGTGCGTCTATTGTATCGCAACTTTAGAAGCGGTGCTTCTTTGTCATTTTGTAATAAGTTTGCGCACTTGCTTTCTTCAGTTTCTCAGAATTGCCTTTAGTGAAACTCTCGACAGAAAGCATATTTGCCTTGATAACAGTCATACATTTTGTACGTAATTCTTTATAAGATGCTTAAGACCTGCATTGTAATTTGTCTCATGTTCCAGAAAGTTAACACTGTCAAAGTTTGAATAATATATCAATAACGGTCTATACTTTCCCTGTCAGCCGACGTCCTGCTGATATTTAAGAAGATATTGTTCTCATCTAATCATATTGTTTCTCCACAACATGACATGGTACTTAAACAATCAAACATACTATTAATACTATATTTTCCATCATAATTGCGTTTCGTGAAAGCGAAACATTCATATGTTACACACGTTTCACCTTCTTCGAACATTCCTTTCTTCATCATAAAAATTGATAATCAGTAATTGTATTGGATAAACGCTATACAGAATTTATCTGTAGACTTTGAGTTGTTGTGTTAATATCCGTAAGTTTATTTTATTGAACGTGTTTGAATAAGTCTACCTCTGGGACAACATATTAGTTTATTACACGCCTAAGAGTTGTGTAAATCTCCTGTAGGATTATCACTTCAGTCTGCTGATGAATTGTTTAGTTATGAAAGTTTCAGGATAGTTTCAGGATAGCTATATGTGTTAATGTTAAAACAGATTTCTACTATATGCCAGCTTATTTGTACCTTAAATGGTGTTCCGTTCATGTGCCTATGGGCTTATATTTAACTGCGATTCTTTATTACTACACGTGAATTGCGAATTAATGGCGAATCGATGTTAAGATATTCTCAGACTAGATGTTTTTGGAAACCCTCATATATATACTGTTTATAATGCACTAAAATGGTTAATTGCTTGCACTTAAAAAATTGAATATTATTAGTATAAAATTACAGACGCCTTCATGTTTTGTTTCATACTTGTATTGCTAGAGTTGGCCTCATAGCATATATAGCATACATTCATGCGTGTCTTGGGTTCCTAAATCGGTAATGTATGGCTCTGAAGGTTTCCATATTATATACAAATTGAACATAAAAGTAATTGTAATTTTCTTGTATGTTACATATCAGTGTAAATGCATTGCTGTTAAGCCAATCTGTATTTCCATACTATGCGATTACCGTCAATAGTGGATATGTAATATTATATTATTGAGTTCATACATGGTATATCAATGTATATATGTGTGGTACTCAACTCTTTGTTATAAATTATGAATTTTGACATAGATTTGATTTAAACATATTTATTTCTTTTAGCAAATACATAATATATCAAAATACACAATACAATGAGTATTAGAAGAGGATTGAAACGGAAGAAATAATTCTTATAGAGTTTCTCTCCTCATGGTAATATTTACACATAATTGGCAGTGTGTTAAGAACAATAGTACATGGTTTATGCCAGATATAGGAAATGTGAATGGTAAATATGCAAATGTTTTCCAAAAAAAAGAGTAAAAATAAAAATAAGGACGAAGGATTGTTGGTGCAAGGACTTGAACATCAAGTAACAACAACTACTCATAACCGGATTGTTAAGAAAATCGCCGGGATTCTTTTATAAATTGTTGGACATGTAGAAAAATTTCAGAGTTTTCAATTTCGTCAAGATATGTATTGCCGAAAAGCAAAATATTGAGCTCAACAACGCTAGTTATTCCGGAGATACTGTTCATTAATGTAGTACGTATTGCGTTATAATAAGGACATACGAAAAAGAAGTGGTAGTTAGATTCAATATCTCCACACGAGCATAGTGGAGACTCGATGATGTTTTTTGAGTAAAGATGTTCGTTAAGCGCACTCGATTTGGTCCTTAACCGCGTGTGGAGTATTTGAAGATAACGTTGTCCTATATAAAAGTACGATGGTGTTTTTACCATGCCTCTTTTAAGCTTGGATTTAAAAATATTCAACGATTCACTATTTTTTACATCTTCTGGTAATATATTCCATTTTCGAATAACTGCAGGTAGGAATGAATTATAGTAAAGGGTTGATCTAGATTCGGATGTGCGCAAGTCATTCGCATTACGGAGATTGTACCTAGTAGCAGCTCCGACATGTTGAGGTACCAGGTCGGTCAAATACTGAGGGGTAAGAGAGTTTTGCATTTTGTAAAAAAGTATTAGTTGGTGTTTGTCGCGTCGATCTTGACATAGATTTGGTATAATTAATTATTTGTATAAAAATCGTTCCATGTCATTGTGATAGAGTCACTGCATTACTTTGCTATCGTTTCTATCCTGGAATTATGATTTATTTCAAAGCAAAAATGACATTTATAGAATCAGCTGCGTACTGTTTTAAATTCTACTGTTTCGATTTGCTAGTAACTTTGGGCATACACATATTCTGATAATGCATTTTCAAACAGTATCGAAACTTACAAAGGACAAACCATGCGCTAGAGGTGATGAAACAATAATTATATATGTATTATGTGAATTTACAATGTACTTAAAATATATTCCGAGAAAGGACCATTTTCAGTTGACAATAGAAAATTGACATATAATTTCACTGATACGTCGTACTATATATATGTTAGATTATGTTATGTCAATTTACGACGAATATCACATACACCAATCAAAATGGATTTCTTCTGTCAAGAAATGTCTGTGTGTCTAAACACTTTATGCAAAACATTTAATTAAAGCCGTCGAAAATTTTCCATATGACTGCATGGTTACCACACTCACCATCTCATCAAAGAGCAGACCAACTTTCCTCAATGGCATAACGCTTTATAGCATTTTATTGGCAATATTCTAGTAGACCACCAACAATCAACATATTTATACGGATTATAATTGCTTTCGAAACAGTTTGAGATCTGCATCTAACAACAACTAAACATTCAAATGCATTTTAAATAGGACTTTTAAAATGTGTAACAAAGGTTTCCGTCAAAAGGTTATTACATTCATATTAACTTACACGTATTAAACAACCATGAAAATAGTTCAAAACTAAATCATACATGCAATCATGTCACGATGTAATAACAAAATCATGATTATTTTCAGTGTACAGTAGCACAGGGACTATTACTGGTATTTCACCGATACGTCGTACTAGATATACAATGTATTTTGTTTGATGTGTTAAGTTACAACGAATAACGCATAATTATATCAGTCTAAATGGATTGCGTTGCCAATAATTGTCAGTGTTTCGGAACACTTTATGCATTCAAGACCTTCTTTTAAAGACGAGGAACATAGGCCTACCAAGCACCTTTCCATAACAGTGTAGACAAAATGTCGTCAATAACACTATGACCAGGATACTTTATTGTTACTATTCAAGTTTATCACCAACCATAGGCATAGCTTTTTACGACTTTAAACCCTACAACTCATGAACATACTCTTTTATTTGTAAACATGCGTTTCGTTAAAATGCTCTTACTCGTACCTTAACTAATAAATATTGTACTTCAAAACATTAAAATACCAAAATTAACATTCACAATAAGGTTTGTTAAAGAACATGGCAATATACTAGAACGTGGTTCGTTCGTAGTAGTATACCCATTGAATGTGATCTTAGCAACACTATATAGAGTTCTCCAAAAACCAAAGTGTTCCAGGTTTCGTATCCTGTCACCCACGTCTCAAAAGTAATAATTTGTTTCTAAGCGTTCAAGTTATTTATGACATGTGTCGTTATATCAAAACCTAGTTTCACATATAATGAACCTAGATCCGTCGTTCTCATCTCATTTGCGTTACTTAAGGTTTAAGATTAACTTACATGAATGTTACATACACCAAGGAATATTCGCAGCATTAAAAACATAACTGATTAAATGTTTTTGCAGGGTTCTTGGCAATACCACAAAATGCCATGGGACATTTGACAACTGCTAATCAATAGTTTTGTTCGAGGTTATGCTTTAACCAAAAAGCTTATAATTATTTAAGGAAACGCTATACCGTACATGTTCACGTAGTGTTTGAAAAATAGTCAAATTGAATTATTTTTGTTATAGTGGTAGTTATTATAAACAAACTTGTCACGGAGGCGCTACACTGGCTACACTGGCGGCTTTATCGACAACGCAAAGCAAACTCTTTAATTTCAAAAGGAAGTGTTGTGCTTGGCTTATCCTAAGCGAAAGACTTTGTAATTTGTGTGCAAAAACAGCAGACCGCATGTATATTTGTTGCATAATAGTATTTGTTTAAAACATAATACACATTTAAATTTAGCTGAGTTGCCTTTTAAATTTGTTCTTGCGCGGTTAGGCAACTCCCTTTAGAGCTATTAGGAACATTTCCGGTAGATTCGTTTGAGCTGTACCGGTGGTTGATAAACAATAGGAACGGTTTAACGTAAAATTATGATATTACGTTTAAAGTAAAATGGTGTATACTTAATATATACTGAATAGCATTTGTTTACTGGAACTTCGAAAGAGTGTTATTTCCGTGGGATTTCTAAAATTAATAAACGCTAAGAAAAGTTCTTACTTTCATCTTGTACTCTCACAGGAAGAAACCAATTACGTCTGAGTGTATGGATCTTGAATGCTCCAATGAAAAAAACACTCACGCTCGTATTTTATCTCAATGACAGCTGAGACAGACATTAGTATTTTAGACATAGACAGTGCAATCTGTCTTATTAAAACTTTGCACAAAGGTCTTCAAATAAAGAATTAGTAAGACTGAACCTGTTTAACTTGCGCTCGTATTATTTTTTTCCATTTGAACTCGTAAAATATAACCCTGGACCAGCAATGCAACATTTCTGTCAGAGTTGAATAAAGTTATATTAACCACAAAAACTAAATGTTCTTATAATTTTCAAACTCCTCACAGTGTTTCCCAGTAAACCCTTCCATGTCGGTATGTTGTTAACTCGTGGTGGTAGTGGTTACTGGAGAACGCTAAGGAGGAAGTACACGCTGCGAAGAGTTCGACTAAGGGCAATTCACATGACCGCGAAAATCACCACTTACATGGCAATTGATATGAAAGCCTATTCAATTTTAGCCAAACAAAGCGTCTACATAACATGTGAGTGTGTACCAAAATCTAAAATTAAAATATTATGATTAGCGTTTTTTGGAATTCCTACTTTTAACAACTTAATTTTCAATTTATTTGGAAGACAAAATAGTTTCACTTCCATACCTATACTAATCACGTGCTTGCTTCCGTTTCGACGGCAAATTTTGACGACACAAAATTCAGTCCATTAGTTTAGTAGTATAGATGTTGTCAAACTACTATACTAAATATAATATGATGTACAAATGTATAAATCTTAAACATATCTTAAGCGGATAGATATCCAGAATAACCTTATCTTAGATAAGCTATTTTTGGAATTATTAACGTTAACTATATGCACAATTATTAATATGTTGTGTATAGTTAATGCATCCGTTAAATGCATTAAATCATATTATTTCCTTGCCTTACCAACACCAGTTCTGTGCTGGGATCAATACTGATTATCAGATCTAAGGATGTGCATGTGTATAACTCGGAACGCTTGATAGAATGTATTGAAATTCGGACAAGTCATTCGTGAATACGAAGTAAAATGCCAATAGCCATTGCAACGGATAGGCGTAATACAATTTATTTTAATGTTCTCTTTCAACTAGCAAGAAAACGCCGCATTAATACCTTGCTACTCCTAACGTTTTTATTGAGTCACTTCATTTGAAAAGTAATGTAATAGCAGTTTAAACGTTCATCAAATCAGTGTATACTCTCGATTACTCTCGATAATTGCACATATTCTTCATTCTAGGCAACTCGTCTCGACAAATACGTGCACGGGATTAATATAGCAATTCATTATGCGTAGGTTCATTATATTTATTTCATTCGCAGTATTATACTTGCATATCTGTACTTGTTTAATTCCTTCAGTATGTTATGAAATAATAATAAGATTTTGAAATCAGTTCCATTGTGTCAGATTAGTGCATGTCTAATCACGCAACTTGTTTAATTCCTTCAGTATGTTACGAAATAATAATAATATTTTGAATTCATTTCCATTGTGTCAGATTATTGCATGTCTAATCACGCAACTTGTCTTTTTCAGACTTAAGATGGGACTAGTATGCAGAACGACATATCATCGGCGTCTTACAGCGACCATCGTCTTTGTGATTCGTGCTGTTTAGATACATTGCTTAAAAAATAACCGTTATATTCAAGTGAAACATTTTCATCTGGGAATGCTAATTATTGAACAGCAGAGGTGGTGAATTGTTTTTATATTTGCATTATGTTTATTTGTTAAAGAATCGTTGAATATTATATCAAACATCATTATTAGCAGAACATAAACTTATCAATTGTTTATCCTCCGGACTTATATGTTCAACTGTCCTGTTCATATTACTGTATGTTAATAATATGTTATTTTCTGTATATATACACGTTGACATATTTCATTGTTAACCATATGTGATGTTAACGATGTACATCGTGCAAGTCAAATGAAGAGTCTATCTGTCTGTCTGTCATTATTCACTATTAATTACACCTCTTGATAAATAATATTATGTAACATGATAGCTTACTGACAAAGATATGCGTGTTTGTCGGTGTTGTAATGCAGGTTATAGGATGTTTTGGGTTTAACATTTATTTGCATATTGCAATGTCAATGTAAGAACATTATTGTTACATGTATGCTGATTGCACATTTAGATGATGTTAGAGTGTATTCTAATCCCAGACGCATTAAATGGAAATAGAACAATACTATAATGGCTTAGGTCGTTACCATACATAATATTTGGAATTATATTTGGAATTGTTCATATGATAATTTAAATATAGTTACACGCTAATTGATTGTTTGAAGCTCCGAATAGTACATACAACGTATATTACAATTCAACAAACCATTTTCCTCGCATTAACATATTTTATCTTACACATCAATATATTGATTTTTGGTGAGTTTAATAGAAATAGTAGGTGAAGAAACATGCCATTTTAGCAACATGTTAGTTGACAAATTTAAACATAAGAGAAACTTACACATTAACTGAATTATGTATAAACTATATAAAAAAAACACCGCACACTATATAGCTCGCAAGCCTTTGAAAATATGGAAATGATTTGACGACAGTGTTCCAAAACAAGTCTGATAATACACATTAATAATAAATTTTATACGGTTTAATTGATGCTCCAGTTCATCAATGTCAGACGATTTCTGTCAAAAATGATCCATTCAGACTGAAATATGTTGCTTTGTGGTAAAAAAACACAAATTTCGTTTTTGTTTATCATCTCAGGATTGGTGTTCCACGAACGAAGTTAAATTGAGATATGTGGACATACGCACCGTGATGTAATGTTAAAGGTCATACAGAGACCATGGTATTGCCTTCTATTATATGGTTTTAGCAATGTTTTTGTTAATTTGTGTAATACAATATAGTTTATATAGCTATAGTTTACTAAATTAATTTTGTGTAAATCTCTTTGCTGCTTATGCATTAGTATGTCAAGTAAAATGATAAAATTGGTATATTAACATATAACAATAATCGCAAACAACTAATCCCTTTAGCATTCAATTGCTATATGACACTAGAGCATACCAATAATTCAGTAGATCTCGAAATATTGCAACAACAGGTTAGTGGCTTAGACATGTTCACGGCTTTGTTGTATCCTAGACAGCAACGCTTAATATGTAATAAAGAAGATAACTGTTTTAACGAAATAGACCAGACATGCTTGATAGTTGAAACGCATAGAAAACTGAAACAGCAAGCAGTACACACGGAATAAATTGCACACAAATATAGTGAAGACTTTGTTCTGATTACATCAAGACAACAATACATTGCTGTTCACAATGCAAACCAGTTCGGACGATTTACACCAGATAATGTTCCTGTTTCGAAGTGCTGGCTTTAATAGACAACATATGCCAATCATATTCAAATTAATCTGCAATATTATCCAATCATCGTACTTGGATACCTCGTGATTAGCGGTTAAACCAAAGAGCACGCGCACAATGTGTGTGATATTCAAAAGAGCATGTGGCATGTGGTTTGTGACATTTGATGAATGAAAATTAATTTTTTAACGATAGCTGGGGATGAATATAAGCTATACGTTACAAAACCCGTATCGGTCTATTAATTATTTAAGCATTTCTATTATAAAGTTTATATGCGCATGCCTTAAGGCATTCCAATGCAGTGTTTTGAATTCCAATCAGCGAAAACAAGTACAGTGCTACGATATCTTTTTGTACTTTACAACGTAGTTTAGTTTATCATATGGGTTTGTAATTGTTATATGGACGTAATAGTTCGGTTGTATCTTTTTATGTGATCCATACTAACTTCCCTAAGAACCTTATAACTTCAGCTCTGTTGGAACGAATCTCAAAGTTTGATGAGAGAAAGAGACGTTGATAAAAAAAATCCGCATGCAACGATGGCAATGTATCAAGGCCTTAAACTTTCGCAGCTTCATATGTTTGATAAAAAAATAAGGCGTATTCTTTAAGTATGTGAGGCGACAGCATCCCACGTTAAAGCTGCATTCCCGTAGAAAGGAATGTTCGTGATGGCATGTGTTGACAGTACCATATCTATATCTAATCATAAACATCATCATCATAATAATATAGAACGCGCATACCACTTCAAAGATACATTGCTCTTCAAGTTCATAATACAATTCTGAAATGAATTTATACTACTAATAATCGAATTTAGTTGACTTGTGTTTAAACATTAAAAATGATACAAATATAAAATTAAATACACTGAGAATAATTTGTCATGATGATATACACAATGTAAATACATCTTAAAAAGAGGGATGCCTTTTTTTTTTTTTAATTTTTAATATTTTGTATACACTTCATATATTTTGTTCCATATAACACCAACATTTAAATTTATGTATGGTTTTGACTGTTTATTAGAGTAAAAATCGTTCATATAGCGTTTTGCTAATTACATAATTTCGTTATTATATTTGAGAATTGAATAGTTATTTTCTGCATGTCATCGGTGTCTGAACTGTCGGGAAAGTTACGCCTAATCGGCGTTTATGCATAACTTAGGCGTAATTTTCACGACATTTTATACACCGATAAAATGCAAAACATTACTAATCAATTCTTATAATGACTACCTAAAATGGATATAAACTGTAATTTTAACTTTCTAAGGGTCACAACTGCTCCTTTTGTATTTTTTTTATCGAGTGACGTGTAGCCCCTGACGGGGGAATCCCCGTTTCAGTTTCGGTTTAATTTTTTATATCTCGTCAGACATTTCAGATAGCTGTGGATCATTTTGGAGTGGACTTTCTTGTAAAAACATTTCAAAGTTCCCAATGAATGAGTTAAAAAGTTTATCGTCTACAACACCAAAAAAAGCCATTAATCAGCCATTTTGTTTAGGAACTTTAGTAAACATCGCAAAAAGTTCGCGGAAAATTACTACGCAATTTCGAGAAAAGTAAATGAGGAAGTTAACATCTTAAACGTTCGCGCAAATACATGACGTCATTTGCAAACAATAAATGCACAAGTAGTACGGTCATGAATACTAATGATGTAATTTGCATATGCAGTCGGCACTTCGGGGTAGGAATGACTGGTCATATTGGCGGATTAAATTATATTCACACCACGAAATTTAATATCAAAATAATGATACAAATTATGCATTAAATATTGCTGATAAATGGTTTTGAGGCTTTTATAAATTTCACCATACCAATTATACTTAAAAGTATCAGAGGATCATTAATTTTAATATAATACATGGAACCGACGTCAATGTAACCTTATCGTACCAAATGACACTTATGGAATATGTTCAACAGTTTAATAGATGTTGGTATATTTTTGTTATTTTTCAGAATATTACATGTTGCTCTCCGTCTTTTGCTAGATTATTTAAATACATTTGAATATGCATACAATTAGGTCATATAAAGTCTAGATATGCGCTAAGGAATAAAAAATTCAAATGTTTCAATTAAAAAAAACGAAACATTTTATCCCAGCCGATGTGAAAATATACCACAACTATACTGTTCGAAATTTATTTCCGCAATAAAGGTACACAAACTGAATGTTGTTCCGTCCCAATCCACTGGTTAACGGATTTACGTATAAATAATTGTAAAACAAGAGCACCACCTGTGGTTGAGACCGTTGTATTTTTAACAAGATTAAGCGATGACAACAGCAAAAAATAACAAAAACAGTACTAAGGATACTTAGTCTAAAGGTTGATGTTCCAATACGTTCTAAGAAAAGATCACCTCAATAAAAAGGGCTATGTATTTATTTAACAATGTGTAAGAAAGAACTCGGAAACATCTGTAGAGTGTATTGTAGAGACGAAACGGAATAAAACCATTGTTGTCTACTACTTTATGTGGCTAGTGCGATTGACATTGTATGTTTGAAAATGCAGATCGAACGTATAAATTTACTAATGTCTTTACAACAATGGATCGCATCGTTTTAAAATAATTCTTTTAACAGACGTAAATGTATTTGGAACTTTAGTAACATGTATTTTAAGACAAACCTCGTAAAAAATATATAAAATATCCGACATGAATGCCTATTTATGCGCACGATTATGTCCAATCGAGTGTCCTAAACATAATGTCACTGTGTACGTTTGTCTCGTGATGTGACAGAGTAACTGAATTCTGGTCATATGGCTACAGTTGCACGGCTTTAATTAAAGGTCGTGCCTATAATATTAAGACTCACGGACATTTCCTGGCAGAAGTAATTCAGACTGATATATGTGTTAGTACGTGTAACTTTACCAGATATCAAACCAGATGTATCTTGTTCGTTTTACGGCAAAACAAGTAGTATTGGTCTCTGCTCTACATATCCAAATGCTGCTTTCACGCTACCGAATTACGATTATCTAATAAGAAAGTTACTGTCACCGCAGAGTCATCGGTGCTTTATCGAAATGCCATTATGGTTATATATGTATCTGAATTACGTAAGAACTACATTCATGAATTCTTCAACACACAATACAGGAAATTTACTAAAATATAAATTCGGCCAGGACTTTCAAAACTCATAATCATCTAGTAATGACACTTTGCGGATAAAAACATTGGCGTTCAAACCTTTTCATATGTTGGCGCTTGTTTATTCCCATCTCTTTCTTTAGGTTATGACAAATGAAAATGATACAGAGGAGAAACGAACACGGACTGGTATCCTATTGTCAATGTATACATATAGTCAGCTTCCGAAATCATTGGTTATGAAAACATTATCGGTTTTATTATATGGAAATAAATGTGGTCGCTACACAATTTGTAACAGCAAATGTCTAAAACGATAAATATTGAGTGAAAATAAATTAATTTAAAACAGAATCAACATATTATTGAACACAATCTTAGATCTCGTTTTCTACGCGCCATAAAATAACAACCTTTCGTTTTGTTGTATCTTGTTCAATAAATCAATTTAATTCACAGAAAATTATTGATTGATTTTCAAGAAAAGCAACATTCAAGTACCTCTAGAGCTGCTGCAGCATTGCGAACGAATCTCCTTTATTAGTAGTGTAACAGATAATCAATCCTAATTATACATATGAAATGCAGCTTACCGTGGTATTTTAGCGCAGTTATGCACATATTCACTCCGAAACCCGTAACGTATAACAGAAGAAACATATGACATGGCAGAATTTCAGAGCAAAGGTTTTGTGAAATGTGCAACACCGTTGAAATTATAAACGAATTACATTTCGTGTATGTTTATTTATGTGCACATAGCATTATAATTGTTTACATTGTACATGCATTATATTGTTGTTAGGGGCAAATACTACGAAATAAAATCAATACCGAATATATTAGATTAAGAACGAAATATCGTTACTCAATGGAACTGATAATTTACTGAACATATACGTACGTGCCATTAATAAAATAAATGCGTTTAGTCATTCCGAATGCCATAACTTCTGTTTTTTTGACAAAGATGTATTGTAAAAACTTTTATACTGAACACGGTTTTTGTCGGAAAGTGACCTTAGCAAGCGTTGTTAAAAACCCAATAGCGATCCGTCACTTGTATGTCACATGTATGTGTATCTGCGACGTATATTTAATGAGCTACAACTTGACACACTGGCTGTGAACGCAAAGTACACCATGTACCCTCGAAAGAACATGGTTTTACTCAAGAAGAGAATGACTGCTAGCGTTGCCCTTACTAGACCGTGTAATTGACATACCAATCAATTAGAGGCGCTTCCTATTGTCCGCCCTGTCATGCGATGTTCACCAATCGACCGGAAACTGTCAGTGATAGCTTCCAAATTAACGTAGCTTAGGTCAAATGTGAGATTCATATTTATTCGAAGATAGCGTATGTTTGCTCAAACGGACTGGTATCGGTTCAGTTTGCAACATTGAAGCTATTTACGTAATCGTTTGATATTCAGTTACAGATTTAGTCATTGTCTGACTCAAAATAATATTAAGCTGTCTATCCACAAAATACATGCGCTTTATTTGTGTTATCCGTGATTAAATAAAACATTTCATCGAAATAAAAAGTACACTAATCCGTTGCAGGATTCCATAGGAGCAACATATAAAGTATTTGTTCTAATACTCATATCTACCTGTACCATTACGCACTTTCACTTTGACTAGATATATAATACAATTACGTTACATTTACAATTTGAGAAGGTTTGTAACAAGTATCTACCTAATACATCGACGCAGCTGTTCTTATCTTTTCTTCTGTCTAAATAAGGCATATAGAATGAGCTCTAGAAATTAATGTGCTGCTATGTATGGCGCAATGTGTTTAATGTCTTACAAACATAGCATTTACGTAGGAATTACAATAATTATGGGAAATAATTCATTTATATTATCAGTTGTTAGAAATGAGTTAAAGGAACAATGTGTGGTCATTGAAGAATTACATGCAAATGTGTTGATATCTTTGGGGTATATTATAGATTAAAACTAGTTTTATGGTCAAATGTCCGTAGTTATGGGACCTGGTGACCAGATGTATTTTAATTCACTTAAATAAGTATTGTCTGTTTAATTTTCACTGTTTCAATAAAACATATATCTTAACAAGTGTACATCCTGTCAAGAAACATTTAAATTAGATTTGTGTAAAGTGATAGTGGGTAGGTATTATTGTACACATATAGCATCTTCGTACACATTAGGCAAGTTTTTCGAGTAGCAGTTAACTATATGTGGAGATTTAGACATATTACAAACTACGATCTGATCAAAACAAAAAATATAATAGTAGCATCCATGCAAATATTCAAAACTTATGCACAGACAAACCAGTCATTATTATTGAGTAAGCTGCGGAGAAGATTTTTTTTCTTTTAAAATATCAATCGGGAACCATTGTGTTTCGCGCAATGTCTCAGAAAAGTTCCTAGTATATTGGTCGTTGTCTCTTAGGTACCGAGTAATCGTTTTAACACTTGGACATATTGTCTAAAGTGGATGAATTTTCCTGGAATATAGTTGCACCCTAAACGAAATGTATATATTTAACATGTCATTTGTACAAATGTTGAAATCGTAATTTATGTGATGATAAACGTACATTAACTTTGAAATACAGTAAACGTTGAAGTCGCCTTACTTTGGAATGATCAGGTCACGTAAGTTTGTAATACGACGGCAACTACACATTTAATCCAATTATTTATTATTTGCCTTTCAGTGGTATCGTTGAAACCATTTTGTAGCACAATATTTGTATCCAATAAAGTATCTGCAGCTGAAGATAAGAAATTGTTCTGTCATTTGGTCTTCAGTGTGGAGCAACCATTATCTAAGCTAATCCAAATTAAGACCAATACCTTCGTCATTCGGAAGCTATCGGCTACAAGATACGTGTACTGGAAATCAATCACCAAATGTCATTTACCCTTTTACAGTGTCCATTAAAACGTATTGATTTATATAACAAATATAAATATTTAAAAAATCCGAATGTCATACTTACTAAGATTGTGTTCATATATGTACCTAATTTATTGTGTTCCTTAATCAACACAAATGTATGTATTACTAGTTTGACAGTGTACAAGTTGTTGTCTGATGTAAACATACACGTAATTTTAAGCCACTGGTAATGTACATTTGTATATAGGTGTACGTTTCCATTTCGTTCCAAACGTTGAACTGTTTTCTAATACAACCGTGTGTGCAACCGGTTGGCGTCCTCGCTATTGCAGAATACTAAACATAAAAGACGATCTACAACTGATCAGTTTACCTAGAAAATAATAATACCATCTCCAGCTGGATACGGGGTTAAATAGTAAGACGTAAACACGCATGTGGACGAACAATTTAGATTCATTAATAAGGAATTTCATCGCGAAAGTTTTTCAGTTGTTGTCAAACAGCGTCCGTCGTCTTTTTGTGTTGTTGGCTATAATTGTGATACACTGCTTAAAGAATAACCGTTATATCCGAGTGTACCTTTTTTCTGGGAACGCTAGATATTGAACAACAACGGTGAATTGCTTTTATATGTGCTTTATACATTATTAATTGCACACCTTGTTAACTAAAGCTACGTAACATGACAGCTTACTGACAAAATGTGTATGTTCGTCAGTGTTGTAATGCAGGTTATAAGTATGTTTTGAGTTTTGTAATTTAGTTCAGGTAAAATTGTGTTTGGGTATTACATGTATTTGAATAGTGCAATGTCGCGACTTTTAAGAACATTATTGCTACGCTGACTGCATATTTCGATAGTAATCCAGGACATATTTAATGCAAATAGAACGAACATATAATGGTTTTGGTCGTTACCCTAAAAAATATTGGGGATTATTCTTATAAAAATTTAAATATATCAACAAGCTCAAGAAATGCAAGACACTCAACAAAATAAAACGTATATAACTTACATATAATTTCTTGCAAGTGTCTGTCTTTTATTCTAACGTGATACTTGCGATACTAACTCATGATACTTTTTTCTGTAGACAAAAACACAATTATCGTTATTAAACTACTCAATAAACAACGCAGAAATACGTCCCGATTCTGAGCGGAGCAAGGTAAAAAGCACATGTAGTTCCAACTACAATTGCAAAAATATATGTCAAATCATGTTACAATCGAAATTGTCGTTCCGATGCGTGGCTTTTATGCATCTTGGGCTTACAATTCAGAACTCCAACGCGTTGTTTATTGGGCGACAATGTGTAAAATCTCAGATAAATAACGCTAAGTCTATCTTAATAAAAAATAACAAACAAGAACCCTTCAGCATACAATTTACGAGGCATTAAAAATATGAAAACTATTTGGCGTCATTGTTTAATATTATGTCTGATAATACACCTTATTTTTTATATTTTATAGGTTTAATTGATGCTTTTGTTCTCCCAAGTCAGTCGATGTCTGACTGAAATGTTCACTGCAGACTGAAATATATTGTACTGTGGTAATATGACTGCAAAAAAAAAACAACGATTTCGTTTCTGTTTATCATACCATAATTGTTCTCCGCGAATCGCATTTAAATGATAGGAGGATAGACGCCCCTTAATTTAATTTTGAAAGTCATATAGAGGCAATTGTATTATCTTTAACATATATGCTTTTAGCAATGTTTTTAGTAATTTTGGTCTATATAGCTATAAGTCACTAAATTACTTTGTAAATTTATTTGCTGCTTAGGCATTCTGTTGTCAATTGAAATGATAAATTTTGTATATAAACCAATAAGATGTATCACAAAAGACATACTTATAGTTGCTTTTAATTGATGTTCGAAACTAGGGCATATCAATAATTATATAAATTTTAAAGAAAACGTTAGATCATGTAGTTGGATTTCACACACGTTCACAAAAGTGTTGTATCCTATGTAACAACACTTTACATTTAATACAGAACATAATCGTTTCAATGTACGTCACAGTACGTCCTTCTGAACCTCCTTGGTTAAACTATTTTCTCAAATGCAAAATTAGAAAGAGAAAACGACTTTACAGACAATCTAGACGCAGTAACAATATTTGAAGCTGGGTAAGGTTTAGAAATTTTAGAAACAAAGTCATTAAACTTATCCGTATTGCAAAACAAGACTTCATTAACCAGCTTGCCTCAAAACTAAATTCAAACACGTCGACTTCACGGTCTTGGTGGACATAACTCAAGCAATTTATTAATCCTAAGCGAA
This sequence comes from Congeria kusceri, assembly GCA_027627225.1. Lineage (NCBI taxonomy): Eukaryota > Metazoa > Mollusca > Bivalvia > Myida > Dreissenidae > Congeria > Congeria kusceri. The sequence continues at coordinate 86,816,747 of CM051024.1, forward strand.
GCTCAACAATCCCCTCACTCTGTACAGGTAACACAGTTTTTACTTCAAACGATGAAAAGGCAGATTTGCTTAACAACTTCTTTGTTAGTCAGACGTTCCTGGATGACTCAAATTCCCCTGTTCCCCACCTTCTCCCTCAATGTGACTCCATATTGGATACTTTTACTTTTTCAGCTGAGGAGGTATCCCATATCCTGAGATCATTACCAACGGGTAAAGCATCAGGCCCTGACGGTATAAACAACATTTTATTTAGAGAACTATTCCAAGAACTATCATCACTGCTTGCAACTTTTTGTGATACTTCGCTATCCACCCGTCTTGTTCCATCTTCCTGGAAGTATGCATTTGTTACACCTATTTTTAAATCAGGTGACGCATCTCTCCCATCTAACCATCGACCTATATCTCTTCTCAGTAATGTTATCAAAGTTCTTGAACGCTTGGTCTTCCATAAACTGTATAACCATCTACTTCAGAATTCTATTCTAACACCTCTGCAGTATGGATTTATCCCAGGTGACTCAACAACAAACCAACTTTCCTATCTCTACAATACATTATGTGGCGCTCTTGATTCTGGGAAGGAGGTTAGAGTGGTCTTCTGCGACATTAGTAAAGCATTCGACCGTTAATGACCTCGATAAAATTACATCTTGTGCCAACAGCTGGCTAGTGAAATTCAACCCATCTAAAACAGAATAACTCATAATATCTCGAAAAACCGTCAAACCACAGCACCCACCGCTACAAATGAATCATCAATACATCAAAGAGGTCATCTATCACAAACATATTGGCATCATATTATCGTCCAATTGCACTTGCCACTCGCAAATTGAATACATCACAGCCAAAGCATGGAAAAGTATAAACATTATGCGAAAGCTTAAGTTTACTATTGACCGTTAAAGCTTAGAAACGATTTACACTTCTTTCGAACATCCTATTTTAGAATATGGTGACATCATCTGGTCAAACTGTACTCAGTATGAAAAGGACGAATTAGAAAAGATCCAACTAGAGGCAGCCAGAATAGCCACCGGCGCAACCAAACTAATCTCTAAAAATCTTTTATATGAATCAATCGGTTGGGAAACCATGGAGTCGCGCAGATCTTAATATAGCCTAACTCAATTTTTTAGCATGAAACATAATCTTACACCACCCAGACTCCATTCGGGTACCTCTTTGTCGCACGTCCACTTTCCGCAATTCCTTCTTGCCACACACAATATCTCTGTGGAATAATCTGCCTCCCGAAACGCGAAGATCTACATCAATTGCATCTTTCAAAAATTAATAAGACCAAATAGAACCGCAACACCCCTCCACTTTTACCACGGTCCAAGAATACTCCAGGTCCTCCACTTCCTTCTCCGGACAATCTGCAGTGTACTAAACAAACACTTATTTGATAAAAATATCGCTGAGTCTTCGTTTTGCCGTTGTGGGATGGTCGAAGACAACTACCATTTCTGTTTTTCTTGCCCGGCCTTTAATAATATAAGAACAGCACTTATGCAATCAGTGATCCCTTTTTGCCAGCCTTCTAGAGAAAATGTCCTCTCTGGCAAAGCTACTATGGATACTGACTCTAATAAAGACAGCTTTGACGCTGTTAAACTTTTTAGTTAAAAATCCAGTCGATTTTAGGCAGTCACACACACACTATCTTCCTCTTAACTATAAACCACATTATCTTTTACATTATCTCTTTCATTATATATCTCTACATCGAGTGTTGCAGGTTGCTTCTTCGTTTTTATTTTCATTATTTATTTATTTTGTTTTATATATAAGTAATTTGTTTTATTCATTTGTCTATTCTTTCTTGTTACCAGTTCTCTCTGTACTATGATATTTCCTAATTCACCCTTATTATCCACAGCATATTTACACTTTATCCTCCAGCTAGTCATATCATAACACTTTTATTTGTGTTTAGTCGAGCCTCTTTACACATACATAATCACGAATTTCAAACAAAACCGGATAGAGACTTTATAAGCTTAAAGCTTTCGTCTTGATTCCGTTTCCTCATTACACATGTTGTATTGTATTGTGTTCTCCATATATTACTGTATCTGTATATACATATGTTTAAACTAATCGTTTCAATGAACATTTGTCGACATGATTGATCGGTTAAACGAATTGAAAACGGAAACGGAAAGTCGTGCATACGTAATAAATTGTGAATAACATACTTAACTCGGTTTGGTCTGATTATAATAAAATACTTCTTTACTTGTTTACCGGTACTTATATATTGCAGGTGCAGTTGTAAAAAAGCATACGCTATGGGGCACGTTTCGAATTGCCATCTTTAACTCATCCATTACTTAACTCAATCCTGTATTGTTTATATGTATTATTTAAAGCATTTCAAAGGATTTTGTATTCCGATCAGTAATGATATTATTGCAGTGCTTAGACATCTACGTGCTCTTTAAAATTTTATGTCATATTATATTAATAGTTCTTGTTTTGATGTTAAAGTATCAAAATATACATGCATTACATGCCATGCAATGTGACAGCAACAGCGTTGAAACGGATATAAAAGAATGTTGATCATACACATCTAGTCCTGGTTTCATTTCATTCCCTTCAAAGTTGGGGATGAATCTCAATATATTCAACTTGCGCAGCTAACTTACCCTGCTGAAAATGCCACGTTGTCTACAGGGTGTGAGGGTATAACAACCTGTTACTAATGCTAAAGCTACCCGTATGGTCAAATTTATGATGTCATCCATTAGCATGACAATGCACAGTTTGCAAAACAATGTATTTTAATTACAACTGATAAATTGTTTATAAGTATTTGTTTTATTTCTATACACGTCAGTTCTCGAGTATTATAACAATACATTAATTTTTATCATGTGATGACAACAATTACTGTGTTACTGAAGCTAGAATTCTCATTATGAAATAAATTGCATCATTTAACATGATGATAAGTATTTTACATTAAATATTGCGTATTTATATGACTTTAAAAAATTAGATTTTGAAACAAAAAGCGAATGTGCTCACGCCTCGACATAAGAGAAATTTAATATTCAAATTATACAATAAAACTTGCTGATAGATGGCTGGACGTCTTTTATATCGGTCACCATACCAATTATATACTTAATGTATCAGATGGTCATTAATTCTGAATCTGATTCATCAAACATGCAACCGACGTCAATGTAATTTATCGTACCTTATGACGCGTAAATCGTACCGCATGACGCGTATAGACTCTTTTTAACAGTTTAATAGATGTTGGTACATTTGTGTTATTGGCAGAATAATGCATATTGGTTTCCGTTATTTGCTAGGTAATTCAGGTACATTTGAAAATGGGTACAAGTTAGCCTAGCAAGTTCTCTGTATAAACATGTATAAATATATGCACGTTGTCGAGGCAGTTGAGTTCGAACAGGTCAATATTAATAATTGACATGCAAAGTGAAACGTTAACGATAGACTGCTTTAAATTCGTTCTCGGAATAAAAGAACTCACGATGAATGTTGTTCAGTCAATTTACACTTGGTAATCTACACTTTAATTTACTTTAAAACAAGAGCACCACCTTTTCTCTTTTTAACAAGAATAAGAGTGCTGACAATAGCTAGAAACTAAAAGAAAACTTTGTATAAATGCTGTTGTTCCATTCTAAGAAAAGAGCACCTAAACAAAAAGGGTTATTAATCAATCAAAATCTATTATAGAATCATGGTTATTAAACCTCATTATTCGGAAGATGCAAACCAAGTTCTAAGGCTATAATTGGTTCCAATAAAAGCGGACCTAAACGCAAAACTCAGCCACAGAGATTACGTCGACGACTCTCATGCGACGACAATAACCGTTTGTTGTTGTTGTTTTGTCTCTAAAAAATCAGAGAATGTATGGTTGTTGCAATACGCTACCTATTAAAGCCAAATAATGCAGTTAAAATACGCATATAGTAGTAACTAGTAACCAACACGCTTTGTTGAACATCTTAAACATTTTAACAGTTTCCATAATTTTGTGATTCAAACACGTTTTGTAAACAGCAGCTAAAGTAAAATGCAGTATCATATATCACCGGACCAAACAATTCATGCGAACTTAAGTATAATATAAGGATTTTGTAAAACATGATATACGTCCAGGATGCACCAGAAGAAGAAGTTATCCATTTAGACTGATATAATTATGTGTTATTTGGTGTAACTTGGCCAAATATCAAACCAGATAAATCTAGTTTATTTACGGAAATGCAAGTGTGGTAATTGTCTCTGCTCTACATATCCAAATGCTGCCTTCACTCTACCGAATTACGAGTGTCGAATAAGAAAGTTTCTATCACGTCAGAGTCGTCTGTACTTTATCGAAGTGTCACTTATGGTTATATATGTACTTGAACTGTATCATGATTGAAGAATTCGTTAAGGTGACACTCGTCTGTTTCCACAGAACAGACATTGCTTGTGTATAATAGAACATTTAGCAAAACATTTATTTCAACCTGGCTCTACCCACTGGCGTCTAGTGATGAAACAAATATTGCCGTTCAAACCTGTACATATGTTGGCGCCTGTTTCTTCCCATCTCTTTCTTTAATAATGGGCAAATCAAAATGATATAAAGGAGAAGCAAACACTGACTAGTATCCTTTTGTACATGTACACATCTGTACAGCCTCTGAAATCGGTGTTTATTAAAACATACAGGTTTCGATTATGTGGGAACAAAATTTAATCTCCACACAGTTTTGTAACGGCATATATCCGATGCAATAATTATCGGTTGTAAATATCGGATACAATATGCTGCATGAGTTAAACAGTGCTAACAATTATTACTGAACAAAAACATAATCTTTTCAACGGGCCATACAAATAACCATGGATTTCTTTACTCGTATATCTCGTTCAACATATCTGTTTCAATTTGAAGAAAGTTATTCGTGACTTAAAGAAAGAGCCAAGTCCATGTACCTCTAGAACTGGTGTAGTATTGTGAACAAACCTCATTAATTAGTAGTGCAACGGGTAATCACTCTTTTATATGAATATCAAATATACATTACCATTTTATTCATACTCAAATGCAGACGCACCTACACGTATGTACACATACATGTACATATGCCTTTCAGAACCAATGACGGGTAATAGAACCAGACATTTAAAACGTCAAACTTGAGAGCAAAGTGTTTGTTTCCAATTTGCAACCCTGTTGAAATTGGAAACGAATTACATTTCTTTATTTATGTTTCTATATGTACACACTACATTGTATTATATAATGTCAGGGACCGGAGGCCGATATCACAAATACACGAAATAAAACGAATACCGAATACGTCAAGTCAATAATGAAATATCGTTACTCAATGGAACTGATTTCTACATTGTTTCTTTCATATATATTTTCCATGTTCACATATTTTGAAGATCTTTTAATGCATTTTTAGAAAATATTTAGTAATTTTCATTTCAGCAAAAATGCTTGCTCATTGATTGGCCAAAAATGACATCTTTGTTTTGATTGTAATGATTAATTGTAAGAAAACAATAGGTTAAATGGTGAACAAATTAATATATCTTTTGCCGAAAATGCATTTTTATTCAGTGTTATGCAAAAAACAAAACACACTACGTTTCTTAATAATTTTGACCTTAGAAAAATATGCATAATTGTACAGTAGCTTACTACACTGGGAAAAATAAAACACGGGGTGACCAATTTTGTTTTCGAGAAAATCGGTATATCAACAATGCCCAAAACGTATTGGATTTTTTCTTTAAAACATATGATGAAATTACAATTACCAAACAAACAACACGATAGTGCAACACAATTAATAATTATGTTATATATTTGATTCTATTACATGTAGTAACAACACTCGATAATAACAAGAACACAGAAGTTATTTCAGCCACATTACCTCAACATTCATAGCTATGTGAGATAAGTATGTGGCTGGGTATACCAACGTTTGTTTTCAGTGAACTAACAAACTGCACAAACCACAGAGTTACAAGACACACTGCTACTATTAGTATAATGAATATATTCGATTCTTTAAGAAACACTAGTCGATATTAACAATGTTCACACTTTTTATAAGATATTTTATATGTCAAGATATATCTTATTTGTGTAAAGTAAATAATTTTTTCCGATGCAAAAAGTTATGCACAAAAAAACCCACTGAAATCGTCTTTAATCAATTACTTCCAAGGATAGTGCGTTTAAACTTCCAGATAGCCCGAGTCCGTATTCACAAAGCTCATTACGTAACTTTCTTAAACCCATATAACTTAAGTCTGTAGCTGTTTCATGTATAAGTATTTTTTCCTTAAAATGTTTTAAACTAGTAACTAGTGCTTAGATCTTTACCATTTTACCCTTATGTAAACAGAAACTATTGGATTTCACTTTAGACATTTGGTCTGAAATTTTCACAAAAGTCCAACTTAAGTTACTAAGATTTCCCTTAGGAGCTTATTGAATACCAGCCCAGGACTTCAGTTTAATTACAGAGGTGTCTTGCAAAAACTCAGTATACTGAGCACGGTGTTTGTCGGAATTGACCCTAGCAGTCGTTGTTATAAATCCAATAGCGATCCGTCAATTGAATGTCGCCTCGTATCTGTTATGCATATTAAATGAGCTGATAATATCCCATGGGACTTGGACAAGTTCCCTTCAAATGCTAGCAGCACTTTCGGCGACTGCACTCGTTTACACCGTTGGAGATTCATAATTGCAATGTATAAAGTATGTACAAATTTATATCATACGGTCAACAATGCATGGTTTCGGACAATCATATCATTAGCACGTGCGTTTAAATGATGCCAAACTAAACATCTAATAGTCGCATTGATGCGTATCAAGAAGATTTCTTGGCAAATTTCAAATATTGATAAATAAATCTCTTTAGACATATAACTATGGACTTACAATTACAACAGAACAATTGTTGCAAACTGCGCAAAGTGTTATATTGGGGTAACAATGTGACCATGTTATATTATCTAGTCATTACAGTTATTAAATGTCCTTTTATAAAGTACTCATTATGCTACTGATTTCTAACTGTACCGAATGATTGGCGTTTTTTCAAGTCTGGGACGGCTTATTAAAATCCCCCATTCCGAGAGTTTTAATCTTAATTAAGCTGTTTAACGCCTTACAGTTGGCAATTTATCTATATATGGATCGATGAAAATTGCGCCAGTTCTTGCCATAACTAACAGAAAAATCAATACTAATGCCGGCTTATTAAGATTTGTAATTACTGTCAATTTCTCTGTATTATAGTCAAGTTAATGTACGAAGCAGATATGAAGAAACAAATTATATCCACGTGCGTACTATATGTCATAAATTGGGATGTATGACTTAGACGAACTATTATATAACACACGTAAAAACATGAGCAAATAAATGTAGTAAACATGTGTTTGATTCAATTTGGGTTTAACACCTGAATGCAGTTCACCTAACATCCAAATGGCAAAAGAAATTTTTCTTTGATTGTGAAAATATGTTTTGTTCGTTTTTTTTTCTATACATGTAGGCATACCCAAAGCAATGTACTCAATATGCAACAGCATTGTGTTTTATGTTAAGAAATGTGTGGATCAGATCAACAAGTCATGTATATTCAATGGGTGTACAACTATGCACGAAACTTGTTCTGTTCAATTGCTACCTTCTTTAACAAACCTCCTTGTGAAACGTCATTTGCGAGCAATGGTTCATATAACATTTTATGATCTACTAGTAATATATAAAAAAGACATATGATGAACGCACAATTACACATATACAAATGCAAATTATGTTGTTGAAATTTTTAGTAGTTTTAAAATGTGTTAAATAAAGAAATGTTAAAGTTGCGACAATAATACGTGTGGTAATAATTGCAGGGCATTAATATTCCGTCTGATCGGGCAGCTTTGTTGATCAAGGTCACATGGACACTGTTATAGAGTTTTATTTTAAGGCCTTGTGTTTCCTAATCACACACTGGCAGAACCAATTCACTAAAACGACTGATATAAATAGTCGTCTTGTTGAAACAGTGGTAATTAAACAAACTGAAATCAATTCAGAACATTCCAATTGATGCCATTGTTTGATTGTGTCATCAGGTCCCAGGACTATGAACATTCGACCATAAGAGTTGTTATCATTTAATAATATACCCCAAACAAATCCACACATGACATATTTTTCGTCGTAACTAAACAAAACAATATATATTTAGCTCGTAGCACTTAGACCACAAAGCATTTTATTTTTTGATGAATTTGCTCTAATTTGGAACCCTTCGAAGTCTAAAGCAACGTTTTCAAGGCACGTACGTATTTGACATACATTGTTTCTTTCTAAACATGAAGAAAAGTAGGAAATACACATTCATTTTAAGTATTGTTATGATACAGGAATAATGACACTTCAGAGAAATCGTCCGAAGATTTCAATTCAATTCAATTCAATTGGGTTATTTGCTTCATGGCCACCGGCCCTTGCATATATATACACACATGCATAAACACATTAAAATACACATATAATCGTAGACTAATAGATATACATGGCAATATTTCTTATAACTTTTTCGTCACGAGAACTCATTGCTTTATTAAATTTATTGATTGTAGGGGATTATGTAAAATGTGGTATCAATATACTTTACACGAAGCTCTTCATAGAAAGGACATATAAGCAAAAAATTGTATTCATTTTCAATACAGGATTTACACAATGGACATAGTCTTCTATTTCGGTCTAAGTTTAAATATCGTCCTTGTTCTATCATGAGTTGATGCGATGATGTTCTAAAACAAACATATGCGTTTCTAAATTTACGAATTAAAAGTACGTTAAGATATTTTTCCAATTCTAAATCTACTTTAAATCTCGTATGTGTAACCAGCTTAGGCGTATTATTGCAAGATTGAGACCATGTCTGTAAAAATATATCTTTTAATCTCTGAAAATAATTAAACAAAAATAAGTTTGCATTTACAACACCTTATTGATTCCAAACATACCCAAATCCTATAGAAAACAAATGTTCACGTAACGATGATACCCAATTTTTATAACCTAAATCGTCATATGTTTTAAGCATTTCATAACATTTTTTAACATTCCGATTATATGGCATTTTTAATATACGTAACCAATATTTAATAACACGTCTGCGTGTAAAAATGTGTACAGGAAATCTACCACAGTCACCTAGTACAGCCATATTACATGTATGCAATGGTGCTGACATAAATCTCTTACAAGCATATATATGTACACGTTCAACAATATCAAAAGATTTTAATCCCCAAAGCTCTGATCCATAAAATAAAATAGGCATAACCTTAGCATCAACTAACTTAAAATAACAACTATGGTCCATTGGCATGTATTCATATAGGGAAGGCAACAACGAAGCAATTGCACGTTTAGCTTTTACAGCCATATTTTCTTCCATTTTATACATTGACAATGTTGAAGAGAAATAAACAAATACATAAGTAAACCCATTAATACATTATAACTTTCATTACAATAATACCATTTTTCCCATATTCATGTAAATAATTTAGTTGTTGGTGCAAACCAAACACAGTGTCAGATGCTAATGCTACATCATCAGCAAATAACAACATAAAAATCTCAACATCATCTGGTGTCAATTGTATGCCCCTTATATTTTTACATTTCAAATATTCATATAGCTCGTTTATAAATAGACTAAACAAAGTAGGGCTTAAATTACAACCTTGTCTTAGACCCATAGGACAGTTAATTAGATCACTTAACATGTAATGTGACCTCACTTTAGTTTTTACTTCCATATAAATACCCTTTACGGCGTTTAACAATTTTCCACTTATATTATTTTATATTAATGTTCGGTATAGTCTCCCCCTGTCGACGTAATCAAATGCCTTTTTAAAATCTACAAAAGCAACATACACTGTTTTGCCCTTTCTACATACATATTTATTAATTACTGAGTATAAAACAAATGCATTATCTATTGTCGAATAACCCTGTCTAAATCCTGCCTGTGACTCTGTTAATCGTCCATATGCCTCAACGTAAATGTAAGCCTTTTATTCAAAATATAAATGTATATTTTACTGAAAATATCTATAAGTGTAATACCTCTGTAATTGTCAGGGTTATATGTAGGCCCCTTTTTATGTAACGGTACCATTTTAGAACAAGCCCAATTTTCAGGGAAGTAGCCTGTGCTAAATATCCTGTTCAAAATTACTTTTACGAAAGGAAGAATGAGCTCAATACTGTTTACACAATGTTTCGCTAATAGCACACCAGAACTAGCCTTTGTTGATTTAAACATTTGACCGCTTCTAGAATTTCATTATCTGAAATAAGAGCATTAAAGAGTTCATCCTGACATTTATCACGTCGAAATGTCCGCAGAGCCTTATTTACTTCAGTTTTATAATTCTTACATTCTCGGTCAAACCATGTAGATTTTGTAGCATGATGTACACATCGCCTTCGTTTACAAATTAAATGATTACTACAATTGATTAAAACACCTTCGAATTTTTTTACAATGTCATCTATTGACTCATTTGTATTTTCAAATGTGAACGATAGTGCATCATTTTCTATAAGAGCCTGCAGGTTTTGCTTACATATAACAATTTTATCAGTACTAAAGTCAGTTCTAACTAGGTCATCCACATGTACTTGTTTCTGATTTGAAGTATCACGTTCATAGGCTTTTGTTTTTAGTTTTAACACAATAGGTAAATGGTCAGATGAACTTTCATCATCAACAAACATATCTTGCACAATGTCGAATATTTCAGGACTACCAACAAAGTAATTTATGACACTACAACCGTTGGAGCTTACATATGTGTAATTTCCTTTATCTTTATCTGCCCCACAGCGACCATTTAATACATACAATTCATACACTTTACATAAATTCAACAAATTTCGTCCATAGCTATTTATATGGGAATCGCATGATATGCGATTACTCATACGATAATCTGCAAAAAATAGTTCTTCTAGCTCATAAAAAATTGGCAAATTTGTATTAGTATCAATAAAATCATTTTCTATTCCTGTTCTGGCATTCAAATCACCAGCCAACATAATATGGTATTCCGCGTAATTTATAGTACAAAATAGGTTTTCAATAATCGCAATACCCTTGCTATTACACCCTTCATATGCGGGTGAGGCATCAGGAGGTATATATGTTGCTACTAATAGTATATCTTTAGAGGTATTGAACAGTTGTTTATCAATATTAAAAACCAACCCTGCTTCAAAGTAGCAAAATACGTGAGTTAGGAAACAACTATAGCAGTTTTTTTATACCAACAAACCCCCCCCCCCCATATTTCTACCACCGCGCCAAGAAATTTTAGATGGCGAACAAAACCACATATAATTTGATAATTCGTTAGTCTGTTTAGTTATATCGTCATCTGTTTCCCATGTTTCTAGCAATACTAAAATATCAAATTGCAATAGATATGTGAACATAGCGGGCCTTGGCCACAATCCTAGTCCACATGTGCAGGCGTGTCGCCGGTGTTGCTGGCAACTGTGGCTTGTTGTGCATTTGTGCTAATTTCGCTCCGTTGAACCCTTCGTCTAGCTTTTAAAGTTAATCTATTTTCGACAGAATTGTTTGCCTTTGATAGAGAATACCGTTCTTGAAGTAAGCATTTATACCACGCTGATGCAGTTCTCTGACCTTCGAGCGTTGATACTGAGTAAGTTCGCTAGATATTCGAATGCCTTTGACACGCAGACGATCGCGTATCTTAAACAATTCCGCCTTGGTATCAAATGAATTAAATTTCACCAGAACCATCCGGGGAGTGTTCAAACTGTATTTGCCTATTCTTCTGATATCCATAATGGTGTCGTCTTGAAAGGAATCATTCGGATAGGCAACATTATATACACCAGAAACAAATTTCACCCTTGTTTGATCGATTGTTTCATGTTCATCATCAGTAAGGCCAAAAATACGGAGACTATTTTTTGTTTCAGCACTTTCTAGATTTTCTAAACGCTTTGTAATTTCACACATCTCCGAATTATCACTGTCAAACATGTGCGCTGCTTCCTCGAACTCGGTTTGGAGGTTTTGATGTTCGTTATCTATGTCATCGAATTTCATTTGAAGGGATTTAATATGTTTACCCATTGATTGTAGTGTTTTTCGATATTGTTGATTTTACTGTTGATATTGTTTAGTTCTTGTCGAACACATTGCATATCTTGTCGCACAGCCTGAATTTCGGCGCCTACTGTAGCGATACTATCGTTAGTCTGTTTGTTGTATGCTGCCATTGCATTAACGATATACTGTGTATCTGGGTTCATGTAAGGGCCAGGGTAAAAACCAGATGGTGGGGGTGAATGTGGTCTGCTTGCATTTTCGCCATGTGTAGGACCATTGGTTGGACCGGGGTTTTCTTCCACATCACTTGCTAATAATAGTAGTCGTCGATGGAAGCCTCGGTATAAACACGAGTAGTCAGCAGTTTCGCCGTATACATTCATAGCATTTGTACAAAGTACAAAATGCGCAGACAAATAAGTGTGAGCATTACTGTCAACAAAATTCAGTACACAGTCTCTGGAAAACAAAAGGCTCTTTACATAAAAGGACAGCCCTAAAACAAATAGTAGACATATGAGTGATCTGAAGTGAACATCGGTGCCATGAGTGCACGGGTTATACTGTTCGCCGTTACAATCTTGTGGTGCACGTGAACACGGCTGTGTAAAACCTCTTATTCGTATACGATATTGCTTAATGTCGACACCCATTGCAATATAGTCACAATAGCGATTTATCTATCGACTGAACACGGTATGCTCCGCTCCGCTCTATTGACAACGCTGACCAATGCTTACTTGTGAAACTACTTCGTCACGGTCAGTGCGCACTATAAATATCTATTGTGGATATATACATGTCTATATGGAAAAAAATGTTTGCAAATACCTCTTCTCCAAAGTAATATGTCCAAACTCTAACACAAGCCAACACTTTTAAATATCAATCATAACATGCTGTCCATGTTTTATATATGTCCGATGTGAATATAACTATTAAATCACATTTAAACTCCCACAGATAAAACACGTCCTGCTGTACCGACTGTCCCTTAGAAACCCTTATAATCATCCGCTGGTCTTTTATTTGAGGCAAGTGACCAGTTGCTCGTACAAAACAGGACAACACATACAACACAACACACAACATAAAAATGATTAAAACTGAATATATGAGCCTGAATTAAGTTAAAATTGTGGTTTACTATTTTTTGACACTATGAGACGGTTTTAGACGGTCGGCGAAGCCCCGCCGTCTGTTAATACCACAAATCTCGGGCGTGTATCGATTTTGACATGGCACCGTAGAACGCACTTGTTCAATACACTGCGGCGGTTTCTTGTTACATTGCGCCAAATAGTGCATATTATTATGCTGTAGTTTAGTAAGAACATGTACAATTGTGACTGTTTCACTAAACAATATGCAAGTTTGTTTCAAATGCAATTTTTTTTTACGTGAGTGGTCAATCCGGACTATTTTTATTATTGCGTTTTCAATTTGCGGCCTGATGCCATCTTGATAGTTTATATCGCTTCCTGATCTTCAGAATCCATAAAGCCTGTAAGTAATTTTGTACCTTTTGGTGCGAAATCTTGTTAGTAATTTGATGATCGTAATAACTAGACCGCTATTTCTTGCTAATAATAATCGATTATCACGATTACAGCTTGACCTCAATAAACCATGGTAAAGTAAGCATTTTCTCTTGAAGTACAAATCATACGATCAGTGTCGCGTAACCTGTTTATTTGTTATACTACGGAGTATGATTTGGCCAGGTCATGTAACATCATGGACGCTTGTTGATTTTCATTTTGATTTATAAAATATTAAAGAGAAAACATAGATTCTATATGGGAAAAGAATGGATTTCATTGTAATTTAAGATATATTTTGTATCCTAATCAAAGCTTATTATTATATTATATTTCTGTTTTGCTGTTAATTGCATCGTTGCAATTCCGGATAAAATTCTCGAATTTGGGCACTTACTATTTCGGAGCATGCACTAAGTTTCGTAGCCACGTAAACGACACTTACCCACGATTCGATGGGATAGATACTCTGTCTGCTTTATTTAAAGGAAATACAATAAATTAAACGATTTGCCCGTGCCGGTGCTGGAACCTACCTAATATGTAGATTTTGTATCGAAAAAATAAATATATTTTAGACGGTCGGCAAGTCTTAAGCTGAAAATAAAACGTGCTAACGTTAATACAGGAAAATCGAATCATGCTGTTTTCATAAATATGTACACTTATTTACTTTATGACATGTTGATATGAAATATCAATCCACACTATTGTCTTCCTCGTAGCATGTTCATTTGTATTCTCGCGGTACTTTTAAGCAAATATTTGGAGCAAAAAACAACTAACCAAACATTTTCTTTCAATAACATGCTATACATTGAACATGTTCATGAAAATAACAATTGGAAATTGTGTTTAAAAGTAAAGTATTCGTTTTTAAATCATTATATTTTTCAATGCGCCATGCGGTCATCTTGACAAATTACGTCATCGGTAATCTCGTGGTAACACTTTTGTTTTGAAATAAATTTGCTGGTAATGCATAAACCGACACAAATACCCTTAAAATGGTTGGTTTGTAACCTTTTACAAATATATCAAAACAATAATTTGAGTCTTCATTTATTTTAACTCAAGCAGACGAAAGTGTAAACATTGACTCCCTAATGTCTACTGATGGCTGCAAGCCCTTTGCAAATATTATTTATACTTTCAAAACATATTTACTTGTTTATTTTCGAATGAAATAATGTATATCTTATTATTTTCTAACGTAAACCAAAATATGTTAGATGTTGACCATTAAGCATGAAAATCCGAAGATAAACAATTACAGCGGAAATAGAGATACCGCGAGAATACCGATGTACTGAGTATACTAAAGAACGAGACGCCATTTCAAGCGATTCGACCAGGTGTTTACAAGCTCCAAACAGCATTTGGCATAAACGGAAAATCAGAAAATATCGAATTCTGCCAGTTCATTGTACTAAATCAAACAGTTATTAACATTTCACATCGTGATTGATTACAGTTTCTGCAAAGATGTAGCAGTACAAACAGTCGTTTAAAATTTCAGTAGCCAGTAACCACTTTGGAATGTAATGTGCCTCACCTTCCGGAAACATACGTTTCTATGTCAGATACTGTCATTTACATGCACAATGGGGAGCCGCCCCTATCCATGAAAGGCTGATGTCAACAACTACGATAGATGGATCACAGATGACGTTTTGGTGAGCTTTGCAAAATGGTACCAAAGATGTATTTCAGAATGTCAAAACATCTGTTGCTCCTCTACTCTATAGATAAAGCACACACATTTCACATGTTGTCACACGAGTTTATTGACACTTTCAAAATCCAAATAATTATTACCAAACAGCACATATTTATAACAGAACATCAAAATAATGTGAAAATGTATGCACAAAAAGTATATAAACATACTAGCACATACTTGTACCAATCTTTGACAACCATAGACCATGGAACAGGACACACAAACAAAAAATATTGAATACTTTAAAATTGGGAATTGTTTCGAACTCTATTTGTAATAAGAAACTGGTTGTTGTTTAATACATGTGTTAAGGGTGTTATATAATTGAGTCTGGACGAATATATTACAATCTTCTGGATACTGTCTGTTTGATGTTTGATTTTCAGCTATGGAAATGGCTCTGACGTTTAACTTTCTGTGAAAACATTACACATCCTGTTGTTTGTTTCTTGTTAAGATTTCAGGGTATGAGTTCAAACTGTTTTAATCTCATTGTCTTATCTTTAGGCTGTTGAGGCTGTTGATTGACAGTGAATAACCCATGTGAGTGGAGTGGGCGCCGCGGTATTGTGGAGATCACTGAGCAGCGGACGGTCCAAAAGAAACCTTCGCTGTTGGCACACCTATGTTATGGCTGGTCGACTTAATGGAAATCATCCCCAAGATCTGAGATTTTTCATACCGAGAGCAACTTGAAGATTGACCATGAATTGTATTAGTGTGCTATGAACAGCTTTTATCTTACCAGGACTGCTTATGAAATGTTTAGAATGCATATTTGTTAAATGTGTTCGTCTACTTTAAATTAGCTTCATTTTTCAACAAAAACACAATTGGAAATCTGTCCATTATTGCAAAACATTAATTTAGACTTATGCTGATGTTCACTTTTGATAGATTATTGTATGGACTGGTATTCACAAAGCTCCTAAGGGAAATCGAAACTTATTTATACTTACGTGAAAATGTCGGATCAAATTACTCTTTTTTAACATTTCGGATGCAAATTGCTCTGTGAAATTCGATGATTTCTGTTAACAAAAAGGCACAGCATCGAAGCAATGTTAACTAGTTTAAAACTTTCAAGGAAAAATGATAGAAACGTGAAACAGCCTGAGATTTCATGAATATTTTTTTAAATGTAGATCAGATTTAGTGGGAAGCAAATATGCTCAGTAGTTAGGTCCACGTGACACTACTATGGTGCAAAACAATATAGTCAGATTTTCCGTCAGGGCGGTTCGGTGGGTGGTCGTATACTTTGGGTTTCCACTCTCTTACTCGAAATTGAGCTTCTGTAATGAAACTTCATACAACGATACCTTTTAGTGAGACCTCGCTTGGGCTTGCATATGGGGTGAGTGGGGTTAAGGTCAAGGTCACCATTACTAAAAATAAGAACAACGGTTTCCGCTAAATAGCTTAAGAACAAATTGAGATATATTTATTGAAACTTCATATGTAGATACCTTATGGCGAGACCTCACTTGGGTTTGCAAATATGGTGGGTGGGGTCAATGTCACCGTTACTTAAAACAGAAAAAAACGGTTTCTGCTCAATAACTTTAGAATGAATTGAATTGACCTCATTTGGGATTCCATATGGGGTGATTGGGGTCAAGGTTAAGGTTACCGTTACTAAAAATAGAAACATTGATTTTGCTGAATAACTTGAGAACGAATTGAGAAATTGTTCGGAAGCCTTATTTGTAGACGCCTTTTATGGAGTCCTCACTTGGGATGGTGGATGGGCCCAAGGATACCCGTACTTAAAATAAAACAAACAGTTTCCGCTTAATAAATCCAAAACGAAATGAGCTATTGTAATGAATCTTCAAAATCAGATACCTTATATAGTACCTTACTTGGGATTTCATACTAGATGATATGTTCCAGGACAAGGTCACCATTATTAAAAATTGAAATATTTTTTCCACTCAGTAACTTGAGTACAAATTGAGCCATTGTGATAAAACTTCATATATATCTATCATATATTGAGACCTCACTTGGTATTGTATACTAGATGTGTGGGTTCCAGGTCAAGGTCGCCATTACTTAAAATAGAAATAAGGTTTATATTCATTTACTCAAGTACAAATTGAGCTATTGTAATGAAATCTTATATGTAGATAACATGTATTGAGATTAACTTGGGATTGCATATAAAAAAAAATAATGGTTTTTGCTCAATGGCTAAAGAACGAATTAAGGTTATGTATTTCTAGCCAAGCAGTATGAGCTTCACCTTGCATCCTTTCTTTTATTAGTGTGCTGCCTTTCATGCCTTTCGTTGGCAACGTTTGGTTTCGTGGAATTTATGTTTCTTGTTCTTACTTGTGTTTATATTAAAACGTCAAATCTTTCTGGAATGTCTTTGTGATTTTCTCATACACACCATTGAAACCAAACTAAAGTATCCATAATTGAAAGTTTGAACTTTAATTTTACACGCGCATACAGCATTTGTTCCATTTTTTGACACCTTTTCATTACGATGACGGTCTTTCTACGCTGTCAGCGCTTTGATTTACATAAGTAGGTCGAAGGACCTGTTCACAGATTGGCAATTGTTTTGCCGCAGATTCCAAAATGAAAGTGTGCTTATATCAAAGAAGCAACATAACAGTGACATATGTATATATTTTAAATAACACTTGTACATGTATGTCGTTTATGAACAAGCATCAAATTCAATGCTAAAATTATAAAGCGTTTATTACGCTTTTTGTCGGCATTTTTAAATATACGTGTATCATTGACATATGAAAGTGAAAAAGATTCACACATTAATTCATCGTAAACGAAATAAGATTTAGGTGAAAGATAAATTGCTTGTTACATACGAGTAAACTTTTTTTATGTTCCACATATTAATACGGAGCTTTGGTGCAGTGACTTAAACGTCGTCAGCAGACTGATGTGATTAGCCTACTGCGGACTATCGCTCCGGTGGCTGGTGTATAAAGGTGTTCTAGATGTGATTTCGTATATAAACCCATCCAGAATGCCTTTCACATACGTTAATTGAAACAACCATTCAAAGTCGATGCGTCTTTCACATAGATCAACGATGTTTCAGGTCATCAGTATTATATGTACACGAGATACCTGAAATGTATGTGACCTATTGATTTGTAAAACTGACACAGAACGCAAAAATATATAATCTATATATAAATGTATACTATTGAGATATATATTATATCTCATTGTATCGGTGTCATAATTGTATCGAATGAAAATGCTGACAAGTACCAAGGAAACTAAACAGGTTCCTTTCAAATGTCAGCAGCACTGTCTGAAAGGAACTCGGAACATTTGGCATTTATATATAATTAGAGGCAAGTCAATAAATATAGTATATCAATGCATCGTTAAAAGCGTATATTAAGTATTTAATTTCGAAATATAATTTTACAGCGATGTGCAGATGCGTCCCATATTTCAAAAAGGTTTCTTTTTACACGTCAATAATGTAGTGGACTGAACAAGTCTTTAATGTACACTTTAATTTGTTAAGTAAAACGATCTAGTAAAAGTAAAACACACAGAGTACCCGGTGAGTTCTACTGATCCATCAGTGATTTATGTTGATATATGTTCAGTGTATACACTAGTCATTGTTCTGAATTGGACATTGGAACACGATATAGACATAGGCCATTTGAACACGTCATTCGAGCGACTGCAAAGAACTACTTCACGGGAAAATAAGTATTCGCTGGTTTTCTGAGCGTTTGTGTTCCATAACAGAAATTACAGAGGCACTTGGATTTATTGTACAAAGATTTTTGGAAATCAGTACAACATGTCTTGCGTGCATATTATGGTCCGAATAACGTCCATTTCCAAGCAGATGACAGCCATTCAGACTAATATGTGCATTTGCCGTAACATTAGCAATCATGCTCTTTATTTGGTCAATAATTGTCCAATGTAATGCATGTTGTATTGTATCAATGCTATAATTTATTAAAGACAAGATAATACAACATCTAAATATACGCATTTTGAAATTATTTCTGAGCAAAACAATTTTGAAAGCGGATTTAGATATTACTATTATATATACATCAAGACACACTAAGCGTTGCCAAACTTACATATAATAAGTCTCTATTAGACTACGTACTCGCTGTCATCGACACTCATCTCCGGTTTGTACAATAATAGTTTTGTCGGGATTTATACCAATGGGAATTTAGGTCTGAGATTTGATGAAATCTGTTTTTGCTGACTAGTGTGAGTAGAACGGTTCAATGCTTCGTTACAACAAACATGATACATAATCCATGATCTACAGTGGAAGTATGAGTTTTTTTAGAGAACAATCAATTACATTTTTGTGAGAATTGAGACACATTAACGTAGCCTAAACCGTGCGCATGTATAAACGTGAACATTTGTCACACAATAACGGAATACATGTCACATTGATATTCTGAATACTTACATGTACTGCCCCAACTGATATCGTATTTTTAGACGCGAGTATGGCAAATGTTTTATTAATATGAACGCCGTCATAGAAAAGAATAAAACATAACATAAACTCGTGTTCCTTTATTCTCAATTGATGAACTACCATATAAACAACATCAACATGCACTATCGTCTATTAGTTTTGCATTAGAGTCTTGGATTTGCAAATACAGTGCAAATACAATGAACTTACAATGCAATCAATGAACGATTATTTGTATTTGGCTATTGTTCATGTCTTCTATCGCTGCCATAACACTCGACATACATATGTTAAATATAAAGCATTTGCTGTATTCACGCTTATTATCAAAATAAAAAAAAACGATTTAAGCATAAACGAACAGTTCATTTATTTATCATACCATACATAAAGGTACAATAAACACAGTGTAATAAAATATATATAATTTTAATGTATTCAATACAACAATACTAAGGGGCTGTTGATATTATTAGTACTATTGAAAGAACAGGTAACAACACAACATGAACTGCAGTCTTATACCATTTGAAGATTACAGTAGATGTCCGCGTAGATATGACATTAACGTGGAATCTTTAATCGGTATGGTTAAATGCTATGTTGTAATAATGACCTGCATGTTTACGGTGACCATATCGTAACTGACATACAGTATCGTTCTTGCTGCTAAACGTAACTGCAGTTGTTCCAATGTATCGTTTGTCAAAACTGTCATTCGAATTGAATAAACAAACACATTTGTTTTAAGAAAATTAGGAGCAAACAAGAACAAGTACTCAATTATTGAGGTATAAATAAATATCATTCCACCTAGTCTGATACATATATACAGTTTAGTTTCATAGGGTATACTTGAACTCAATAACCTCAAATACTATTTTGTTGTATTGTTCACAGGAATATGTAATGCATAGCACGAGCTAAGTATTTATTGATGACAAACATGTGTACTATGGACAAGAAGCCAACGCCTAAGATAAGGTTGCACTGGCTGTGATGACAATTTATATCATGTACCGTCTAAGCATGGTTGTACTCAAGCAGGGAATTAATGTCAACTTTGCCCTTTCTGAACCCTCTGATTGATATACCAATCAATTAGAGCCACTTGCTATTGTCCGCCTTGTCATGCGATCTTCACCAATCGACCAACATTTGTCAGTTGCAGTTTCCAAATTGACGTAGCTTAGGTCAAAAGTGTGATTTATATTTATACGAAGATATCCTATGTTTGCTTGTGAATTTTGCACGTGGACTGTTATCCGTTTATTGCAAGATATTGCAAGCAGTTTATCTCATCGTGTAATAAGTTAAAGATTGAGTCATCGCTTTATTCAAAACAATCTGATGAAATTTCCATACAATGTACGTAATTTGTTTATATTTGCATTAACCATTTCATCGAAATAATAAATACGCACATCTGTTGCAGGATTTGTTAAGGAATAACACATACAATTTTTGTTTTATTTCCTCTAAGTTAATATTACGTTTATTAACACGAATGTATGTATTTCTAGTTTGACAGTATACACGCTGTGTTCTGATGTACATTTCATAGATTTAACGATTAACCACTGGTGACGTAAAGGTAGGTATTGTTTGCATTTCGTTCCAACCGATAAACTATCGTCTACCGTTCTCATAAACTCACTCCTAGTCTGACAATAATAACAAACACACTATTCAATTCAAGAACTTCACATTGTTAATTGTACTTAGTACTTGCGCGAATTTGCTGAGTACATGTACCCACAGTAATACTTAACATATTCGTCATTAACTGAATACTTTCATTTTATACATAATATTTTAAAACAAGTAAATACAGGTAACAAATTACGTCTGTATTATTCAAACTACAAAATCTTACATTGTTCCAATCCATGATTCTTTTCCAAACCGGTCTTGTCGACCGCCCAAAGCTGAATGACTTACAATTAATTTACCCGTGCTATGAATATATGTTATATAAAGGGAAATTAATGTTCTTCTATTTCGTTTACTCAAACTAACAAAATTATATTGTATGCACCCGTTTGCGAGTTCGCTATTCAACAGTTCAAACATATAAATGACGGCTTACAACTGATTGGTTTATTTAATACGTAGATAGATGAAAGCCCTTTCATAAAATATTCAGTATAAGTTTGTAAATAAGAAGCGTCTGCAATGTTCTTGTAGAAAGTCGTGTAGCCATTTAGAGTCTCGTCGACGTGTTTTATTATATTTACAACAGTTCAAACGACATCTGAAGAAAAAGACATTTTTATTTAGTGCGTATCTAACAACAAGTTGAGCAGATTGTTTTTGTAGTTAAACCGAGACACAATTAAGAACAGAAAACAAACACAATTAACGCCAATTATTAGCATGCATATACTCTGAATAATTTAACCTGAAGTCAAACCTATTAAATTACACAAAAGTCCTTCAGTTGCTACTTCTAATACAATGGTTTTAGATTTTCCCACAGTTACATCAAGTAGGCATTATTTATTATTATGATTTTGTCAAAGGAATGTACACAAACATTGAATATACAATCATCATACTATTGTGTAAATACCAAATATCTTATGCACGTACATAAAACGCATCTTCTTTTCCAGTTCTTGTCGTCGTACGTATTTACGTTACTCAATAAAATGCATTCTTTTTAACAGCTGCTGTTTTGTATGTACATTTACAATTATACATTTTCTAAAAAGACGATATGATACTTATATAGTACCAAAAAATATAATCGTACATAGGGGTATTATTATTTATTTTGTACATTAT
This sequence comes from Congeria kusceri, assembly GCA_027627225.1. NCBI lineage: Eukaryota > Metazoa > Mollusca > Bivalvia > Myida > Dreissenidae > Congeria > Congeria kusceri. The sequence continues at coordinate 86,839,472 of CM051024.1, forward strand.
TATTGATTGATAAATTTTGTGTAATAAATGTCTCTTTAATGTATTTATATACATTAAAAAAACGGATGTGTCACATGAAGTTAGTTAGTTACGTGTGGAGCATATGTACGAGTACAGATGGGTTATCATAAACAGCGATTAAGATATGATTAGTTCAATATAACAATGGCATAACATATAAAGATATATATACAGAAAACATTATCGATCATGAAATATATGTTGACCTGTTTTGGCTATATTTTAATGAATCTGCAATGTATATCATCACAGTACTCATATATTAGATTTTGTAAATGTCAGTAGTTGACATTCGCATATAATATGTAATATGCGAACTTATAAAATTTCGAAATAAATAGCATGGTGGCATGGACATATTATAGCAATATATTTCCAGAAAGTCTTCAGCCTTCATGGGAAATATGAACTAGAAGTTACAGTGTCATATACCGTGACGTTTTGGTGACTATATAACAATAGGTCAGTAATTGGATGGAAGCAGTTTGACACCAGTAATATTTAAGCAACATGCTGACTCCATTTCCGCTTTAGCATTTAATTGTTGGTGTAAAACCGAATTACGATATTATTATGTTTATTTGAAACTCTTAACAAACCAACAAAAACACCATATGCTTACGACTGGTTGTAAACTTGCTTTAATGAAAATCGAATGTACAAAGTAATATATTTCTTTCTTTATTTTGCTTATTATAACAGTTATTTATAGTAAGTATCAGACTATTAGTCACGTATAATAACAAACAACATAAGAAATCATGTCAATAAGACAATATTGTGCCTAAAGGTCGTTGAACATTGAAAACAGTTGCTGTAACCATACCACTGTGAAATATTTGTAAGTTTATTTGTGTTACGGTGCATTTCATTAACCTAGATTTGTTCTTAATTATTTGCAGGTGCATTTGGATATTCTGAAGATAATTAAAATTTGATCATTAACAATATTAGTAAGTGTTCGTTTGATCGTCTTAACGAACTTAATGTCTTATTTTCTTTGTATACATAATGTGGGTTTAATTGTTCTAGATACATAACATAGGTTTGTTTTCATTTTCCAATCAATGCAACTCTATTAATACCTTACAACGTATAATTATGTCGATTCCAAATAAGGCTCAACACGTAATCATGTCTTTCAATTTCTCGTTTTGCAACAAAATTAATTTTAAATTAACATAGTTTTAAAGAGATGTCTACACGTATATGATCATTATTATTTAAAATGTTTGCACTTTGTCAGTGTTATCTTTGCCAGCATTCAGACATCAGACCAACGTTGGGTGTGGTCGAATATGTTTAATGTTTGAGTATATCAGAGCGATATTTTTCCGACATATGTTCAGTATAAAACCTATTTATACAGCATTGTTCTGCTTACTTACTTGGTTGTTTTCGCGCATTACCAAAATATAACATAGATAATTAAATGTCGGTCCGAAATTGGACCAAATTTTAGATAATAAAAAAATTCAATAAAATTTCTGTAGAAAATGTATGACTAGTTAAATTGAACTTTATCCAGTATATATGATGGCCATTTTGTCTACTCGTATGGGACATTGTTTCGTGATTCCCGGAACAAGGTTACAGTTATAAATTCGGCTTCATTTAATGATCATACATATAAGGCGCACACTCGTAGACACTCCCTGTCAGATGTAATACATTCAGTTTGTGATATTTACTATTGTCACTTGACCCAATTAGCAAAATAAATATAATAACCAGCTCTATTTACGAACATAAAGGGCTAGGTTCACGAACGTGCAAATTCGGCCCTGTATTTTCGCAAAAATGAAATGTAATCAAATCCATTATCTAGTACTGTTTTTATGATGTGAAACCTTCGATCATGTAATAGATTAAATAAACTTTGTTTTCGTAACCTCTTTATCTCTTGAAGGATGTGTGATTTTTTGGCTATCTGTCAAAACGTTGCCAATACTACACGTTATGGCATGTAAAAATATGAAGCCCCACATGCGACACCAAGATATGTTGTATATGTTACCGTACAGATAACTCCTTTAAGTTCTAAAAGTTTGAAGGTGTCGCATTTGGGGCTTCATATTTAAAAATGTGGGAATGCTCACTGGGTATTCACTGCCTAAACCAGCCGCATCATAAGTTGATGTAAATTCTTACCAATTCCAACATACATTAACCAATATTAACAATGTTGTTTGTTTTATTTATATTACAGCCACATAAAATTGGTAAAAACAAAAACCTCATGGACATTTTTTTTCACTAATTAACGTGTCCGAAATATACCTATCCGGAATCATCGTTTTCATGGACGCAACACTTACTGACTCGTAATGTCGACGGAGTTGTTAGCAACCAGATGAATTTGAGTGAATTCTTCAATTTGTCGCTGAGAGATACAAGCTGGTAAATACTGTTTTCATATACTTTTAAAATCAATGACTTTTATCAACTAAATATTGGAATAAATTGTGTCAGTATAATTTTTTCATTAGTTGCGTTGTTTGACACTTCGTTGTTGTCAAATAGCAGACGGCAGGAGTGGTAGATATGTAGATCGTCGTGTAATGGTCATATAGAGATTGTAATTCTGACATGTAAGTATGAAATTAAGTTGTAGTCGTTCGGCCGATGATAAAACATTTGGTTAAAAGGAATAATAATGGAAATAAGTCTATTGGTTCTTTGGGTTTCGTTTTCAGTTGCAAATATGTAGAAGTTTAACTTAAGTCAGAAGCGGGGATGGTGTAGTAGATGTATGCGTCGACTTGCACTCGGGCGTACGTAGTTCAATTTCCGTCTTCGACGAATTAGTTTTTTCATATTTTTTTTTAAATTATTGGTGATATGTATTTAATTTAATACTTTGTAACACATTCGCATTTTTTAAAATTATAGTTAAGTTGTATTTGAATTAAACACGCGGTACCATCTTTTGCAATTTAACATTTCATAAATTGACTCGCAAGTACCATAATATTTTTATATTTCGTGACACTAATATTTTTAAGAACTTTAAGAACTAGATCTATATTAATTGATTACATCTATTTGTTGGATTTCAAATACCAGTAATTAATTATAGTTTTGATATTGATACCTACTGATATTATTCGAGGAACTAATGGCATGGTGTATTTTATAGCCAGAAGGTATATTGTTGATATTTAAAAATATCGTTTATTACAGGATGCCTCAGTCAAAGTGCATTTGATGCAGTTGTAAACTGAAATTTCATTAAAGACAGCCAGTAAACAAACATCTGAGAAAATATCTTCGAAGGAATTTCTTAATTGAAAGCAGTGAGTCCGACTATATTTGCGGAAAATGTTCACGACCAGCATATCGACGTGATGCATCTCCGATATTACATCAGAACCGTCTCCCACAGGTTGAAGAAGCAAGTTCAGCCACTGCGGGAAGTCCACCATCCATACCATTTAAAATCCAGAGAGCGTCCAAGAGTCATGGGTACTGCTTTATATGTAAAAGCCTGGACCGAAACTGATTGTTGTGCCACAGCAGCTTAGAACAGAAGTGTTTGTACAACGCAATATTATTATTACTGCACATAGCAGATGCTGTCCGTGCCACATAGACTATGAACTCGGCCATTTTCACCCAGATACATTTTTAAACTTCAAATCAACGGACCAAGCCTTTTTCAACAGAACAACAATTACAGACCTTTTAAATACTGTTTGCCAATTAGACATGAAATCAACTGTAAAACGAATGTCTTTTGAAAATCTTTTGCATTACTCAGATATTGATCTCAAAAACATGAATGGACTTAGCAGGGAACAATTTCAGGACTTACTCAATGTATTGAAAGAGCAACTTAGAGAAACTCCAGTGCGATCAAAAGCAACAACAACCGATATTTTTCTTTTCAAAATGAAATCAGGAATATCTAATAGTTTGCTCGCAACTCTCTTCGGCATTACAAAATCAAGTATAAGAAGGGCAATTCAATCCGTGAGAAAACTTTTGATGCAACATTTCGTTCCACACTATCTTGGATTTCATCAGTCCTGAAAATATAACTGACAATCATACAAGGACATTAGCCCAATCTCTTCTTGCAGAAAGTAATGATCAAGAAATATTGGTACTTGACGGAACCTACATATACATCAACAAAATCTCCAATTTTCAATTTCAAAGACGTCCTTACAGTGTCCACAAAGGCCGTCCACTTGTGAAACCAATGGTGATAGTTACAACATCTGGATATTGTGTGAGCATTCTTGAGCCATATTTTTCCGACTCAAAAATAACGATGCATCAATCCTGAATCATATCCTGCAGAAAAACATCGAAGAAATAAAACAATGGATTAAGCCAAACGACATCTTCGTCGTTGATCGCGGGTTTCGCGACTCCCTTACACTGCTCGATGACATCGGTATACATGCAGAAATGCCAGCTTTCATGAAAAAGGGCGATAAGCAGATGTCGACCGAGGATGCTAACACCAGTCGCTTGGTAACAAAGGTAATTGTATTCGACTGTGCTTAATATACGCGATAAGTCTTCTGGCATGCTCTTTTTCAGCTAATGGTTTTGTAAATTTTTATACTTTGTTTCTTGTCCGTTTGTTATAATTATTGTTCGTTTGAAATATAACATACTTTTTAATAATAGCGTAAATAAAGTATGAAACCTAATTTTGCACACATAATTCTCTTTGGAATAAAACTTATACTTATCCCATGCATGTCAACATTAAAATGTTTCCGCCGTAACACTGTCCATTAAAAGCAAATTGAACAATACGTATATTGTGTCAGCCCAAAATAAGATTTCGCCGATATTTCAAGTACGTTGCTCAGGCCCAACGACTACGAACATTCTTATGCTTAAGCTTAATTTTAGTATTAATCTTAAATATTAGCCAATGACACGGAAAGCCTGTATGTAACAAGCGTTTTAATTTGTCAGTATCTAAAATTGAGATAGAGAATTTTCGTAGTCGTAAGGCCTGTTACAGTGGTTTTGATTACTGTTTGTTAACAACGTCCACGTGCTAAGCGTGGACGTCCACGTGCAAGGCGACGTGCAAGGCGTGGAACACGCTTCACCGTTGCTAATGGTGTTGCTAACGGCTTGCAGTTTGAATGCCCAGTTCATTGGTGACGACTCGCTGTTATACTATGTAGTTTTAACAGGTGTAATTATTATCATTTCGTGAGTTTAAATAGATTATATGTGTTTGTTCCAATTGGGAATACTATACAATGTAAGAAAATCGCGCTGTAACGCTGTTAATGAAATAATGATAAAATAATACGTTAATAACTATTTTTACATGATAGTTGCTATTTTTTGTATGGACAAATAAAGAAATAATCGTTGTTAAACTACCCCAAAAATAACGCAAAAAGTAGGCACTCTTCTGAGCTTAGCGTAGCAAAATTTAGTTCTCATTGCAATTGCAAAAATATGTGTCAGATTATGTTAGAATTTAAAATATTTTCGCATTATCGTTATTTATCGGAGAATAAACCACTCTTTGTCATTTAGATAAGTAGATATTAAACCAACGCATCGTGGTTTATTTCCTACGCACCAGAACTCCAAAGGGTTGTTTATTGACCGATAAACAATTATAATTCGCCAATTATTTCTTTACTTAGATAATAGAATTGGATAAAAATAAAAAATATATTCTGCAAATACTGTATTCACCGGACATAGCGAACGTAGTTGTTGTATCTAAACTTTCGGCCACGAAAAATTCTAATTAATTTCAAGTGTAAGAACTTAGAATAACTAAGATAATCAAGTTGCAAATTATTGTAACACATCTTTGTAAATTGTATATATATTCAACATGAGCAAGTAACAAGAACTGACATATAATTATATATGTAGAAACAGTTGTTTAATTGTTTTGCAGGTACGATGGGTTGTAGAAGCAGCCAACGCAAGGATCAAGCGTTGGAAGTACCTTGATAAAATCCTGCCTACAACACAGGTCCCCTTTATAGGGACTATGTCCGACTTGTCTGCGCCCTATCTAACAAGTATTTGACCCCCATTAATGCTACCAAGAATGTCGAGGAGGACCTGGCTGTGGCTGCACGCATGCGGGAGTTACTGAGCCATTCCAATGTACTGCAACAGTTTGTAACTTATAACAACCTGGAAAGGCGGAGTGTCGCCAAGTGGGCTGAAGACCTCGACTTTCCATCTCTTGATGACAACACACTGCGATTACTGACTCTAGGTACTTACCAGTTGAAACTCACAGGTAGTTACATCCATGAGTACCTAGGCAGTGACTGCAGTATACAGGTATATAAAGAGTTGGAAGGTTTAATTAGAGTCAGATTGCAGAGCAGGCATGTGTCGTCCCGCTCGAACTTGGTATGGATACAGTACGACAGTGACCACATCATTGGCTGGTACTGTCGGTGCAAGTGTGGGTCCAGGACTGTGGGTACTTGCTCACATGTAACTTCCGTGTTGTGGTACCTTGGCCAGCCTAACCCGTCTTCAAGGGAACCAGGTGTGAAGGACTGGGGACAGTATATTGACGATGCGGCCGATGTACCAGAACCGGTAGATTCCTCTGACCTCGAGGAAAGTGCCATTGAGGAGTAATATGAAAAGTTATGTTGTTTGATGTTGATATTATTCATGATGTTTTTAACATTGACTTTGATTAGATAATTGTCATTTGCATTTAAGGCTACTATTTAATATTGTATAGTTTTGTGATTTAGAAGAATGTTGCTATTATATTTGAACTATCACTGCCTGTTAACTTCTTCTTCTAGCCGTTCTCTAATACTGCTGTTTATAGGTATATGGATTAAACATGACTTTAGAATACCTGCAGCATTTTTTTCCAATTACGCATCAAAGCTATACATTTTTGCTTAAATATTTGTTAGCAATATCAAAACTGAATTGAAATGGTTATAGAAAACTATTATAAACTGAATACTGCATTTAATTTTAGCTTAAGTTCCATGTATTTGGTGGCTATTGTTACCATAGCAACCAAGATTGAATGCGCATTTAAATTGATGTATGCATCAATTCTGTTCTGTATATTTTATAGGAATGTTCAAACTAATTGAGGACTATTTCTTGGTTGACAGTTTGTATCAGTTTGTTGTATTTTCTATTTTGTATTACTGCACCTTTACAATGTCATTACAATACTGGAAATCTATATAATTATATTGTTATGAGTAGTTGCTATGGCAACATATATGTATACACATCATTTTGCTGAGAGTATAATGACTGCGCTTGAAATTTGTCAAAATGTGCATGTTTAAATTCTAAAGGTAAACACATATGTATTTGTTTCAACAATAAACATGGTTACCATGGAAACTTGAGTTCTAGCATGGAACTTACTATGTTAAGAATACAAGTTTTATTTAGGTCTTGATCAAACTACTTCTTGTTCTTATTAGTTCCCTTTAATAAAATTCTATTATTGCTCACGATAGCTTTGTTTTATATATATGAAAAATGGGTATATTTGAGATGGTTGCCATGGCAACGAGAAAATAGTTTCTTTAAGGGTTTTTATAAATGTTTTTCGAAACTAGAGATATAACCGACTCTTTCAGGTAATTTTAATCAATAAATCCCATAGGGCCATTTTTGACCTTTCGTGAACCTAGTATTTTTTTCCTCTCTACATAGCCAATTATTACGTTCATTCTACCGAAGTAAGATTTTCGAATTAGTTATTTTTTCTTTCACGTCATATTCTTTTGCAGTTTATCGAAATACCATTATAATTATATAAATGTAATAACAGCGTTTCATGTGATGTCAGGTGTTTATTAAAGGAAAAACGAACAGTGATTAATATCATTTCCTTTAATGCATAAATATGGTCATCTCACAAAATTAATGTTTATACAATTATTACCTGTTTCATTATAATATTACAAAATTGGGGTCGCATCATATGTTGTATGATCACTGTATTAAATAATGTCTGAAAACGAATGCCTTTTACAATAAATGTAAACGAGGGTTAAAAGTGATAACTAAAATAAAATACATTTTCATTTTCAACGGGCCATATAATAACAATAGATTGCATTATATATTTGGTTCAACAAATCTGTTGCAAACTCACGAAAAATTCATTCATGAACTCAAAGAAAAAGTCCAAATACAGCCAGTACTGGTGTAATCAAATCCTCTTAGTTAGAAATGTACAAGCAAGACATTTCTAAATATAAATATGCATGCACCTATCCGTTAACGGTTTTATTATTACTCGAATTTTGAATTTCGACCACACATGCGCACATTCATTCCGGAAAAAAAATCCTTATACTAGAACAGATATATATCATGGCAGAACTTGAGAGCCAAACATTTGAACCAATTTCCAATACTGGTGAATTTGAAAGCTAATTACATTTCGTTTGTTATGTTTGCACATGTGCACACATTATTGTATCTGTACATTGATTCATTAAGTTGTCAGTGGGATGGGAGGCAAATGTCACAAATACACGAAATGACATGAAGACCGAATAGTTCAGGTAATATCGCTACTCAGTGGAACTGATATTTATTCAACATATACACGCGCAAGACATTGCGTTTAGTCATCAGAAAGCCATGCTTTTAGTTCTTTGACGGCGATGTCTTGCAAAAAGTGAGTATACGGAAAACGGTGTTTTTCGGAGATTGACCTGGGCAGGCGTTGTAACAAATCCAATAGCAATCCGTCAATTGTATGTCGCATCGTATATCTGCGACGCATATTTAATGAACTGATAATATCCCATGGGACTTGGACAAGTTCTTTTCAGATGCCAGCAGCACTGAAAGGTGACATCAATCGTTTATACCGTTGGAGATACATAATTGGAACATATAGTAGGAATATACTTTTGGTCAACACTGCTTGGTTTCGGACAATCATATCTTATGTTTCGACTCTTAAGACGTACGTTTTATTGATGCTAAACTGAACACCAAATAGACTCATTTATACGTACCAAGACTATTTCATGACAATTTCCAAATTTTGAGGAATATACATCTTCTGACATATCACTATGAATTTACCATTACAAAATTGTTGCATCATGTGCATAGAGTTGGGGTTACAATGTTTTATAAGGTCGTTTGAGTTAGTAAAATCCTATTATCAAGTCTCGCCTCGTCCTGTTCATTTTGGAAAATTTCTGACGATGTCGTAGAATTCACAGACCACGTTCATTTCATAATACTTTTTTTTCTCTCAGTGATAAGCGGTTGATATTCAGTCAGAATTTGTCGACAATCACAACTCATTCCATATCAATTCACGGAGCATTACTCGTACATGTAAGTTAATTATTGATTAAACTCACTTTCATTTTTTTCTGCAAACTAACATCCACCAAAACATACACTGACAGACTTGAATGTACTTACGCGATGTGTCGACTACAGTGGGTAAGGATAAAGAAAGGCCGAATATAGAACGTTTTTTCAAATCTGGGACGATTTATATATATATAAAAAAAACATTCCGAGAGTTTTTTATGCTATTGAACGCCTTTCGACTGGCAATTTATCTACAAATAGATCGATGGAAATTGCACCAGTTCTTGTAATAGCTAAAATATAATAATCAATACTGATGACGGCTTTAACTACTGTAATTACTATGTGTCTTTTCCGGCATTATAGTCAAGTTAATGTATAAAGTAGATATGACGAAACTTATAGCAAATTATATCTACATACGTCATATAAATTATTTTATTTATGTTACGAATTGTTATATATGATTTAGACGAACTTATTATATGACAAACGTAAAACTAAGCGCCAACAAAATGTAATATATATAATACAAACACGTTGATTCAATTTGGGTTTAACACCTGAATACCATTCACCTAAAAATTCAAATGGCAAAAGCAAAGTTTCTTTGACTTTGAAAAAAAAAATCATTCGTGTTTCTATACATGTAAACTAACTCAATGAAATTAACCACCTCTGTGTCATCATTGTGCATTTTATGACAAAAACAATTTAACGTCTGGGATGCAAATTAAATGTATTGCAATGCCTTGTTTACGTGTGCGATAGTCTTACATATAGGGGTTTTGCGTTTCAGCAAAGCGTTCGAACGACTTTCTTTATTAGCTGTTGTCTATCGTTAATGAAGTCTTACAAAACCTTCAAACCTTATTGGGATACATCATTCTGTGATCATTGTTTTACAGAATATGACATTATGCAACAAAAATGTTGCTTTGAATGTCAGTGCATACTCTGGCTATAAAGTTTTGTGCTAACAACATTACGCGTGTACTGGTAAATTATATTTTAACCAGCTGAGAATGCATTTGATCAATATGGCTCTAATTCAGAACCATATGAAATCCCAATGCTAGGTTCCCACTATCGTGTGATCCGTCACGAACGCCATGATTGGCCAGTCGCAGCTGATCGTGGTATTTCGCTAAGATTTCAGGCTTCGATACGATGTGATGCGAATCCATATGCTTTGATACGATCTTGTCCACGATCGGGTCTCGATCTGACACGATCATCACGATCGGATTCCCCAAATTAGGACGTTCTAGAACGTTCAGATAAGGCCCGATACGCTTACCACGAATCCATGCGCTCCGTTACGATATGATACGATTGTGGTCGCGATGTCTTTCACGATCTTCATCGATGGAGATCACGATTTGGGCTACGACTGGACCCGAATAATATAAATACAGCCCGACTGACTATTGACTTCATTGTTTCTTGAGATCGCAACACATCTTAACAGAGCGTGGTGTGTTTTTATGTCTACGACCAACCCCGATCATCACGATTTGGATGCACGATTAGATACGATCTGTCGCGCTTTGTTACGATGCAATAAGATCTGATACGATGATCCCGATGGACAGTTGATCGCAGCTGAACTCGTTAATCGTAGAGAATTTTTGAACCGTTCACAAATGGTCTACGTTTAACACGATTGCCACGACTGACCTCAAGATCTGATCAGATCTGATAGGATCACCACGATTGGTCTAAGACTAAGCCCACGATTTCAATCGTGGCGCGAATCGTGATAGTTGGAACCTAGCATAAGTAAATTTATTCAGGGCACTTACGTGTTTGAAATATATCCTGTTTTTCTAGAAATAAAGAAAACTAGGAAATAAGCATTCATTTAAATGCTTGTTTATACACCTGAATTAAGTTATAATTCATAAACCATCTCAGTTTAATCAATGAAGTTCTTTATGATTTGTTTATTATGACGCTGTTACAAAGCATTATTAAAAATATCTAGGTGACGTTTTCTAAAAAACAAGTAAGTTCGAAGCAATCTTAACACTATTCACAACATGGCAAAATGACCATTCTCAAAATTCGTGTCACATATTTCAGGAAAGTGAGGTATATATAAAGAGGCGACATAACAGCGACAAATACACATATTTGAAATGATACATATATTTCTTAAATGAAAAAGCATCAATAGTAACATTTTAGCTAAAAATTATAAAGCGTTTGTTACGCGTTCTGTATCGCTCAGTAACACAAGTCAATGCATAAGTTTGATTCACACATTAAGTTTTTTGTAAACTGAATAAAAAAAATATGGACGAAAGCTTCAGGTTAACAGTCTGATAGTATGTGGAAGATAAAAATATGTTTCTATTATTTGACATGTAGTTATATACATTAGTCAATTTAAACGTCGTCAGCAGACTGACGAGATTAACCTACTGCGGGTAAGCACCCTGCTGATGAGTGTAATAAGCTGTCCTAGATGTAAAGTCGTATATATAGCCTATCCACAATTATCTTCACGTAGGTAAATTTAAAAAAATACTCAAAGTCAGTCCCTCTTAAATCCTATATCAATGACATTTCAGGCCAATAATGTGATTTAAGCTCAAGGGATATTTTCAATGTGTGTGACTTATTGACTTGTGTCACTGACACCAAACGTTAATGTTATGTGTTGCTGTTAATAGTATATCTCATTGAAATGATTGCATTCAAGAGGACCTGTGACCAGGGGACTTTAACAAGTTCATTTTAAATGCCAACACTACTATATAAAAGGTACGGAACACATTGCAATTTATAACTAGAGCTTAGAATATACATATATTATGATTAAGCATTGTTGAAACCGTATTTTATCTCGGTAACCAGCTTGCTGGATGTGAAGATAATCCCCATATTTCAACAGTTTGCTAATTTCTACACGTCAATAATTGTGTGGACTAGACGACACTTTATTGCACAACCGCTCTTGTAAACTAAATTTCCTTGCACACACAGGGTACTCCGAGAGTTCTTATAATGCACCAGTGTTTGCATTGATGTAGGTTCAGAGTAGAATAGTGTGTATGAATTGATCAAACCGTTGATTAAATGGTCTCAACGTTATGACATTCGTTGAATGATTCTCATGTCTAACCATGTCCGTATATGTACGCGTATGTCTGTGATTTCTATTGGCTAGTTAGACATGTTTGGTTTGTGAGGTTCGGTGCGCCTTTATAATGGAATAAACCCACAATTTTGTGCAGTAACCGTTCCAAGGCGATGACCCAAGTTTTACTCATATTTATGGTTTGTTTTTGTGTCGTGTCGTGTTTTCGTATTGTGTTGTACGAGCATTTGTTCCCTCGCCTGATATACACGACCGCAGAATGTGAATAAGAGAGAATATCCCGCTGATCAAGCTCAAGCGTATACATTTCTATATTGTAAGCTTATTGAGATGAAGATATTTCATGTTAGTAAAACACTTTTATTAGCAGTGTTGTTCAAGTGTTCATATTTCTTATCATTGTTTCAATTTGAATTTACAATACCATCATTGTTCCTTGAACATATACTTTCAGATTATTCACCGGGCAAGCAGGGCTGGCAGGTCATATTGGCCCAGCATAGCTTTAGCTCGAGGGCCTATGTTGCGATGCAGAGCCGATATGACCTGCTGGTGTATAAACTTCTTATTACATGTGAGCATTGACGATTTTCTGTGCTTTTTGTTCATTTAAAGCCGCCATACTTTTCTATGTATTTGGCCCAGCGACAATATTTCGTTTAAATTATTTGTTAATGTCAGTCGTGATTTCATTTCCAGTTTTTAAGTGAGATAACATATAGCATATTTATAATATTGAAATTGATAACATATTCAATCATTTAATTATAGAATGAGTCTGTTTTTTATATGTATAATTGTATTTTCCTTACACTTAAGGACTATTGTTATAAATATTAAACTCTAATAAAATGTTCACGTTTTATTTGAACATGCACACAAATGTTCACGTTTTATTTAAACATGCACATTAAGTATATACAGTTTCTAAACAAATAAGACAAAATAATAAACACCAATTATCAAACTAGTACCTACAGGATAAATGTTCATGACAATCAGATTACTACTAACCAAATTCGGCAAACAAAAGTTCGTCTAAACCTAGTTAACAGTTAAAGTGAATGGACACGGCGTTGTTGAACACACAATTGGCGAAATTCAAGATAGAATTTGGGTTGATCTTGAGTCTGCCACTGAGGCTGTGCCCAGTCGGCAAGGTGATCACTTGCTGTTGTGGTTGTTGTTCTTAACGGTCAATGGCTGCCAGTGAGCTTTCAATTTCTTGCGACATGACAACCATTTCCTCGTCAGTGACAGATTGAGCTTTCCGTCGAGGTTGAAGCAGCTGGGGCATGTAGAATTGCTGACATGCGGATTTGTTTTTCTAGCGAAACGCTGTTGTAATGGTTCAGGGACATAAGTTTGTTATGCCCTGAAATCTGAGCAACTTCATTTGGGGAGACGTTTGCATTTAGCAATTCCGAAATGCAGGTCTTCCTTCCCGAATGGTTCATATGCCTGGCAATGAACCCCGCTTCTTCGCTCATTGTTTTGCAATTTCTCCAAGTGAATTTTACCCTCAACAAAGTACATGTATAATAATAATAATAATAATAATAATAATAATAATAATAATAATAAAGACAATATGTTATTATTATTATTATTATTATTATTTATAATAATAATTATAATAATAATAATAATAATAATAATAATAAAGACAATATGTTATTATTATTATTATTATTATTATTATTATTAATAATCTAAAAATAATAATTAAAACAATAATAATAATAATAATAATAATAATAATAATACACTCCAGCTACCTGGCTGCTGAAACATTTTGGCCGCAAATTCTCTCGAGTCAATTCCGTTGCTCCATTCCGTGTTTTGGTAGCCCTCTCGTTGAACTCGAGGTAGGAAAGGCCGGTTGCTGTAACCGACAGCTCCGTATCGCCCCACAACATCGTCGTGTGTTCTTACCTGCCTCGTAGACCGTAATGGATAGTGTTGTTCCACCACAACGTGTTAACCATCGCTTTAGGGGTTCCTGTATATGAGATAAAACAATGATTTAGTTTAGTTGAGTCCAACCCCGAGTGCACATTTTGGTAGTGGTTAAATGTGCATGAGAGTAGTCTCCCCAATCGTGATACATCGACTATCTCCGGAATGCTCCGATAGATAAATCTCGTGTCTATCATGGAGCCATCATGGCTTGATACATCCAACGCGTGATCCGCCTGTGTTATAGGGCTATAAACGACGCGCGTTAAAATAGCACCACATTCTATGTCGAAACGATGATAAAGAAGAAAAGTAAATGTATATTTTATAGGCATCTTGACCTATTATCCAACAAGCCTACCTTGCAAACATAATTTCAAGAAATTTTGATCCGATATCGAAACGGATTCTAGTGTTTACAAACTGTCCAAACTCAAAGCGAAACTGGACTTACTTGTGAAACATATTTTAAGGTAAATTATACTGATAAAACAAGGTTTTGAGGAAGAATCAAATAAAGATAATGAAAATATCAACACAATACAGACTGCCATTGCGTTTTACTACTGGCTTAGGAAAAGGTCTTATTTGTCAGGTAAAATAACATGTTATATTTATTGATCTTTTTTTGTAATTTAATGTACTTAATAATTATGTTGTTGATGTTATTATCATAAAATATTATGATATTCTTCAGTATATCCAGTTAATTAATTTCTATACAATAATTAAATGTATGCAATTCAATAGCATTTATGTTGTTATTGTTATTATTATTATTATTATTATTATTATTATCATTATTATATTTTTATATTATTTATTTCATTGCTTTTTATTAACATTTATCTAATGTCCATGGTTTCTTATTAGTAATTTACCATAAGTTAATCTGATTATAGTGTTTTTGCAGCATTAATATTATTACTTAAGCTATGAATAGTTGGCATAATTCTTGTTAACTAGTACAACTAATTTTAAAAGTCTATGTATGTATGTATGTATGTATGTACGTATGTAAATATACTATGAGCAAATAAAATATTGCACACACACACACACACACACAAATTTTTTTTTTTAAAGTCTATAGCATTATACTTTTTGTTTACATTTACCTTTACATCGCATTTAAATTACAAAATGTTCCTTAACATTTAGTCACTGGTCTCTTTTTTACAGGTGAACTGAATTTTGCAACTCTGGGATTAATATGGTCATCTCCCGAAGAATACCAAACCTGGCTGTGACTGGTATCCCTACAAGAGCTCAAGGAGAACTTTCAGTTTCGAAACTCGACTAGAGTGTAAATAATCTGGCAGAACAACTAAAAATTATCCAAGGATTTAATGAAAGACTAACAGTTTTATATAAATATGACTATAATAAAGTGTTAACTGAACTGAAAGGAACATAGGCTGAATTTACCATCATGTACTGTGACCATTTTCAGCTGTTTTCAATTTCTGTGTCATGAACTTGCAATACCTTAATGATGTATTTGAAACACATATATTTTATAACTTGTTATACATTTATATAGCGTTGAATAATGCTTTGATATATTTCCCATGTAAAATGTTTATTATAATATTTAAAATATTTATTTTTATATATTAATATATAATGTTGATGTAACCGTCATTATAACAAATGCGATAGAGGGGAATTAGAATATTTTCAAAACACATAATCACTTACAAACTTGCGAAGTGATGTGAAAGAAATACAGATATTTGTATGTGCCTGACTTTGACAATATGACAATGTTGAAATAAAAGATCTATCAATACATGTTTGTTAATAGATATCTGGTTGAAATGTATGGACACATCCAGAAGCTCCATTTTGGAATTATTGAAATCAGAAACATCGCATTATTTCTACAAGCAAATAAACAACCCAGACAGGACATTTCCTTCATATAATAGTACTCAGTTATATTTAGCCAGTAGAAACACATGAAGTATGCCTTTATTAACAAGATTACCAATTATAGTATAATTTTTATAATATATTTATTGATGTATCTGCAATGATGAACTTTGAAGGAAGCAGTATGCATCTATATAGTGTAATGAAATGGTGATAAAGTAGATTGTCTTATTTGTTATAATTGGTTATCAATTTTCTCCTGAAATGAAACATGAAAGTGACATTTACACAAAATATGAAATATAATAATCCGTACTCATCTGGTTTATTTAACTATATTTTTGTATGCATGTATATGTGCAATGCTTATAAACAAAATGAAGTACTGTGATTCTTTTGTTTTGTGGTAAGATGTAAAAATTAATTCCCAAACTGGATTGACATAATTTCTGTCAGTTGAATACATAGTCAGTGGGGATAAATGATTTTATTTATCTTATGGTATATATTTTTTCAGTATTTTCTTGCGTTCTGAAGTTGTTTTGTGATTTTTTTTTCATTTAAAAAAAAAATGAGTATTATAAAAAATATTATTTTCTAGTGCATTTGAAGTTGGCTTATTGAAAACAAGTGGATCAAAATGATGCAAGGTACATTATTTGCTCGAGTCAAAAAAGAGAAAATTGCAATTTGCTTGCATCAACAAGCAGGATTCGGCATCAATTGAAATCCCTATCCAAGACTGGGTGTCCATAATTGTTTTAAAGTGAGTGGCTTTCTTATAATACATTTGATTAATATTTTCATGAGCGTGTTGTTAATATTATTAAGCAAATCCAAAAAATTAAGTCATATTATATATGTGATGAGATAAGTTTCAAAACACAATTTCATGCCGAAATGGCAGGTTTGGTTTACATTTAAAATGTGGAGGACAGTTGATAAGTAAGTATGGATACAACTTTAATATTACAGATTCATAAATCAGTATATTTTACAAAAGCAAAAGTTGGTAGTGTAGTCTACATTTAAGAAAAAGAAAGCAAAATAACAGTTACACATTTTGCATAAACTTGAAACATCTCAACCTGTGGACTAGTTACCCTTCAATCACGGTGGTGAGTTAATTATGTCAAAAGCACCATAACTATGAAACACTAGTACAATACGTGCCACGCGAAACCCGCAGAATTCGCGCTGTCGTGACGAGCCTTCGATCAATATTCGCGAAGCGACGTCACGAAAGTTCGCGACGATTCACGAAATATAGCGGGTGGCCCCAGCGCGAGATTTTGCGACGAATATGTCACGAAATTTGGTCGCGATTCGCGGCGATTTCACATGTGTTCTCTTTAAAAATTAAGAGTTGTACAGTTTTTACGGTCTTATCGCAACATTCTACATTGTGTGTCGCACAGTGTATGTTAAATGTAGATACATTAATTTTGTATCCTTCATTTTACGGTTAATTAATAAATAATTATATAATAAAGCACTATTATTTGACAGTATTAATCAAAGAAAACAGTGAACACGCATATAAGAGTCACAATGAATTTATAAAGTGTGTATATACGTTTAATTTTACATTTGCAATTCGGTCAATAATCATTAAAATCTACTTAAAATTATAAAACACTGATTGCTCTTTTGTTCACTACAAATAATCACCGCTTTTACATATATGTCACATTTCACTAATGAGCTTCTTGTGATGATTATAAAAACGCATTATTATCTTATTCTTCATGGGTGTGATTATTTCAAACATTATTTCTTTTAGAATATCCATTCATATTATTTGTTTACATGTACATATATGTCATCCTCACCCGTGCAGCAGCATATTCAATTTTATCGTATTTATAATCATCATAAAGATGCAAATCACCGACGTTTTGACACGATATTTTATAAAAAATCATGTACTTCAGTTGTATTGAAGGTGGTTATATACACGTAAGTGTCTATAATTATTTGTAACGTATGGTTTCATTGTAACATGTATTTATACAATTTACTTATTGTTTACTCATCGGTAAACAAAATAAATGTAAATACAAATGTGTATCAAACCAAAACCATCACAACGGTTATTGTAATCTCTTCTAAAATTGATGTTTGCTAAAGAACACAGAATTTGTTCTGCAGACTACCGGTTCTCGATGAGGGGTGGGGGTGAGTGCGTGTTGACCATAGCTACCTTTTTGTGTTTTCACATGTTGTGTGTACATGCCACCAATGTGTTAACTGAGATGTCAATATAGCAAACCAAACTGATCGTGTTATCTTAATTGTTTTTATTCATGTTTATGTATTTTGGGATTTATCTTTTTTTATAAAAGTCATTCAAAATTCCAGTTCACATCCCGAATTATAATGAAGCTACGTATAACCTACATGAGATAGAAGTACATAGCAATAGTTTATTCAGTCTTTATATTATAATACTCTAAGTTTTTTTAAATGTCAACCAATAACCAGTTTTCCGATTATTACGGCGGTTAACTGGTAATACATTGAATATTCGATTATTTGCGCTCACAACGCTGATGTTTGTTGAACAAAATATAGATACAAAAAGTATTCCTGTGTCGCTAATCCGCATTATCTTATCGTTAATCAGTATCAATTACCGACTAGGGGGCACATATTGTGCGGCTGTGGACTGATCTGCGATAGCGGTTCTTAATTGTTTAAAATGGCAGGGGTCTTGAAAGCCTAAAGGGAGCAAACATCTCTTGCAACTATCTGTTTTTGTTTGACAATAAACACTGTATTGGTTCTAATTAATTTGCAAAAAAACACAACAGTAAACTATGCGTTAGAACATATTCTTGTCAATTAGCACATACTTATATTTTCGCTTTCATACATCTTGATAATAAACTAAACTATAAATGCTGTTGTTGTTGTTCATATAATGTAGGCACGAAAAACGAGCATCCATTTAACGCCTTTTATCAACTAACTAAAATATATATTACAGTATTGTTTTACTTTTTATTACTGTTTCGTTTTATAATATTTGTAAATTATGACCCGATACATTGAGATATAGCTTAATTATTCTTACCAATAACTTTCCATAAAATGTCGCACTAACTAAGTCGTACATGTATTACAGTTAGTACATTTATAATGAATGCTATTAAGGTCAATCAATGATTAATGTTCCTGTTTGGTAATGAAATTATTCATATCTAAAAATATTCGTTTGCACATTGTAGACATTGATCATGGTAATTTTGTGAACATACATGCACATTATACAATGTGTCCTTTTAATCCGTGGAATATTTGTCTATATTGTGATATTTGCATAAAATTTTATTGCGTTCGATTTTAATGTATAATTGTTCTTTCTTTTTCATCAATGTGTATATTTATGTTGTTATCAACTGGGACAACCAATGCAAGAGCAATAATATTCGACATACATGTAGATGTACATACATGTACATGTAGGTCATCTTCATATATAAACACAACACATATAACATTTTGAATGTTTTATACATGTACATTTTGAACCAGAACAAAATACAAGACAAAATCCAAGACTGATCGTGCACTTGAAGTAATAAAACAGTAAGGGTTTCAAACAGAAACAACATATAAATAAACGAAGCACATATAAAATAATTAACACGAAGTTTTACCCAGAAACCTATTAAGAACAATTTAATAAATAGCATGCAGTGAAAATAATAAACGGAACATATTTACAAACAACAAACACACCCTATCACATACCCATTTCAAAATTTCAAACGAACAATATTACGTTCATTTTAAATGCTGTTTTTTCATGTATACAATAGAAAGTGTATTTCTTTTATATTTTAAACCTTTTGCAACAAATGTCACATCTTAATTTGAATTACTTTGTAGCTAATATAATTCAGAGGAATACATTCAAATATTAAATTCACAAAGTTTACTGACACGAATGATTAATTCACCGCTAAGTGAAAATATTGCGTACAGGTGTGCATTTTACTAATTAATTTCTCGTCACGATTCGTGGCGGGACCAAATTATTCGCCACGAAAGTTCGCGAACAAGCGCGAGTTTTCGTCGCGAGAATTAGCGAAATTTCGCGACATCGCGAGCGAGCGATCTGCGCTTCGCGATAAAATCGGCTCGTCGCATTTCGCGTGGCACGTACTGCATGTATGTTTCAGTGTTCCTCAGAAATAATGCTGAAGATAACTCAGCATATTTCCAAACTCCAGTCCAGTTGGCTTCAAATTGAGCTGAATATAACAATATTTCACAGCCGAATGGCATCACATATTATTTACCGTACTGTTATTTGGGTAAGTATTAACTCCAATCACCAATATGTATAATAATTCCAAATAATTGTCAACATTATCGTGTGCAATTGTTGATCGGAATTTCAATAATGTAGGTTACGGGCGCAGCCATTTTTGATGATTGTTTGATTGAAAGTAGTCCAAAATGTCGCATGATGTACCAGAGGCGATTTATTTTTAGACCCAGAGTGTGGTCTCCCAAGCCGGTTTTTTACATTTACCATAGTGACGTAGGCTACTCGACAGTTTCCCTGGCGCAAATAGTTTAATTTTAAAGAAATATCATTATTAAACATTACAGAAAGCTTTCTTAATTAATTGAAATATTAATTGTCTTGTGTAAACATCAACCGCCGTGTGACTAATGTAAAGGTACCTTTATCTTTATAACATTCATAAATCGAATGAATTATTTATAAAACGACAAGCTTACCTGCTCCAAGAATGGATTTTTCTCAGCGAATCTTCTGCTCTTCTGCTGTAAAAGGGTCTGATCGGCGCTTTAAAAAAACTAATGTGTGTTGTAATTATTTTCATTTTTACTGTCTAAATCTAACAATCGGTTAGAAAGAGACTCCAGTACTTTGTCACCTCCAGTCGCCATCTTTCAAAGCGCCTGTGTTGCTTAATGACGTCGAATATTTCATTGGAGATCACGTGCGTTTATTCGTGATATGGATT
Source organism: Congeria kusceri (assembly GCA_027627225.1). Lineage (NCBI taxonomy): Eukaryota > Metazoa > Mollusca > Bivalvia > Myida > Dreissenidae > Congeria > Congeria kusceri. The sequence goes on from CM051024.1 coordinate 86,860,736, forward strand.
TACGGCCCGCGATATGGATTTTCGGCCCGCGAGATGGCACTTTCGGCCCGCCCCATATCAGGTCATGTGACCAGGCATTTTCTCCCATATTTGTTACTATCTATAGTAACACATTCAATAAGCATTTTTACACGATGTGTCTTATTTGTAGGTTTCAGTTATTCATTCTCTTGTTAGATGTTATATAGTTTCTTCTAGGAATACACTATTTTGATATAAATTACATTATTGTTAATATGTGACTATTAATCATTAACGGACTATATAAGACGTACGTACATAATGTGTAACAATTCCCACGCCACTGCTATGAACTTTTAATATACTGTATTGACATACTAAAAAACTACTAACATAGTTCGAAGATATGCCTAAATTTAATAAGTAGTAAACGGTGCACATTCAGTTCAACTAGAGCACGTTTACAGTAAGGTCAGCGTTATGTGCCCAATTAGTATTCGGCGGCTGACAGCTAATAACATATACGTCCATATCGGCTGTCATTCACGGTGGTCTGTTATAAAGCATAGTAACATTTTATCCGACGTTTTAAGGCTACTTGAGATTACAAATGTGTTAGAGTGTAGCCGGGCAACATGTTTCCATACTACATTTTATACACGAACTTTTAAGAAAAATATGTTTCAAACTAGTTTAGTTTATAATCTATTATTTCAGCAGTTAATCTTATGTGTTACGTTTCCTATTTCATACACTTTAACAGATTTTAAATGATTATAATCATTATAACAACTTAAGTAAGTTTAATAGTTTGCTAAATAAAATGCAGGCTTCAACAAAATGTATAAACTAATTAAAAGTCCTTGCTGCGGTGAGATCTTTCAACGAACATGTACGTTCTGTTTTCGTATTTTTCTATTCTGTTTCCGTATTTGAGTAATACTTATGAACTTTTAGAAATGTGAATAACGTACAAAGAATAGTTTCGGTTTATAATATGAGTCATTTTTTTTTTTTTGTATTAATTTCTACAATGCCACAAGCCAGTCAGATTGTGTTTTATATGAATGCTATTTTATATTTAATAGTATTCAGAATTCGAATTTGTAGGTTTGCAGTTTAACTAATTCAAACGGTTGTGCTAAGGATCGTTCACGTAAAACCATTTTCTAGTAAGCCATGATATATAATGAAGTAGTCAGATTATGTTTTTTTATTTTATTTTATTCTGAAGTCTAATTATTATGTTTGCAATTTAAGTAACGTGTATGCTAGAAATTAATCACGTAAAACCGTTTTCTAGTAAGCCATGATATATAATGAAGTAGTCAGATTATGTTTTTTTATTTAATTTTATTCTGAAGTCTAATTATTATGTTTGCAATTTAAGTAACGTGTATGCTAGAAATTAATCACGTAAAACCGTTTTCTAGTAAGCCATGATATATAATGAAGTAGTCAGATTATGTTTTTTTATTTTATTTTATTCTGCAGTCTATTTATTATGTTTGCAATTTAAGTAACGTGTATGCTAGAAATTAATCACGTAAAACCGTTTTCTAGTAAGCCTGATACTTAATATATTGTGCTTGCTTAAGATCAGCTTCAGTACCACCCCGAAGTTAAATTGGTTCTAACACATTGTTTGAGTAATCCATTAAAGACTAGTTCGGGTAGCTAATGTTTCTGAATCGCGATCATATAGACATATCATTTGACATACTGTTTCAAATTCAATCTTGCGTATTATGTCTGAATCACATACATTACATAGCAAATGTAAGCTATTTCAGACAGATGCGTGCGTTTTTCGTTGTATCGTTGTTAAATTGGCAAACATGTTCTTTATTTTTTTGCTACTTGCCCAATGTAAAGTATACTGCATCACATCAATTCGATTATTTATTAAAAACAAGATAATACAACATCCAAATATAAAACAAGGTAATACAACATCAAATTATACGCATTTTGAACTAATTTCAGAGCAATACAAAGCGGATTCAGATCTGTACATAACATAAACTTCAAGACACACTTACTAAAGAGGTTGACAAACCTGCACATGCTAAATCGATAGTGGACCAAGAACTCGCTGTCACTGACACTGGACTCTATAATTTTCTGAACAATAGTTCTGTCGGGCTTAATACTTATGGGAATATATGTCTGACATTCGATTAAATCTGTTTAAGCTGTCTAGTCTCAGTGGAACTCTTTAATATTTGGCTGCAACAACCGTTACATACTGTACATAATCCACGCCCTAATGTTAGATGTAGTTAGCTAGCAAACGATCGATTACACTCTTGTTAGAATTGAGAAGCATAAATGTACTCTCAACCAAATAAATAACATTTATCTCAAATGACGTAATAAAAGTATCGGTTGCCGTATAACATATGACATCATGGAGATGGTATAAGTTCGCTGTTATGAGTTGGTATCTTCAACGTTATGGCATAATACAGTCAACGTATTACGATATATAAGTATCTAAAGCTTTTACATGCATCTACGACGTGAACATTAGTGCTAAAATCTCAAAGGAAAACGAGTAGTGATATCTCCAACTTTAATCACCATTAGACGCAACGGCTTTCCAGTAAATCGAAATACATCAAACGGCGTCGATTATAAATGCTGATATACAGTTTTCCAGGTCAAGGATATAAACGGAAACAGTAACAGAAATAGTGCGGTAGGTTTTGGTGCATTGCACGATTAAACAAACTTAAGGATTGGTTCGAAAAAATGCGTTTGCAAGGGACTATTACTTTAATAATTAAACTGCCTATATATCTGAATAACTCCCCAACGGATTTAGTATATGTATATGCGCATGTGAAATATATGCGCACATAGAAATGAAAAAAAAGATAAAACAAACACGTGTCCCTACGTTCCTTTGTTTAAAGTATATGTTAAAACAATGCAAGTACAATGTACATGTGTTTTGTTCCTTGAGGCTATGTTACACTACATAACAAGCACGTCTGAGCTTCGCCTCAGCTAAAGTCATCTATTGTTGTTTTGGGTATATATCTTCCTTCTCAGCCAGAACACTCGCCAACATCGGGTAAATACAAAGCAATGGTTTATTCATGCCCATTTTCGAAATTGGAAACATTGTCTTGCCTGCAACGGTCATAAAATTTGACATGTTTGCGTAGTCGGCTAATATAAATGAACAGTTCATTAACATATCAGACGATTAATTAGATGGATTATATATAATGTATACATTAAAATTAACAAGTACATGTAATACACGTCTGTTGATATACGTATTGAAATAAAACACAGGTTAAACACACAACATAAAATGCAGTTTTATACATTGTTGTAGATTCCAATAGAATACCTTATACGGATGAAATTATCTTGGAATCTAAGTTTTAATTTTAAGTCGTAATTGACATACAGTTGTATGGTGTTATTGCTGCTTAACTTAACTGTAGTTATTTCAATGCATCTTTGTCAATGCTCTCAATCGAATTAATAAAGAAACACATTCGTTTTTTAAAAAGTCCATTTTAGTGACAAACCAGGACCAGTGTTCAGTTATTGAGGAATCCATCAACTTATGATTTCGTAACGAACATTTTTTCACCTATAATACGTAGATGTCGTTCAATTTTATTGAACATTCTAGAACTTAATAAACCTAATACAATAAGGTTGTATCCTTTACAGGAATGTGTAATGAATATCATGAATTGAGTACAGCTTGAGGACATACATTTGTACTATTATTCAGTTGTCTTTGGCCTAGGCACAACATGCTTAGTTAAGGTCACGCTGGCTTTGATGAGAAGTTACATCATGTTGCGTCGAAACAACATGGTTGTACTCAACTAGAAAATAATTGCCAGCTTTGCCCTTTCTGGACCGTGTGATTGACATAACCAATCAATTAGAGACGCTTCCTATTGTCCGCTTGTCACCAGTCGACTGGACACTGTCAGTTATAGCTTGCAAATTAAAGTAGCTTAGGTAAAGAGTGTGATAAATACAAACAATTCTTATTTAATCCATGGCCTAAAGAAATAGTCAGCTAGAGAAGGCCAGTTACACTCACCCTATGACAGAATTTCGTGATTATATAATGTAGGAATACACTTGCAGGAATCTCATGTCTATTAGAGTAATCCTGGTTCATATCGGATACTTGGTGTTTATCGGACAATACAAACAGTAAAATGTTTATTTAAACCTCGGTCTTGCTTCTACACCGTGCGCGCGTTTATTACTTTCTATGAATACGTGTTCATAGTTTGCTGTATCACCATTCCCGATTGGTTGTACTATAAATCGGCGATTTCGAATGGAAGATACGAATTGTTTTAGAGAGACGTCCCCTCTTCAACCTTGGCCGAATTGCGAGTGGCGCTAAGTTTAAAACAACATGTATATACAACACAGTACGGTTTGAAGTAATTGAATATTTTTCGCAATTGCAATACGTGTTGAATTTATTTGTTATTTGAGCTAAAAACACATTGAAACTTTGAAAAATAAAAGATGTATTAAAACATTACAAGAAAATAAAACTGTCCGATAAACCCCAGATAAAAAATGTTATAATAAATGATGTCGCGGTTTATCGGACATCAATATTTGAAACCACAACACCTAGGCATATTACACGGTACGACTATGTTTCATACTTTTTTAATAGATGAACTTCAGAAACACCCTGCGAAATGGAGAAATTGAAAGAAAAGGACCGTTTAATAAAATACAAATCGAAACATTGAAACTCCTCGACATATTATTCCAACATGAGTGGTGTGTTGATCATCCTTTGCTATTCGAACTTCATTGTCATGTGACAAGGCTTGTAGTGAAACATGATGTTGTCGTTGAAATTGTTTTAAATAAGTTGCTTATGTGGGAAAGCTCGAAGAAGGCTGCCACTCCAGATGTCATTGTTGCCGACAGTCACGTTTTTCTTATCGACGAGATTGTAACATTTTTAACTGAGAATGAACGACAGGCTTTGTTGGAAATCATATGTCCGATTAAATTACAATAAATTCCTTGTAGAATGAAAAAAAAAACACAAGAACATTACGTTCATTCACGTTTAATGTGCCTTTGTGTCTGTAGAATTTAATATTATAAATCTTAAATCATGCGCGTTAGTGTTCATTAACCACATATAACGCACCTATCAATGTTTTCCCTCGGGGGACGCGGCGGACTGACCCAGGGGAATTTGACTTACTTTATTTTTGGGGGGTCTAATTCCCCACCCTAGAGCCTAGCATTTTTGTCTAAATCCCCTCAGTGGGAGATGCTATAGGGATATCAAATGGTCCGGGGGGCAATATTTCCGAGATCTAATATTGATAGATGCATACATGTCAGTTTGATACACACATTATTTACAGCGCATCACATGTAATATCACATAATGCATTATAACATATAGCGATTAATTTTAGCTCAATTGTGTCGAAAGCCTGAGGTTTATTGAGACACTTTCGAGTCCATTTCTTGGGTAGAACCAATATATGGTGTCTAATGAGAGAGATCAATCGAACGCTTCCCGAGTAGGGATCGAACTCACGACATTCCGATCGCAAGACGGACACCATATCCATTACACCACTGCGATCTTAATATATATTATAACATTTGCAGTTAAGCTTATGTTGTGTGCTACGTTATAAATGTTTTATTTTTTTACAAAGCGAATCCCATAATCGAAATTATTAAGGCGGTGTATGACAGAACGATCCCTCTATTACTGTGTTGTTTTAATATTAGTAATAGTTGTAGCATACTTTTACCGAAATATTTACCGATCCCCCAGAGCGATGTTAAATAATAAACATATTGAGGAAAAACCATGCTACAACTTTTTATACCATATGTAGATTGCAGTATATTGAAATATAGTTTTACTTTATACGCACGCTACTTATTGCACGGTTAGGCTCCGCCCAAAAGTCATATCACAGTTATAGAAAACCGCAAATCAAAGAAAGCTCTCTAAGTATGGTATAAATATTAAGTTATCGTGGGTTTATGCGCGCTTTTCAGACATGCCAAAAAAGGAACAAGGCATCAGATGCCAATAAGATGCCAGTGAATATATGACTAAGGCCGTTGCTCAAGTCCACCTTGGCAACATGAGAGTTCGGCAAGCGGCGGTAGCATTCAACGTCCCGAGATCTTCATTACACGATCGCGTCAGCGGCAGAGTTAATGTCGACGCCACGCCGGGCAAACATACCGTGTTTCCGGCCGAAGTAGAGCAGGTATTGGCCCTGAAAGTAAAGGAAGCTGCGTAGATGGGTTTTGGGATAGACAGACAACAGCTGAAGGCCAAAGCGGCAAGATTCGCGACAAGCATGCGCCTGAAAACGCCATTCAAGAACGGCATTCCTGTGGATGACTGGGTCAATGGGTTCCTGAAGCGACATAAAATAAGCTTAAGGGCTCAGGTGGCGTTGTCGACTGTTAGGAGTCGAATGCTCAATCCCACTATCACCAATAAATACTTCGACGACCTAGCACAAACGATAGCATCACTGGATCTAAACGATAAGCAAAACTGTATGTGGAATATGGACGAGACGTATGAGTCGCTGACGCACAAACCAACGCGCGTCATTGCGGCGAAAGGGGCAAGAAATGTGCCAGGCAGAGTCGGTAACTCACGCGAGCCTATAACGGTTACGGCCTGCATTAATGCTGCTGGACAAGACATCCCTCCCATGGTCGTGATGAAAGGGAAAACTAAAAAGGCCAGAAAATGGGACAAAATGGACTTTCCAAACAAATGGATGGATGGAAGAGAGTTTTGGTTCAAGTACGTCTTCATCCCCTACATTAGAACACAGCGGCCTCAACTGCTTTAGTTAGACAGTCATAGTTCACATGAGTCGCTCGAAATCATTGACAGCGCCAAAGCGGAGAATATAACTATATTTGCCTTACTTCCCAATACGACGCAGTGGCTGAACCCATTGGACAAATCAGTGGTTGGACAGTTTACTACAGAGTACAACAAGAAGTGCACTGAGTTCAAGTCAATATCTCCAAACAACCTGGTGTGCATATGGGTTTGGCTAGGGCTGTTCAAATATGCATATGAGAAGGCCTTTACGAAGCATAATATCAGTAAAGGATTCTCTGCCTGTGGAGTATACCCACCTTCCATGTCTGCCATACCAGCCTGTGCGTTCATGCCGCCATGTGCATTCGACAAAGCTCCAAGTGTCAATGGGGACGAACGCGCTGTCCAAAGCAACAGTTCAACGCCCGACCAAATAGCGACATCAGCAAGTGACGTCGTCAGAGGCACACCTGTCGGGACACTGCTTTTAGCAGACGAGGGAGATTTAAATGAGGTATACTAATGACTGTTACGAATAATCATAACTGTGTTTTCAATATTTAAGTATTCTATGTGTACAGGCACATACCACATAATTTAGAACTAGAACAGGCTTATAGTCCTAAACGGATATGTTTAAAAACTATGCAGTATTTATTTTAATATTCGGCGAAAAATACATCCTTGTGCCGTTTACAAGTATGATATACATAAGCATAAGCTTAACATATAATATAATACTGTTTTATAGGCACACGGTTCTGAAGTTCTGGCGACGGCAGATGAATATGGAACCATGATGCTGGAGGCACATACGGCAGCGGCAATTCTGGAGGCCATCATGGATTCCGATGTGCAGATCGACACTGATCACTCCATTCCCAACATTGCCGTCCCTTCTTTGCTCTCAGAATCGGCGGCTTCTGCAGCCGGATAATGCTGTGCCCATCCATAGCGCTCAGACGCCGTATATTGTATCTGCAAATGAGGAAATTGCCCACATATTCGAGCTTCCGTCACCAGTCTGTTGTTCGGAGCCAACAACATCCAAAACAAAACTGACGTCGCATAGGTTTGTTGTGTTTTGTAAATGTAAAAACGTATGGTAAGGCAACTTGTAAAATATACATACATTTCATATCCTTTGAAAAGTTATATCCACTCCTGAGTTAATTGTATTATAGTGTGAATAATAATCATTTTAGTTTATATACATGTGCAACTGTTGTTTTTTTCATTGAACGTACATACGTGTACTCTGAAATAACAAACCCGTTCAGTATAATTCACCTTGTTAGTTTGTTAGGATGTATAATCCAAATGTATATGTACATACGAACTACGAAGGTTTGTCTTCTCAGAGTGCTCACCAGTGACAAAACCATGGGAGAGCAGGAGGAAACCAAGCGGAAGAAGGAAGAAGAGTGTATGAGAAAGGAAGAAAGGAAGCTGGCACGACTCGCCAAACAAGAAAAGAAAGGGGAAATGAAAAGCAAACAAAAATAGTTTCCATTTATATCGCGCTTATGCGCGTATATTCAGTTGTAAACTGATACTGATATTATGATATCCATTGTTTTATTTAGGTTGCACCTGAACAGATGATCTCACACTTTTAAGATGAATAAGTTTACACGTCAGTATACAAAGTATATAGACCTACAATGTTTTCTTAATTTATTAATACGTTTAATACAGACTTATATTATAAATTAGAAGAAATAAAAATCCAGATGCATTAGCAGTAAATCAAACCCTAAAGTAAACGTGATCCTTTATTTATGGCAAGGAACCAATTACCAACATAAAAACCAGGACCAGTGTTCAGTTATTGAGGAATCCATCAACTTATGATTTCGTAACGAACATTTTTTCACCTATAATACGTAGATGTCGTTCAATTTTATTGAACATTCTAGAACTTAATAAACCTAATACAATAAGGTTGTATCCTTTACAGGAATGTGTAATGAATATCATGAATTGAGTACAGCTTGAGGACATACATTTGTACTATTATTCAGTTGTCTTTGGCCTAGGCACAACATGCTTAGTTAAGGTCACGCTGGCTTTGATGAGAAGTTACATCATGTTGCGTCGAAACAACATGGTTGTACTCAACTAGAAAATAATTGCCAGCTTTGCCCTTTCTGGACCGTGTGATTGACATAACCAATCAATTAGAGACGCTTCCTATTGTCCGCTTGTCACCAGTCGACTGGACACTGTCAGTTATAGCTTGCAAATTAAAGTAGCTTAGGTAAAGAGTGTGATAAATACAAACAATTCTTATTTAATCCATGGCCTAAAGAAATAGTCAGCTAGAGAAGGCCAGTTACACTCACCCTATGACAGAATTTCGTGATTATATAATGTAGGAATACACTTGCAGGAATCTCATGTCTATTAGAGTAATCCTGGTTCATATCGGATACTTGGTGTTTATCGGACAATACAAACAGTAAAATGTTTATTTAAACCTCGGTCTTGCTTCTACACCGTGCGCGCGTTTATTACTTTCTATGAATACGTGTTCATAGTTTGCTGTATCACCATTCCCGATTGGTTGTACTATAAATCGGCGATTTCGAATGGAAGATACGAATTGTTTTAGAGAGACGTCCCCTCTTCAACCTTGGCCGAATTGCGAGTGGCGCTAAGTTTAAAACAACATGTATATACAACACAGTACGGTTTGAAGTAATTGAATATTTTTCGCAATTGCAATACGTGTTGAATTTATTTGTTATTTGAGCTAAAAACACATTGAAACTTTGAAAAATAAAAGATGTATTAAAACATTACAAGAAAATAAAACTGTCCGATAAACCCCAGATAAAAAATGTTATAATAAATGATGTCGCGGTTTATCGGACATCAATATTTGAAACCACAACACCTAGGCATATTACACGGTACGACTATGTTTCATACTTTTTTAATAGATGAACTTCAGAAACACCCTGCGAAATGGAGAAATTGAAAGAAAAGGACCGTTTAATAAAATACAAATCGAAACATTGAAACTCCTCGACATATTATTCCAACATGAGTGGTGTGTTGATCATCCTTTGCTATTCGAACTTCATTGTCATGTGACAAGGCTTGTAGTGAAACATGATGTTGTCGTTGAAATTGTTTTAAATAAGTTGCTTATGTGGGAAAGCTCGAAGAAGGCTGCCACTCCAGATGTCATTGTTGCCGACAGTCACGTTTTTCTTATCGACGAGATTGTAACATTTTTAACTGAGAATGAACGACAGGCTTTGTTGGAAATCATATGTCCGATTAAATTACAATAAATTCCTTGTAGAATGAAAAAAAAAACACAAGAACATTACGTTCATTCACGTTTAATGTGCCTTTGTGTCTGTAGAATTTAATATTATAAATCTTAAATCATGCGCGTTAGTGTTCATTAACCACATATAACGCACCTATCAATGTTTTCCCTCGGGGGACGCGGCGGACTGACCCAGGGGAATTTGACTTACTTTATTTTTGGGGGGTCTAATTCCCCACCCTAGAGCCTAGCATTTTTGTCTAAATCCCCTCAGTGGGAGATGCTATAGGGATATCAAATGGTCCGGGGGGCAATATTTCCGAGATCTAATATTGATAGATGCATACATGTCAGTTTGATACACACATTATTTACAGCGCATCACATGTAATATCACATAATGCATTATAACATATAGCGATTAATTTTAGCTCAATTGTGTCGAAAGCCTGAGGTTTATTGAGACACTTTCGAGTCCATTTCTTGGGTAGAACCAATATATGGTGTCTAATGAGAGAGATCAATCGAACGCTTCCCGAGTAGGGATCGAACTCACGACATTCCGATCGCAAGACGGACACCATATCCATTACACCACTGCGATCTTAATATATATTATAACATTTGCAGTTAAGCTTATGTTGTGTGCTACGTTATAAATGTTTTATTTTTTTACAAAGCGAATCCCATAATCGAAATTATTAAGGCGGTGTATGACAGAACGATCCCTCTATTACTGTGTTGTTTTAATATTAGTAATAGTTGTAGCATACTTTTACCGAAATATTTACCGATCCCCCAGAGCGATGTTAAATAATAAACATATTGAGGAAAAACCATGCTACAACTTTTTATACCATATGTAGATTGCAGTATATTGAAATATAGTTTTACTTTATACGCACGCTACTTATTGCACGGTTAGGCTCCGCCCAAAAGTCATATCACAGTTATAGAAAACCGCAAATCAAAGAAAGCTCTCTAAGTATGGTATAAATATTAAGTTATCGTGGGTTTATGCGCGCTTTTCAGACATGCCAAAAAAGGAACAAGGCATCAGATGCCAATAAGATGCCAGTGAATATATGACTAAGGCCGTTGCTCAAGTCCACCTTGGCAACATGAGAGTTCGGCAAGCGGCGGTAGCATTCAACGTCCCGAGATCTTCATTACACGATCGCGTCAGCGGCAGAGTTAATGTCGACGCCACGCCGGGCAAACATACCGTGTTTCCGGCCGAAGTAGAGCAGGTATTGGCCCTGAAAGTAAAGGAAGCTGCGTAGATGGGTTTTGGGATAGACAGACAACAGCTGAAGGCCAAAGCGGCAAGATTCGCGACAAGCATGCGCCTGAAAACGCCATTCAAGAACGGCATTCCTGTGGATGACTGGGTCAATGGGTTCCTGAAGCGACATAAAATAAGCTTAAGGGCTCAGGTGGCGTTGTCGACTGTTAGGAGTCGAATGCTCAATCCCACTATCACCAATAAATACTTCGACGACCTAGCACAAACGATAGCATCACTGGATCTAAACGATAAGCAAAACTGTATGTGGAATATGGACGAGACGTATGAGTCGCTGACGCACAAACCAACGCGCGTCATTGCGGCGAAAGGGGCAAGAAATGTGCCAGGCAGAGTCGGTAACTCACGCGAGCCTATAACGGTTACGGCCTGCATTAATGCTGCTGGACAAGACATCCCTCCCATGGTCGTGATGAAAGGGAAAACTAAAAAGGCCAGAAAATGGGACAAAATGGACTTTCCAAACAAATGGATGGATGGAAGAGAGTTTTGGTTCAAGTACGTCTTCATCCCCTACATTAGAACACAGCGGCCTCAACTGCTTTAGTTAGACAGTCATAGTTCACATGAGTCGCTCGAAATCATTGACAGCGCCAAAGCGGAGAATATAACTATATTTGCCTTACTTCCCAATACGACGCAGTGGCTGAACCCATTGGACAAATCAGTGGTTGGACAGTTTACTACAGAGTACAACAAGAAGTGCACTGAGTTCAAGTCAATATCTCCAAACAACCTGGTGTGCATATGGGTTTGGCTAGGGCTGTTCAAATATGCATATGAGAAGGCCTTTACGAAGCATAATATCAGTAAAGGATTCTCTGCCTGTGGAGTATACCCACCTTCCATGTCTGCCATACCAGCCTGTGCGTTCATGCCGCCATGTGCATTCGACAAAGCTCCAAGTGTCAATGGGGACGAACGCGCTGTCCAAAGCAACAGTTCAACGCCCGACCAAATAGCGACATCAGCAAGTGACGTCGTCAGAGGCACACCTGTCGGGACACTGCTTTTAGCAGACGAGGGAGATTTAAATGAGGTATACTAATGACTGTTACGAATAATCATAACTGTGTTTTCAATATTTAAGTATTCTATGTGTACAGGCACATACCACATAATTTAGAACTAGAACAGGCTTATAGTCCTAAACGGATATGTTTAAAAACTATGCAGTATTTATTTTAATATTCGGCGAAAAATACATCCTTGTGCCGTTTACAAGTATGATATACATAAGCATAAGCTTAACATATAATATAATACTGTTTTATAGGCACACGGTTCTGAAGTTCTGGCGACGGCAGATGAATATGGAACCATGATGCTGGAGGCACATACGGCAGCGGCAATTCTGGAGGCCATCATGGATTCCGATGTGCAGATCGACACTGATCACTCCATTCCCAACATTGCCGTCCCTTCTTTGCTCTCAGAATCGGCGGCTTCTGCAGCCGGATAATGCTGTGCCCATCCATAGCGCTCAGACGCCGTATATTGTATCTGCAAATGAGGAAATTGCCCACATATTCGAGCTTCCGTCACCAGTCTGTTGTTCGGAGCCAACAACATCCAAAACAAAACTGACGTCGCATAGGTTTGTTGTGTTTTGTAAATGTAAAAACGTATGGTAAGGCAACTTGTAAAATATACATACATTTCATATCCTTTGAAAAGTTATATCCACTCCTGAGTTAATTGTATTATAGTGTGAATAATAATCATTTTAGTTTATATACATGTGCAACTGTTGTTTTTTTCATTGAACGTACATACGTGTACTCTGAAATAACAAACCCGTTCAGTATAATTCACCTTGTTAGTTTGTTAGGATGTATAATCCAAATGTATATGTACATACGAACTACGAAGGTTTGTCTTCTCAGAGTGCTCACCAGTGACAAAACCATGGGAGAGCAGGAGGAAACCAAGCGGAAGAAGGAAGAAGAGTGTATGAGAAAGGAAGAAAGGAAGCTGGCACGACTCGCCAAACAAGAAAAGAAAGGGGAAATGAAAAGCAAACAAAAATAGTTTCCATTTATATCGCGCTTATGCGCGTATATTCAGTTGTAAACTGATACTGATATTATGATATCCATTGTTTTATTTAGGTTGCACCTGAACAGATGATCTCACACTTTTAAGATGAATAAGTTTACACGTCAGTATACAAAGTATATAGACCTACAATGTTTTCTTAATTTATTAATACGTTTAATACAGACTTATATTATAAATTAGAAGAAATAAAAATCCAGATGCATTAGCAGTAAATCAAACCCTAAAGTAAACGTGATCCTTTATTTATGGCAAGGAACCAATTACCAACATAAAAAATACGTACAGATGTCATACATAACCAAAAACACAGATACATTATTTATTTATTTATTATTACCTGAAGGTTCACACAATCAAACGCATACATATGCATGTAAAATTTCAAAAATACACGTTGTCTAATTGTCCTAATATTCTAGCTATATTTCTAAATTGATCATCTGTCATGAAATTCATTTTGATAATGGCGAATGCTACAAGCAACGAATATGACAACATGTTATTGCAAGCCTAAGTGTTGTTAACGAAAATTATTCCACCAATGATACATAACAAGTTTAGTTCCCATGAACACACTTAAGCTAATTAAAACTATTAATAATACTTTTTTTCACAGCAATGTGTAATGCCTAGCATAAACTGAGTACTCCTACATGTTCAACATTTCTGCTATAATTCTACTGTCTTTGGCATATGTCTAAGATATTTTGTTAAGGTCACACTGACTGTGATGACAAATTACATCATGTACCTTCGAAAGCGCATGGCTGTACTAACGAAGAGAATGAACGTTTGCTTTGATATTTTTACGATAACTGTGTGAGTGACATACCATCAATTAGAGCCTCTTCCTAGTGTCCGCTCTTCCATGCGATGTTCACCAATCAACCGGAAACTGTCAGTGATAGCTTCCAAATTAACGTAGCTTAGGTCAAATGTGTGATTATTATTTATTCGAAGATACCCTATGTTTGCCGGCCAATTGTTCATATGGACTGGTATCGTATCTCTTGCAAAAGTGAAGAAATTATCCTCACCGCGTAATCATTCGATATTCAGTTACAGATTTAGTCATTGTCCGACTCACAATAGTATTTAGCTGTTTCCACAAAAGACATGTGATTGCTTGATCTGCGTTATCCGTTATTAAATAAAAACATTTCCATTCAAATAAAAATACACAAATCTGTTGCAGGATTCCAAAGGAGCAACACGTAAAATATGTGTTCTCATCGTCAGTTATGCCCATACCTTTATACTTTTTCTCTGGAAATTGATAATAAAGTTACATTTTACGCAAGACCGGTGGTGACTTCCTTTTCATATTTCCTTATTAAGAATTATAAACTGTAAAGTACACAAATTCATTTATTCACACTTCACGATGTATTTTGAAAATCGTGAAGTGTGAAATGTGAGGAACAAAAATTCATTTATTCACACTTAACGATTTCACGTTTATTTGAGAATCGTGAAGTGTGAACTGTGAAGTACAACAATTAATTTATTTACACTTCACGATTTCACGATATTTTTTAAAATCGTCAAGTGTGAGCTGTGAAGTACAAATATTCATTTATTCACACTTCCCGAGTTCACGGTATTTTTTAGAATCGTGAAGTGTGAATAAATGAATGTATATACTTCATATTTCACAATTCTTTACTATGAAATGAGAATAATGAAGTCACTACCGGTCTTACGAAAGACCGGTGGTGACTTCCTGGTTCATATTTCCTAATTATGAATTATAAACTGTGAAACACATATTAATGTATTCACACTTCACGATATTTCACGATATGTTTGAAAATCTTGGAGTGTGAATTGTGAAATACAAAACATTATTTATTCACATTTCACGATTGCACATTTTTTCTACAATCGTGAAGTGTGAACTGTGAAGTACAAAAGTTCATTGATGCACACTTCACGATTTCACGACTTTGTTTAGAATCGTGAAGTGTGAAGTGCGAATAAATGCATTTTTGTATGTCACAGTTCATAATTCATTACTTTGAAATCAGTATAATGAAGTCACAACCGGTCTTCGTAATTACAGGAGGTAGTTCGGATATTTCTACAGTGGGTAGCAATATGCTAACGGAACACGTTTTTCTCATTGAGGAGTTAAATGCAAATGTGTTGATATGTTTGGGGTTTATTATAGATCAAAAATAGTTTTATGATCAAATGTTCTTAGTCATCAGACCTGATGACTATTTAAGAATAATTAAATATTCTTTAATGAATCCGTTATGCATAACACCAGAGTAATTTCTGATCATTTAGCTAGGATTGCCAGGAGCAACTATAAATAACTTCAGTGCAACAATCAATGTTAAATATCAGTTCGTAGGATCTGATCAAATTGATCAAATTGATCTGATCATGTGCTAGTTTCACGGCATTTAGATCCACACGATCCACTAGGGAATAAGATATTAAATGCAAATAACGAGTGCAACGAACTTGTGTTATAACGGCCTATTTAAATGTCAGTTTTAAGCAGCTTGAGGATGATTTCTGCGTCAAATTCTTAATTTACTTCTTCTTACCCTTGATTCAGGATGATGTAGTAAAAATAACACACACACATTTGTTAAATAACTATAGCTACAAGAACATCATCAAATCATACTGTACCTCGTTTGTTCGCACATACATTTCGAATTTCATACAATTTATCCCGTAACATATGTGCAGGAAATAAGCATACTATAGTACTCAGCAATTCAATTTTAGTAGGTTTCGACAGAAGTGCGAGAGATGCTGTTTGACGCCAACCATATGAAGGACAGCATGCTGACTAGATTTCCGCTCCCACATTTATTTGCAACACAAATCACTATACTGCGCTTTAATAATAAACCTCATATGCACACTAGCTGCCTATAATAACAAGTCGATAGACAATATAGATGTCTGGGGTACGCTAGAAAGGCAACATAATGTTGAAAAGATGTCCAATCATAGACATTATATTTGCAACGTTAATGGTTTTTCAAGAGAATAATCTTGTTTGTGGGGAAACAACAAAACCGATTGCATCTAGGCAAATAAAAATACTTACTGCACACCATGAATTCTTCTAATTGCAATTGCATGTATAATACTTTTGAATAATGTTCATTTACAGTTGGAGGCAATCATGGAGCAGTTGTATATACCCGCTGCAGTGGTTCATTAATGAAACGATGAGAAATACTTCTTGTTTTATATGATTACATGCACAGTTAAACATAATTGGAATTAATTACAAAAACTTATATGTGTTATATACATGAAATTTAAGCATTGTTATAAGACAATTGGTATAGCATATAACAAGTCAACAAAGAATCAGATGGTCAGTCCAGAGGGCCGTTATTTACAAAGCTCCTAAGGGAAATCTTAAGTTCAGTTGTACTTAAGTGAAAAGTTTTGATCAACTGGTCTATGTGAAATCCATAGATTTCTGTTTGAAACAAGATTTTGTGTTTGATAAACACACATTCACCCGGTTGGTGCTGGGTAGCCAATTTCTTAGTCCAAATTATGTCAAGGTCAATGTCAAAGTGAGGTTGGGTGATATGGGTGGATTGGGAACGGTCATTGGCAAAAAATGTGTAAATATCCAAGTGTTGTAGTAAGTGGTGGTGGTGCTAGACGAAACGGTAAAATCTAGTTAACCAAGGAATGGCACTTTGAATTATTATAAGTCCAAATTAGTTCAAGGTCAAGGTCAAAGTAAAGTTGGGTGATATGGGTGGATTGGCGATGGTCATAAGCAACAACTGTGTAAGTATCCAAGTGTTGTAGCAAGCTGTGTTGGTGCCAGACGAAATGGTAAAATCTAGTTAACAAAGAAACAGCCCATTTGAATTATTCTAAGTGCAATTTAGGTCAAGGTCAATGTCAAAGTAAGGTTGGGTGATATGGGTGGATTGGGAACGGTCAAAAGTAACAACTTTGTAAATATTTAAGTGTTGTAGTAAGCGGTGGTGGTGCTAGACGAAACGGTAAAATCTAGTTAACCAAGAAATGGCACTTTTGAATTACTATAAGTCCAAATTAGGTCAAGGTCAAAGTAAGATTGGGTGATATGGGTGGAATGGTCATAAGCAACAACTGTGTAAGTTTCAAAGTGTTGTAGTAAGCGGGGTTGGTGCTGGACGAAACGGTAAAATCTACTTATCCTTGTCACGGAAGGAAGGACGGACGGAAGGACAGACGGAATAAGCCTGTGCGGACTGCACAGGCTAATCCGGAATGACACTTTACGCAAACGCATTAAGCCTGGTTTTCCCACGACACGCCTCATATCAAATGCTGATTGCAATCTTCCGAATTTATATAGGTTTAGAACTTAGTAAATATGAACATAAACGAATTTGTACTTTCAGCTACATGCACCTCGTCTTATGTTATTCATGTCATATGTCAGTATAAGTATCTTCATAGCACCCATGTAGATTAAATGAATTTTAGATGTTTCATGGAATTATTTTTAAAATGTGATTGCAATTTTAATATACGTATGCCCTTACATTATAGCACACAATAATATATGCATTTAGCAATTTAAAACTGAATAGAAAAAGATGTAAATTTGCAGGAAAAAGAAAACAGATATGAATTTAACATTAACGATTAATCATTTGTCAGGGAGAAACATAATGCATCGTTCATCCTTCATAGTGCATGCACATATCAAGTATCACGTTTAACATGCACCACACGTCTATCATATGCCAAAAGGCACGTGAAACAAGTGAAGAGAAAACTGGATTCAATTAGGATATAATATCACGTGTATTAAGAATATATCAAAACTACATTATACTGGGGGACATGCTGTCTCATGAACTATACTCCGTTTTCTATAATTACGTCGTTCCCAAATGGGAATTTTACTAGTTTTGAATGTATATTCCATTTGATATGAATTGTCTAATCTCAAGAGAGATACTAATATATCGACATACAAATATGCATGTTCAAGCCTGAATTTCTCAAAGTTTAGTTCAATACACTTACATTTTGCCGTTGTACATTGACGAAAAATAAGGAAACATAATTATGCATTTATGGCCTAACTCAGACTAACTTTTCATACTTAATAATTTGCTGATCAACTATTGTATATTGTATTTTGCATTGCATGATATACCTATAATCAATTAGCCACACTATACTGACAATTGCTTAAGGCATGTGGACACCCTATTTTCAATTGTCAGCAGCACTTTCGTTTACGGCGCTCTGCACAATAATAATAAAAAGAGGTATTGTAAACATATCAACAAACGTGTTTTTCTACGAAAGCCATCGCATTTGCGTGTCGGGAATTACTAAATCAGTTGTGGTGGCTTTAAAATGTTCCGAGTTAGAGCCAATTAAGTCACAAACGTAAATGCTTTTGGATGTAAGCGTAATCTACCGGTACACACGCATTGGTGCTAAACCAACAGTTGTCCCTGTATAGCCTTACTATGCACCGAAGCCCAAAGTAACATTTGATTGCAATGTCCGTCATTTGCGTGGAACTGCATAATTGAAATCGTAATGGGAGATGTTTGCGCTACTGTTCAATTTAGAGAGGCCGAGCTAATTTGTTTCCCGTACTAACTTGCAATTTTATTCGTTGTCCACGCATCATTTAACATAACTTTGCATCTGTTTGCAAAGCTTTATGCATCAAAATGGTTTAGGAATGGTCGTCATCTATAGTGGTTATTACGTGTGACTCATTTACTATGTGGGACTAAAGTGTTGTAGCAATTTTGACATTTAAGGATATACGACTAACAAGAAATAGTACAATCATTCATCGTTATATTATCACGGTTATTAAACACCTCAGACTAACGCCCTCGTGGTTTAATTTCTATGCATCAGATCTCCAAAACCGTTCTTTATTAGCTGATTGGAACGATAAATTGAAAGTATTTCTTAAATGTTGCGTTGTTAACACCGAGTAATTAATTTGTAAGTAGACTGAATGAAACATTATTTGTATTATTGTTTAATTCGAACTGCGATGATATGATGTTAATCGTTACTTACATTTGCATGTATTTTGCGAGGTTCCGGCGCACAAGAAGAGGCGTTAACCCCCAATGATTTGCAATGGCCGTTTCACGACGGCGTCCAAGTTTTATTTATGTTCGTGTTTTGTGTCGTTACGTCTGTTTTATTTTGTGCTGTGATGTGTCGGAAATTAGTCTTCCTTAAATGAAGGAACTTAAATTGTGATATTGATAACATATTTGTCCTGCTGATGTAATTGAGTTTCACATTGTATATGTTATATATACTCGCGTCAACATTTGTAAAAATTCAAAATAAAAAAAATATATATATATTTGTGCGCGAAAGTTTGATTGGAAGAAGTATATGGCAGACTCTTAACGATATTAACGTCTATCCCAACTGTCGAGGAGGTGAAATGTGCGCAGTCACATTGACATCTTCAAGACCATGCAAGTCGTAATAGGATCAGTTTGGATTACCTCATTTGTTAGAAAGTACAAACACGGTTTTTGTATTCCATAAAGTAAGTTAAATAGAAAAGCGTGGCCCACCAGTTTGTTTTCAGAGGCAAATACAAAAAAAAATGTTATTTTAAAAGTGGCCGCCTTATGACTTCTTACGTTGCTCTCTTTGGAGTAATATTCGTGCATATAACATATTAATTCTAGAGGTGACATTCGTAGTACTCAGCCAACTAATTCGTATGGAACGTGTTTCGGTACATTTGTAGACAAACCTTTTGTCAGATGGTGTTCTAAAAATAGAATTCAACTACATGCAAGGTGCTATATTTGCAAATAGTTTGGGCGAAACTTCAGTATGTTTTACATTTTTTCTAGGTTGTCGATTCAAAACAAACATGCTAAAGCGTAAGGATACGTTTACTTGAAATGTTTACTTTTTACAAAGACGCTTACACAAGTGTTCTCTTCTTTAAAATAATTCCTTGCGTATATAATAAGTATACTTTTCTTGATCGTTACGAAACACGAATGAGATGTGAATTGCCAAATCGTGTTTATATTTTGCTATACCACGTTATTATTCACATTTGCTTAAAACTTGGCTAAATTAAATATTCACTTGATATCTTAAATTACACAACAACAACTAAATAGCAATTGGATATGCATCTGTTGAAACATATTTTACATGTAACACGCAAGCATTCAACGTTTAATAACAACGTACTTGGCTTTAAATAACTCTTCATAAGCTAATTTGGGAGTCATGTAAATGTTAGTGTTATATTCGTTTATAAAGTGCGGTTTGAATATCATACAATTTAAACGATTTTTACGGTGAAGCATAATGTTACGATATGTTGGATTATTCTGAAGTCCACCGAAAGTGCTTACAATTTAAGTTTAACTTGTGTAATTAAGAAACAGTTATAAAAGGACTGATTAAATTTACGTCTGTACTGGTGGTCAACTTAATATTACCATTAGCTTATCCTTGTACATAAAAAACGTTGTCATCAATTACATGCTATTAAGACATAGTGTTTATAGTGTACATACACCTCAATATGATAGAAGTAAACAAAATATCATTTTCATCGACAGGTTTTGAAAAAAAGGAAAATGTTTAACAACACAAGTTTAATTAGGAGTATACATGTAGGGGAATAAACGGTTAGAAACATGAATTCTAAGTAAGAGGCCTATTAATATTTCGTGTACATACTAGTACGTAAATCTATGTTCTCAAGATATAATTGTGTCTGAGTTGAACCTATACCATGTGGACATAATGTATTATTAGATATTTCATATCTGCATTGATATTTGTAGTACATTAATAGGACTGTATTACTTTGAAAGGGACGTAAACATAGTAAAAAGGTAACGTCACTATTGATATTTCCCTTAGCTACATGAACCGTTGCAATGTCCATCGATAAATTGATATATAAATTACCAGTTGCCAGACATTCAGAAGCTTAATTAAGATTAGCTTCGTGGAAAAGGGACCTTGATAAGATACCCTACCATAGAGAGTGAATCGTTTAACGCAATCTATATAGTCGGCTGGACGCGTAAGTAAATGGGTCACGTTTCGAATATGTCCATGTGATCGATATTGTGCAGAATAAATTCATATATTGTAACAATTAAGAAATAAGTGAAATGTTTATTATAGGGTATTTTATAGCATACATATCACCATTTATTTAAAGACAAATTTAGGATACACCTAACTGATATACAATTATTATCGCTTTATCTTTGTTTTATGTTGGCCCATCATCAATCGGTTTTGTTTGGCTTTGGTATCTATATTAATTTTGCATTACACAGCCGATTACTTATTTTCACTAAAGAAACACTAATGGAATGCTTAATAACTGTTCCCGACTTTCCGTAGAACACTAATCATTAAGTTAATAATACATGCAATGAACAGTGTGTGTTGCAGATACCACGTGTGTTACATCATTGATACCGTTAGAAGTGTTCCAACTTGACAACGATGTGGCATTACTTGTTATTGGAATACAACTATTCTAATAGTAAATGACATTTCGAATTGTCAAAATGTTAATAAAGTATTACCAAAGGACCCTTTCTGTTTAATTCTATAACAACATACTATGTTACCATGGCAGCTTCTTTGAGGCACCAGTTAACACCTTGCATTATAATAATGATGTAGTGATGATGCCATCCCTAGTTTCATTCACTTTTGGAGATTCATATTGATGATTTATATGCAGTTAAATCAAAAAGCCGGTGATGGACGTACGATCTCGTATGTAAAGTACATGAACAAAATATATAATTAGGATTATGCATGGGCTATGTTTTCATGTACATAATGTTATGGGGAATTCACTTGATGCGTGCTTCAAATTTCTATTTTCAACCGTTAATTACGTGCAATATGTTGTCTTTGCTTCAGCATAGTATTGCGCAGTTCTCTTGCGGCTAGACAGCTTATACTAAATGGGAAACCTATTATGCTTCACATTAAGTAAAACATCCGACTGACTAGCTCTTTATAACTTTTTTTTTTTTTTGTCTAGGCATACTTATGCATCCGTGTATTATCTTGTGCTTTTTAATGACCAGATATGTCTACGCAATGAATAAATTTGGAGTGACAAAAAATATATATATACATATAAAATATGATATGAATAAAACATCGTTAACCGGTTAATAATTGATCAATTTTTAGGGTCATTATAATTATTGATTAGTTCAATTTATAATCTAACTTTTGATACTCTATTCATCTATATTAATATCTAACAACATCTAAAAAATACGCATTGAAAACATGTCCAGTTTCTTTTTTCATTTAGTATATGTACGGCTTTCAAATGCAGTATATGTACATCTTAGATTTAACAAATGCGTCAATTTAATATACGTGATGGCAGCACGGTATTGACAAAATAGTGATAAAAGGTAAAAGGTAAATGCAATTTCCAGTAAACAATGATTAAATGGGTAAACAAGTATCCACGTGAATGATTTCTTCCATTATTATACTTTATTTTACATTTTTAGATACACATAATGATATTTAAATCAGTATAGAATACAGACTTGGCAGATGATATTGCTAATTCGTTTTTGGTATAGTGCATGTATCATTTGAAAATGGAGAGCAGTGACAGAGCATTTGTATTTCCGGGAAGCGGACTAGATATATCTTGATTGATATTTTGGTCATGTTACGACGAATAACAGATATATCAGTCTGAATAGATTACTTCTGTCGAGAAATGTCGGTGAGTCGGAACATTATAGGTAAGACCTTTAATTAAAGCCGCATAGCAGTGTCTAATGATGTAGTTCAGTTACACTTTCCCATCACACACACTATTTAAAGAAAATGTTGTCTGAAAAAATATGTTATAGGACGTTTTATTAAAGGCACACACAAGGTGCTGCAAGTTAGGACAACGTTTAAGATCTTACTTAAGATTTTACAAACACATAAAATAAAACATTATGACCGAAAAACTGTTTTACGTTTTCTTAAAATAAATGGTATTTGACAAGTTTTGATTCGATTGTATTGTTTACATTTCAATGAACCGAAGTTCCTCCTATTTTATTAGTTTATCATGCAGTTCGCCGAAAGGTACCGGTGAATGTTCGGATTAAGACCGCGTCGCCACGATGATTAGCTTATAAACAAAGCTAGTGTGTATAAACAGTTTACGTGGAGGATCAGTGTTTTTATTTTAAACTGCATCTAAAACCAAATAGTGTATAACTGAAGCTTAAACATACAATAATAAAATTGTCCAGACATTCAAATGACAGATTTTATCGTTATTTTAAATCCGACAGACTTCCCACCTTTAATGCGGCTTTAACAAAATACTAGTAAAAGTCACATTAAACTTTCGCATAATACTCATGCGTACTTTCCTATGAAAGTCATTAAAATGCGTTATGTTAACTTGTCATGATGTATATTAACCCACGCGTAGTTGACTAGTACGACATAATAGACAACATTTTATCAGATATAACTATAACATAGCATGTTTAGTGATGAACCGACACGAAAAACATTTGGTATTTCTTAGTAGCGGGATTGGCGGACAGGGCTGAATTGTTTTATTTATTACTGCAAATCATTGACTTTTTAGAATGCAGTGATGCAAAATCGTTATTTAATAGGCAATTTAAGTTTTGCAATACAATCTTTAAGCATTTCATGAGTCGACTTTCCTGGACTTTAGTTTGTGATTATTCGAGTGCTACGCGTACAACTGAAGCCAAAATAATACGCTACAACGTCTACTCAAAACGTTAAATTTGATAGAACGCGCACACGATGGTACTTATACGCTCATACAATAGTCGTGTTTGACGTTGTGGCGTAAAAATATGTGTTGTAAAACAGATTTTAAAATATAAACTAATAGATTTAGAAAGAATGACATATTCACTGGTATAAGTTTCGTTAATTATTAAAAATAGGCAGTATTCGACCTTTAACTGACCTTGTCGTTTGCACAATCATCCATTATCCCGGTATCTAAGGTAATAGCGTGCACGCCAGATGAATGCATTTGTATCAGTGGTACATTGCATAGAATAAAAACACATCTACATACACAAAATACATATTCTGAACCGGATTTCCCATTCTAATGTCCAAAATATAGAATACTAGGTTAGTGTTGAATAAAGATAAGTTTATTTAGCAAGGATTATACAACTTCAACCACGAGCCTGGCAAGTGATTCACGTTTTCGTGCCGAGCAAATAAATTTATGTTTATTTAACAGTTACCTAGTATCCTATTTATCCCATCATTCTCTGTTTTTAGTTTGAAAATAAACGAAATAAAACATATTAAAAATCACGAAAAATCTAAAATAATGTCACGAAAATCAGCAAGATGATGTCATTAAACGGCGCGTATTTGCTTCATCCCACAGTGTGTGAATAAAACTAACTTTATTCCATGGGGGTTATTTTGTCAAAGCACGCCTGATGATGGGATAAAAGAACTCAACGAACGACTGTAATAGTTGGTTTCTTAGAGAGAACTCGGCATTCAAATCAGAATACAGGGTTTTAGTCATGTATTATTTTGACATACACAACTCAGTTTGTGTCTAACACTATCTGGTATATAGCATACTTATCATACTATTAAATTTGATACGTTCAATCCATATTAAAGTAATTTTCAACACCATTATAACAATAAAATATTCCATTTAACCAAGATTAACATTAGTCGGCATAAATTAGGAAAGAAAACGGGATATTAGTAAACATGCAGGCTGCTAATGGGTAGTAACGTTGCACCAGCAAAAACTTGTATATCCCTTAGAATGTCATATATTTGTGATTTGTATACGTAATATATGTAACGTGACGTCATGACGTCATGATGCATTTTGTTTATATTCATACCTGATGAAGACTATTAAAGTCGAAACGCGTAGTGAATTACAGTTTGTCTTTTTTTTTCTTTTTCTTTATTTAAATATGTTTGTGAACCATTGTTATTTAACATTTCTACACAAACGCATTATAAAAACAACTATTTTTTCTCATAGACAAGTGCTTTATGGCACATCATGTAACCTTAACTGTTCTTAGTTAGTCATGCTTGCTCTTAAATATGTCACTGTGAATTCACATACTTGACTTCACCGACAGCTGAGACGTTAATATTATAAGGCGTCTGCAGTGCAATACTTCTAATTAAAATTGTTCACGAAACGTTTTCCGATTACTAGATATATATAGCAATACACTTCACGTGTCTGCTGAAATTCATTAAGCACTTGCATAAACCACGTGTTGGAACGTGATTCCATGCAATTTCTTCGTTTGTGGCAAACCATTTTGCTACATCGGGTTTGTTGCCAACGGGACACAAGCATTTAGATCTACAAATATACCATTGACACGAATACCGGTTTTATTTTCTATTTTACAGTACTTATTTTCAAACCAGCATACTTATGGGAATAAAATCGAAGCAGTTTTCACCAAACGTAAATGATCAATCATATATGTGTTACATGAATCCAACATTTACCACATATACTGTCCATCCATTTGTTTATTTGAGTTATTGCAGTCTGATGACGCGTGACTTTCTGCAAACAACTTCAAATGTGCATGACAGGTAACTGTAACATGTTCAAATGAGATTTAATATGCATTTTGTGCTACTTGGTAGTGTTTTGTATAAACGTTTCGTAGGTTCATCTGGCATGTAGAATATACTTTTGGGACATACATATTTTATAAATATGCATTTAAAAGAACAATCTCGCACAAAAAGTACTTTTTTAACTGCAAAATATTATCTTACATGTAATAAACGGTCTCGTGTTGAACAATAACATATCAGTCTAAACTGCTTTTCTAAGAAAATCGAACATGCGAGGATAACAGCAAACGAGACTCTTGTTTTCGTGAGTTCAAATTACTACAAAACAACATATTATACTGTGGATGGAAACAGCCTTGACAGACATCTACTGAATAAGACGAACGGAATCGGCAATTAAATCCCTGGAAATGAAAGTTACGTGCATTTCCAGACACAATCCATAAAAATTATATGATTTGTATTTTATTTTCTCAGGTTGATATTAATAAATAGTGTATAGTGAGGGATAGGTGGGATTTCTTCCGGATATTCCGGTTTCTCCAACTGCACAAGACCCCAAACCAATAACAAATATATTTTATTTTAAAAAAAAAGGTCATGGATACAGCTGCTATCATTCAAATTTGTCAAAATTTCGAGGTGTCTGTAGTTAGTTAATAAGGTAGAAACAATGTGTACTAATGTGGACAGATAGCTCTATTTAGTATAGTCTTGCATTCATTTAAAGTGAAGTCAAACATAATTATATTACACGCCAAACTTTTTTGAAAATACGTATAACTTATCAAATTTCTAGAAAACTTATCCCATTACGTTACTATAGTCCGACAACATTGACCTGGCACTCATTGTTTCGGTAACGTTTCGTAGATTTCCGTCGTTATACTCGGGTATGTATTGTAAATACGATGATGGTTTTAGGGGGTATCTAGGCATGCGTTATTCATCTGGAACGATAGCCTAATGGTAGAGTATTCGCGGATTGTTCAGAGGTTATGGTGTACAAATCTGGTAGAATTGTATTCGGGATTTGTTTGCTGTCCATTTTGTCTGACATAACGTATTTGCCTTGTATTAAAATTCGTTTTTTCTTGGGATATAATATGATATCTTTTTCTGTTATATTTTTATGTTTCAAACATTATTCAATTTTTTTTTGTACAATACAATTATATTGCGGAAATAACAAGGAAGCGAAAAAAAACGTGAAATGCTTGCTTATAATCAGTGTTCTAAATAAATATGACCGAAAACTGATTTGAACCCGCAACACGATCCATAAGCTTCTGCCTTAACCTCTCGACCGTTGATTTCTACGTCGAAAATTAAGTCAAAGTTACATTTAGCGTATTGAACTGTTACGAGCGATCGCTTGTAAACATTGTAACGATGAAATGTTACGGAAACAAACGGAATATGACGTCTTCTTTTTTTTTTTTTTTTTTAATATAACATCTTTATTTTCTCGTGCATCGGGTATGGCAAGGGTCGAGGGCATCCCCTACTACATACCTTACATATGTTTATTATTACAGAACGACATTTCTTATACAAGAGTGTACAAATATTGAGGAAAATAAGACGAAGAAAAACAACAGACAAACATATTTACATCAAGTGTCATGCAAAACTGATATTAGTTCCATTACACAGTCATTTGTGAAAATAATGTAAGCAGCTCCTAAGAAAGTTCACTTATTTTTTTTACAAGGCACCACCAGTTCATTTTGTTTTCAGAGACTTTGGTACTGCTGCATATTTTATGTGCAAGTTTAAGACTGCATTTTAGACCATATAGATTTGGGGTAACTCTGTTTCTTTTACACATAAAAATGTATTATTTTATCTCAAGATATAGATGTCATACTCTTCGTTTTCGTTTTTAGAGTTTCCAAGAATAAACGTTGTAAAATCAATATTCACATTTTTTCTTATAACATATGATATGCAGTTATTTACATCATTTAGCAGTTGTTTTGTTATTTCACATGTCCAAAAACGATGGGCAATTGTTTCCTCGTTCCTGCAAAAAGTACACAAATTACTGTTTACTAAGTTCATCTTAAGCATTAGCGAATTTGTTCTTAATATTTTATTGATTATCCTTGCTTGAAACCATTGTATGTAAATATCTTTAGTAACATAAAACACCTTTTTGAAAATACATTTTCATTCTAATTCTTGAATTTCAAAACATTCCCATTTCTGTTTACATTTTGGTTGTTGTTTATTAATAAAAACATTATATATAGTTTGTCTGTTAGTTTTGTGACATATTAAATATTTAAAATAGCACGACATTGTGGGACCATAGACCTGAACCTGATGCTCAGTGAAAGTAACTTTCTATTCTTTATTTTTGTTTAACTGTCGATACAAGACCTTCATAGTGTATAAATTCTTTTTTTTTTCACCGGTAATTGCTTCTATATGTGATCTTGCTATAAAGGTGTTAGAGTTCAGCACTATATTTTTACAAATCTAATCCCCACTGTCATATAATGCTTTAAAAAATATAGGCGTATTATCATGTTTAAAATTTTCATTATAAAACAAAGGCATGTTTAGAATGTCATCTATATCGCTAATTTCCAAAAAATCGATAAACTGTTCCAAACAAGTTAAAACTTCAACCCAAAAATCGTTTCTAATTAGGCTCTTTACCTTGGAAATTTAACATTTTTTCTATGTTAAACATTGAACGAACAAGAATTGCACAATTACTGTCACTAAATGTATATAACTTTTTTAGCTATGATATCTTTATTTTATTTGAATATGCAATTACATCTACCATCTTTAGACCACCTTTATCATATTCCTGGACTAAAGTTTGACTGTCGATCTTATGTGGTTTGTTTCCCAAACAAAAGATAATAAGCGTTTCTGAAGATTTTCAAGGATTTCTTTTCTAGGAGTTGGGATTGTAAACATACAATGAGTAAATATAGGAAGTATTAATGACTTAACATTAGTAGTTCTTCCAATTGGTGTAAGTATTCTTTGCTCCATTGTTTCATGAAATTTATAGATTTATTTAATTTTTCAGAAAAAATCAACATTATCATCTTCTGCAGATCAACATCAAAAACAATGGCCAACAATTTGAATCTTGTAATACCCCAAGTAAGTTTGAATTTGGTTTTTATAGCACGAGAACTGTACTTTAGAGATCCTATCCATATAACATTTGTTTTATCAAAATTAACTTTGAGTCCTGAAAATAAAGAAAATTCATACAGCATATATAGAGCCAAATTAAGTGAGTTTTCTGAACCATCTAGCAGCAGTGATGTGCCATCAGCGAACTGGGATATTTTGTATTCTGTACCATCAATAAAAATACCTCTAATATGTTCACATCGTGTTATCTTAATAGCTACAATCTCTGCACATAGAATAAATACATAAGGAGAGATAGGGTCTCCTTGTCTACAACCGCGGCCTATAGAGAAAGTTTCAAAAAGGAATCCATTTAGGTGCACAATTGATATCCATCGTTTTAAACTGGGTCCGAAGTTGAAAAAATCTAACGAGCTTTCAATACATTTAACGTATGTAATGCCTTTTCAAAGTCAAGTGTCATAATGAGTTCAGAAATGTTATGGTGTTCAGTATAATTCATAATGTCATACATGAGTCTAGTATTTTCAAAGTCAAGTGTCATAATGAGTCCAGGAATGTTATGGTGTTCAGTATAATTCATAATGTCATACATGAGTCTAGTATTTTCCCTAATATAACGTCCCGAGACAAAACCTGTTTGATCCTTAGATATAAGTGTTTGTAGATGGAGTTTAAGTCTATTTGCTTTTGTACCAGATGCCAGTTTATAGACTGTATTTAGTAGCGTTATAGGCCTCCAGTTTATTAATAAAGGTTTTGGTTTATTTTCTTTTGGCAGACATGTTATGATACCCTGTTTTGGGGTTATTGAAACGTTATTGTTGACATAAGCATAATTGATTCTTCTTAATACGAAATCCTCTATTATATTCCAAAATACTTTTAAAAAATCAGCAGTAAAGCCATCAGAGCCTGAACTTTTGTCGTTTTTCATGCATTTTAATGTATTTTTTTAGTTTCTTCATTTCAATTAATCCTTCTAATTCCATTGACTGATCTCCGGTTAATTTTTTAATGTTGTTTTCTTCTAAATCGATAAAATTATAATGTGTCTCTACATTACATTTAGTGTATACATTTTTTTTATAGAAACTAGACGTCTCTTTTAAATTTCTGATTGATTATATATCATTTGGCCATCTTTGGTTTCAATAAAAGAAATATTTTTGTTTACATTATTATTTTTTTCTAATGAACAAACATAACGTGTATTTTTTTCTCCATGCTCAATCCATCTGCTTTTCGATTGAACAATATGCCCTTGTAATTTCGAGTATCGCAAAGCATTTAATTGTGTATGTAATTGAGTTAAGTTTTCTTTATTATTTTCATTAAGATTTGTTTCTATATATTCCATTTCTGATATAAGGGACTTTTCCTCAGATAATCTTACTTTATTTTTGAAGCTTAATTATGAAATAGATTGTCCTCTTATTTCCATTAATAACGTTTCTAGAAATAATTGATCGTTAATAGTAAAACTAAATTGTACACAGGCACACAGTATTGTCTCTTAACTTCTTCAATTTTAAGATTGATGGAATTCAAATATTCAATGTCATTGAAGCGAGAATTATTAAACTTCCAAAGTCCCTTTCCATGTTTTTTTGTTTCAAACTGAAGAGATATATCAATCAAAGAATGATCAGGTCTAAAGCTAGTCCGTATGTTAGATGATCGTAAAAAATTCAACATCTTAGGAGTTATTAAAAAGAAGTATAACCGTGCTTGTTGCAGTGGATTTGTGCGTCGCCAAGTGAATCTCCTAACATCTCCATTCAATTCTATTACAATAGTATCTATTACATTTCTATTTGCAATTTCATTTACAATAACATTTCTTGTGTTAAGATTATTATTTACTGACTTGTAATTACTGTAGTCTATAGAAGTATTTAGAACAAGGTTAAAATCTCCACACAATATGAAATCATCATTTCCAAAATTGTCAATAATTTTAAAAATATCTTCATAGAAAGGACAATCTAAATTTGGTCCATAAACACATATTAATGAAAACTGAAACTGGCAACTGGACAAATTAAGAGCAATAAGATTTCCATCTGTATCAGTTTTCACATCATGTGCTTTGATGACTAGATGATTTTTAATTAAAATAGCACACCCTCTTGCATTGGTCTTCCCATAGCTCAGATAGCTTAATCCATCCCAACATGAATACATATCTTTTTCTAGTTCTTTCGGCCAATGAGTATCCTGTAAGCAGCAAATATGGTAATTTTTTTCTTTGAGAAAATTTAGAACATCAATATTTTTCCTATGACAGTTGAGGCCGCGACAGTTTAGAGATCAAATTTTAACACTGTTCATATATGCGTATAAAAAACCTATAAATTTAATAATTGTGAGAGTTTAGTCATCAGGATAACACAATTTGTTTACGAACATAAAATAATTCTTTTAAAAAGTTAAACAACATACTGCACTCCTTTGGATATTTTAAACTATGCCCCATTTTTTTTCTTTGTTTTGCACAAACACAAAGAAGAAACAAACAAACAAACAGATATGATTATTAACACAGATGATTTCCATCAATGAAAGTTAATGGTAATTTGTCATCAAGACGTGTGATCTGAAAATATATAATAACAAATTTATATACAAATATAAATGTACAATAAATTGATGTCAGAACAACTTATCGTTAGAAGATTTCAATGTTCTAATATTTAAGTAGCTGATGTCATTTAGTTACTACTCGAAAGATAATCCATTTTACCAAACCTTCGAATATGTTGTTAACAGCAAATATGCTTACAGTACTGTATAGCAAATCATAGATATAGAGAATATTAGGTTAGTGTCTTAATGTACTTGAGTTTATTCGGCGAGTTGGAGAAAAGTTTACATGGCGAGGCTCTGCCGAGCCATGTAAACTTTTCGTAGACGAGCCGAATAAACTCAAGTACATTAAGCCACTAACCTAATATTCTATTTACCCTACCACATGAAAATATTTCTACGCAGAAATATTTTAAAATATTTTAATTAAAAAAAATCGGAGCGAGCACCTTTAGTTTTGTACATAGCCTTCTCACTTGCGTATAAATACAATAACAAGCACATTCCTTACGCTAGAACGCGAAATAGTTATCAAGTTTAGCGTAAATTTGTGGAGAAACAAAGCAAAGAAACACCGCACACTTCGATTCGAATTTAATCAGTTTCTTAAATCACACATTTTAAATATACAATATGAAGAATTTAATGAAACATAACCAACAGTTTTCTTCTAGTCAGTTAACGGTAGCCATTTGCAAACAAGCCTGAGTCACGTAGTAGCACATGTGTCAGTTACACACCACGGATATGCGAAGCACGAAAATCAACAAAGAAACATTGGAACAACACAGATTGTTGGATTTAATTTGTGTAAATATTGAAATATTGAACACTGCCCCGTAAAATTGAGAGTGTGTCTGAAAGAGATTCGTTGAAGTTGAGAGCGACACTGATTGACATCAATCCATACAGTTGAATAAATTCTTCAAACGATACCTCCTGAACCATGTGAACTGAACTGTGAGAATCTTCATTGCCATTTTGTTCATTTTTGATGTTTGTTGGTTAAATAATTCAGTTTCAGTTTCAGTTTGCATTAAATCATCCCATATAATGTTAAATGTGACGTAATCAATATTATCTGTCATGTTTTTTTTCTTTTGTTCAGTTTATATTTATAAAAATTAATTTTGACAGGTTTATGTTGGATTTTAAGCAGACAACGTTAAATTCACTGTTGATATATTTTTTGTTTTTTTATTAGTCTATTATTGTTTATGCGATATTGTTATTGTTGAAATTGAGTGTAATTATATAGAATAACAACAAAATGTACATTTTTCAATTTTATTATTCATAAAATAAAATGCTTCTTTAATGTATTGATTAATATTATCGAGTGAAATTGTAAACAAGTCGTAACTTCATTTGACCTTTAACCGGAAATCAAAGGTACAAAAAAGTAGTCCGTCATGTAGGTGTTAGATAAAGGCTAGGTGTCGGATAAAGCTTAAGTTTATCTGACACCCTAGATTTTCTTCTATAAAATCATTTAGTGGTAGGATAAATAGAGAATAGTAGGTTAGTGTCTTTGTGTACTTGAATTTATCCGACGAGTTGAAGAAAGGTTTACACGGCGAGGCTTGCCTTTATGTAAACCCTTTATGTAAATTTCCTTTCAAAAGTAAACTAATCGAAGACTAATTACTAATTACTAGATCCAAATGATACTCCTTATGTTGGCAACTCTGTTCTCCACCCACAACTATCCAGCCAGGTATCGGAATACACTCGACTTATAGAGAATTGAAATGGGATTAATCTCACCGGTTCCATTCGAGCCATATATTCCATGAATGCACTTTTTGATATAAATCTTATTATCATAATCCATCCATAAAGACAGAAACACTAAATCTTGTATTCTGATTGCTCTTTTTAAATTCCAACAGTGTGTAAACTTACAACTCAACTGAATGACGTAGAAGAAGTGATTGCGTCTTTAAGCCAGCTCGTGAATTTTGGCGAGTTATTTTAAACCGATACTACCTGTAATGGCACGATAGCTAACGGTTATTGATTCTTTTCCTCTACAAATTTGTTGCTGTTTAATTTATTGTAATGTAGTATTTATTGTAAGGTATAAACAAATGTAATTATAGAATGTTTAGTGTTATTTCCAAAAAATAGATGAACTGTTAAATATCGCCCCATTGCGTAACATTTAAAATTACTTGTTTATGACGTCACTCACATTCCTGGAAAAAATAGTCCGTCAATAGTATATACATGAGGGTGTCAGATAAACCTTGCCTGTCGGATAAAGCCAAAGTTCATCTGACAGGTAGAGTTTCCTTCTATAAAATCATTTAGTGGTAGAATAAAGGAAACATGTAAACTAATGCATTATGAGCTGAAAACTTATACACATGTTCATAAAATAAATGGAATTTAAACAGTTTGAAGTTTTATGTAGTGTTTACATTTTCAACACTACGAAACTAGCTGAAGTTCCTCGTGTTTTATTTAGAATATTGTGCAGCTCGCCGAATGTTATCGGATTAAATCCGCATTGCCACGAAATTCGGCAGTAAATAAAGCTAGTATTTGTAAATAGTTTTACAAGGAGGTTGAGTGTTTTTGCAATAAACAGTATCCACCAAACCAATTGTTTCTGACGTAGGTTATAATACTAACGTAAACACATGTAAAGACAGACAATAAGAAGAATCTGAATTTGTCCATTTTCACCTATTTCGCGGATTTCATAATGTCAGGGATTGGTCTTTAAAATCTATTGTTACATTAATTTGATGGACGCCTATTCTGTTTTCCTTAGTTATTGGTGGACCTTACAAGCGGATTTCGATAAGCTCAAGGCACTGAATCACATCCAACACGATTTCATATCACACAACCCACCATTTCGTTAATAACTGCACTCATATATTTCCAAGAAACCTTGGCACAAGGATTTATCACATTTATATATAGTCCTGGTCATCAAAAATGGTAAATTATCAATATCGATAAATTGATAAATCTGATACCCGTGCTTTTAGAATATGTCTGAAGTATTATTTTTTGTACTGTAATAAGATTTGTAGAACATTTCTGTTACATGTATTTTACATTCAGCTTAACTCATACACTACTAGTGTTATATAAATCATCGATATGCAGTTACATGTATGTTGTCCCAAAATAGATAATATATAATCATTTATTGAGTGTGTGTTGTTTTTTTTTAAATATGTTCCCTATCTATTTAAGGTGTTTTTATTACAGACAGCATTTACATTAATGAGGGTAATCTTTATTAACATTAAACTTTACATGTATTATGAAAAAATCTGGACCAGTTGTTAAGTTCGGGCACCCGTAAACCGCTTTGCATTGACCGTTCCAAGGCGGTTACACCAGTTTCATGTATATTTGTGTTTTGTATTTGTTACGTGTTTGTAAATCGTGTCGTGTTGTTATTGCAATTTGTCATTTTCCCGTTAATAGGATCTTGTACTTTTGAGTTGTTCTTTTGTGCTGCTACAGCTGGAGTTTCACTTTGTTTATATTTAACATAGTTGAGGTAGTGGTGTTGCTAGTAAATGCCAGAGAGAAAATCCAGTCAGCATGTTGCCTTTCATATCGTTGGCGTCAAACTGCTTCGTCGCCAGTGAACGACATAATTGTAAAGTCTCAGTCGATTTAACAACAACGTAGCTATATACCTTGCATGACATTCCACTTACATCTTTCTACTGAGAGATCACAGAGCATTTTTCGATTTATGACACAATAACACTACTTTTGAAACAGTAAATTAATTCGTCACACACGAACGTGAGGATTACAAGTACTGCGATGCCACTTCTATAATAAGCGAACAAACAAAATACAATTAAACGACGAATAATTAGAGTTAATGTTTATTCCGAGCACATATAAGACGGGACGAGTCTTTTGCATACAAACAAGAAGTATCGGGGCTCGTATAATGATGTTGCCAAATTGGTACTAATTGCTATATTTTACGTGCTCTTGCATTACAAAAATGTCTGTGACTCAATCTGTTCGTAAGAAATAGTCATATGAAGGTATCGTTTAATCATTTTTCAGTAACGAGGCGTTGTCCTAGCAAACAATCTGATATATGTTGTCAACTTCAGTGGCACCCAATGGGTGATCTAAAAGGAACTTCACTTATTACACGTTTGTGATGGAATAACGTGATGTGATGGCAAACGTTTCATTGAGTCATCATTTAAGGAATCTGTTTTATTTAATTTTTCATTGTATAAATTCAAAGATATTGCAATCTCAAGTGATCAACAACATTTAATTAATATAAAAAAAATGATTGGTTCCATGTGAAATGGCGTGCCAGTCTGTAGAGATGACATTTGTTTCACAATAATAGCATTGCTCTTACTCAGACAGACTTTGTTTGGACATTACATGCAGCAAGTGTTTATTCTTGTCACAGTTGCCCTTTTTCAACTCAAAATACATTAGTTTCTTTCAATCTTCTTTGAATGTATTTGTTCTAGAATGTCCCGTAGCCAGCATTTAATGTAAATTAATGAACATTTTCCGGAGATAATGATTATTTGTCGAAAATGCATACATGATAGTATTATGTGTACAGTAAAAACTACTTACTTTGGTAATAATTACGTTATTTCTCAGCGTTATGTATACTACGAGTGCTAATTTTGGCTGATCGATTGCGAGTATGTCAGCTGATTTTGAGTCCAAAAATATCACCGTATTGTACAGATAGTTTTTGTAAAATCGTTATAGTATATTTATAGCTTTTATTTTTATCACAAGCTATACCTTCTTTTCCGTGTAATACAGCCATTACAAATATGTTTATCTTACACATGTGTAAGATAACATTTTGAGATTTTTCATTGGCTACATATAGGATCTGACACAAGTTGTCATTTCATACCATAATTTATTAAACGAGTTCAGGAATTTTGTTAGTAAGCGAGCCTTAGGCGAGCTTACTAACGAATTTCCTGGACGAGTTTAATAGAATATGGTATGAAATGACAACGAGTGTCAGATCTTTTTTATCTCATGCTTTTTAACGACATAAAACCCTTCTAATTTTACCAAAATAATTTCGTAAATTCTCAAAGTTGTGTACTGACGTGACGTCATTTCATGTTGACGACGTAATTTCACCCAAATAACGTCATGCGATTGGTCAGTCAAAGAATACGTAGCCAATGAAAACGCTTATAATGTTATCTTACACATGTGTAAGATAGAAATATTCGTAATGGTTGTATTACACGGGAAACAAGATATATCATGTGATAAATATTATTTGATCCCACGACGTTATTTTGGTGAAATGACGTCGTCAACATGACATGACGTCACGTCAGTACACAACTTTACGGATTTACCGACTTATTATTGTAAATTTTGAATGTTTTATTCTGTTTACAAGCAATTGGTAAAAAAGATCTGACAGTCGTTGTCATTTCATACCTTATTTTATTAAACACGTCCAGGATTTCGTTAGTAAGCTCGCCATAGCAGGGGCGTACCTAGGCCCAAATTGAGTATACGCACAATTGAAATTGCAAATTCAGGTGACGGTAAATTTCCTCTGAAAGTCATAAGCATGTACAGCATGTATTAACTATTTATCAATCATTTGTAGCACAAAGTGTATCTAGATAAAATTTACACAAAGGTTATCAGTCGCCTCGGACAGTGCATATATCGTACATAACGCTATTTATAGACCGGTATTAATGTATTTTTTTATTGAAGAACTTTTCAATTCCATGTAAGCGTTGCCATTTATACGCACGGGCGTATAGGAGTATGCCTAGTTACGCCCCTGCATAGGCTCGCTTACTAACAAAATTCCTGAACTCGTTTAATAAATATGGTATGAAATGACAACGACTGTCAGCTCCTATATGTCTAAAAGAACGTGGGGAATTATTGTGTTGACAGCCTAACCGCACATTTGTTTTATTACCTGCATAATGGAACACGTTGGGAGTTTTCGGATATTAGCATGAACAAACAGATGGCCAATAGTGGACGCACGTGTGCCTAATTTTGTATTCACCTTCAAAAACACCAAAAACACTGGGGGTATCTCCCAATTACAATCTCACAATTTTCAGTGGAATACCAAGCTGAAAGCAAAACAACCTGTTGTTTTCTTGGGGTCAAATTACAACCAAATCATATATTTCAGTCTGAAAGGAACGTATATGTCAGATATCGTCAGAATTTGAGAAACGGGAACGTCAGTAAAGCCATTATGCAATATTATGTAGATGTGTACATTTGCTAAAATATTATATCAAATTGTTTCAATGTTACATGTTTAAAGCGTTTATTCGATAAAATAGTGTACGTTAATTATAATGTGTACATTGTAAAGGTTCTGGCATTTACGTATTTTTGAATCATGATAAACTCAAGCGTAAATGATATCGTTTTTGTTAGTAATTTATCACATGATAAACGTAATCATACACCATTAAATCAAGTTTAAATAATCATTAAGTTAATTCATTGCAAGTAACACAATACCTTAATTTTAAATTTTCCGTAAGTTATATTGCAAAGGTCAGATCTCCCGTTTGGCATTTGGGAGGCTTTCAATAACAGATTTTGTCACAAATCTGATAGCAGTATGTCTGGTATTTAATGATTCTAAAGATGAGGTTCGATATTAAACATTCGAGACATCAATTGTATTTGAGTGTTATTTTAGGGATTATCGTGTTGTATTAACTGAGAGCTAGTATATATTGTATTTAAAAGTTCGTCTATCCATTTCAATTGGACTGCCGTTACTCTCTATATATTTACAAATTTTATTACATTTTGTTTTATTGTTGCATTATATATATTATATGCATTTTGCGCAATAGTACTCAAATACAGGACAGTTGACTAAAATACTAGAACACAGATCCATTGTTTCGTCATAATGTAGTGGAATGTCCTGACATAGCACAAGATATGCTATATGTGTAAACATTGAGTACATGCGCAAGAGAGCACAATGAGTTAATGGTTTGAATGTCAGAATGACAGAACGTACATCCATCCAGCATGTTCATAGTAATGGCGTCAAGCTGTTTCCGTTGCCTTTGTTATTCACAGTCAGCTACTGCATTATACGACCTTATGCATGTATATGATGTATTTGTAGTTCTTAACATTTGTTTGATCTGAAACTGAACGCGTTTGATATTCATATGAAGTATAAATTAGTTGTAACTAAAGAATATACTAAGCATAAAACTGTTCACTGTACGTTTTAAATAAAGCATGGACGTGAACAAATAACTGATCTGTATAGATATTAATTGTTAGCAGTATCGAACTAGAGCAAGTAGATATTTTCCCAACAATTATTAGTTATTATACAGTGAAATAATTATGACAACTGTATTTCCTATGTGAGTATCTACATTATAAGGATAGTCATTTCTAATTTATTTATTTATCTAATATTTATACACACACATTGCTTTCATATCACCTTTCTCAGCATTTTCAGTAATGCAATGTCATAAAAAAACGAATGTATCGCGTATGATTGGTTGCATTGCAAATTTGAAATTATTGATAACCTCATTGTCTGTAGAACATGAATTCGGAAATTTGATTCAACTGGTGCAATTGGCGTTGCTGACAATTTCTTGAAAATATCAAAGGTGAAATCCAGTCAGTTTGTTACCTATTTTACCTAGTTTACCTTTCTGCTTAGCCATAGACACGTTAAAAATAATCTTGTTCTAGAAGATATATGATGCTGTGAATAATAGGTCTGTCTTTCCACTGAAGGAGACAACTTATGTGCTTTATTTGCAATAATATTTACATGCTCCAATGATCGTTATTTTGACATCGTGCTATGATGTAGTTAAACTATATATAATAGAAATGTAAATACCGGTAAGCAAGAATTATAATAATAATGTAACGTACAGACCCATAATAGTATATTATGTTTATTCCGTGCACGTACAGTGCATGTGACGAGGCGAGTTGTATCAAATCAGGAAATAAATATAGAGAAGAAAAGAAGCGTGATTTGATAATGTTATTGAATCTACATTTCTTTTACTTCCATCAATGTACGTGCTATAGCGATTTTTTTGTTTTAATGTTTCGAAATATAATTTTGTAAGAAGTAGTAAACAAGGAATGTACAGCAGTAACTTTTTCGCAGGCTAGATAAAACGGACATTGAACATATTCCTTTGTAAGAACAGTTCGTTGCACTTGCAATGTGCATGTAATTCCGTATGCAAAAATGGGTTATGTGATTTTCAAAGCCTCGAAACTATCAAAGGTTCCGATCAATATCCACATCAATCCTTGGAACTGATAGATATTTAGCATTTGTTCCGGGACAGAAGTGATGTTTCTAAGGAAAGCGTTTCCTTTTA
Organism: Congeria kusceri; assembly: GCA_027627225.1. Lineage (NCBI taxonomy): Eukaryota > Metazoa > Mollusca > Bivalvia > Myida > Dreissenidae > Congeria > Congeria kusceri. Next base: position 86,900,923 of record CM051024.1, read on the forward strand.
AAATATGCGCACAATGAACTCTGAATGTATTTATAACAGACGCTTTAAACTACAGACATTACATCTATCAAAGTATCAACTATCCATACTAAATTGAGTGGTATATACAAACAACCGTTGTTTAAAAAAATGATTTGTATTTGATTTAAAAACTAGAATGAAAACATATGTTCTTTACTCTCCTATTAAGCAAACCTAAACGTTCTAATTTTAATGTACACCAGTTATTATATGAAAACTTTTTTATGTTCTCTTTTTACACCAAAAATATATATAATTACAATGACAGAACATTGCAATTAAGACAAATGTGCATAGATTAATGTGTGGGTTCAGTTACCACATATGAAACAACGTCTACACTAATACCTTTGAGCATTCTAATTCTCAACATCAAGAGCGTACTAGATTTTAAACAATATTCGCATTTACCAGTACATTGATATACATGTGCATCTATTACCTATAAGTCGAATACTGTTACTGACAATACGCTCCTAAAACAGCTGTTATTGCAGTGTCTTTTGCAATCTAGTGTAAATACATGTGTTGATTCTCTACCTAGCAAGATCGGAGTGTCAACGAAAATTACTGTAAATCCAGTACTGTGCTAATATACTGTCCTATCGAACAAGGCTTTGATCTAAACGACTGCATCAACTACGCTGAACGAACATCTACTATGACGTAGCAATGAAATATAATAACCTAACTAATTGTAATTGTCGCCAGATTATTCCGTCGTTTTCATCTTGAGGTATACATAATAGTTTAATGTTCACTATGACGTTAGCGTATTATACAATATATGCAGGTTATGCGATGATAATTTAATATTATTTTCATAAAAGTAAAATCAGGTTCTGTAAAAGTTAATAATTAGATTACACGTAAGTGTCCATTTATTACGTTTTCTCCCATCGGCTAATCCTCACGTAGATGTGCATTGTTATAGAAATTATGGTAGGTTACCAATGGAAATGATAATCTGTCTGAACTTACATTGTGATCTTATAAATTTTTTGGCATCGTTAACCTTTAGTTAACGATCTATATCGTGCATCGTGTATTATGCTTCACAGAGAAATGATCTTTAACATTATATAAGTGGTTTGCAGCACGTATGTTTTTTGTCAGCACTAATTCAGCATGACAATGGTCTTGTCCCCATTTTGATTTGTGCGTCTAATAGGATCCCCACATTTAAGCCAAAAAAAACTACGAGAAACATATGTCTTATCTCCAGCTGCAGATTCTTAATCGGATAAACTGAATGTGTTACAATATATTTTAGTGAAAAACTTGAAAGGCAGCTGATTGGTAATAGGGCAGCTGTTTTATAAATTAAATAATCATTGATATATACGGCATTATCAACACACTACATTAAGTTGTTTGCTTACAGCCGCTTTGGTGGATGTTGTTTGGTGAAACATTAGAGAGTGTGTCATTGTGTTGAAGCTCCATTAATCGGTGTTAGAAACACAATGTCTTAGCGAACGTTTTAATACAACTTTGTTTGCGGCAATTTTTCTCAGAGATGTCTTAAATTTGTAATGTTGTATATGCATTTACATGCAAAATTAAGCATCGTGTACGCGTATATATTTAATATATTACTTATCTGGAATTAACTCATAAATAAAAAGATCATTTACCACGTCGTTACACATGTATAATATGTTCCCTTTAGAAACTAGCAAATGTTGGTTGTGTCAAAATTATCATTTTAATTGTATTCCATCATAAAGCCTGCATTGACGATATAACACCCCACGGGATAAACTTAGCTGTATTTCCACACGGTGGAATAAACCAAACACGCACAGTATAATGACGTCATTTTGTTGTTTGTCTTGACGTCAGTTTATGTTTTTCGTTTTATTTAGTGTTTTTCTGTTGTTTATTTAAAGACAGAAAATGATTGGATAAATAGAATACCAGGTAAGTGTTGAATAAAGATAAGTGTACGGCACGAAAACGTGAACCAGTCGCCAGGTTTTCTAAGCCTAGCTAAATAAACGTTTATTTTTTCAACACTAACCTAGTATTCTCTATGTTTTCGTCGAAATACAAGGGTACACACAATGTAATTGCGATGCTTATAATTTACTCAAGATGTTCTTTTTGAAAACGTATGTCAAACAGAAGTGCATTATGACTAGTTTATATCATTAAGTGCATAGTATTCACTTGAACATTTAACGCCGTAATTTTAACAACAGTGACCCATTTAAAAAAGGACATAATTGAATGCTTGATAGGGATGTTCATAGATACAAATGTACATGTATACACCGAGTATGCATTATTAATATAGTTTTACCGTAAAAATGCCATATAATCTTTTTATGTAATTATTCGAACCATACCGTACTTGGTTATTGTCACCTGGTCAACTGGTAACTGAATTTATATAAAATGCTATATGCGTAACGGTATAACGTGTGTTGTGAACTTCTAAAAATAATAAATGGAAAATAAAACTTTAAAGATATCTGGAGGACATTATTATTCGCAGAAGCATAACAGGAAAATTCCATTTTTCAGAAAAGGTAAAATGGTACAATGTGTTATTTGGAGGAGTCCATTTCAGCTACAGGATTCACTTGTATTTGGATATTTTGGGCGGAGTGACACCTTAGCTGTAAAACACGCCTAACCAGTTTGTAATCCGTCACATGGAATAAAGGAGAACCGTTAATTTGATACTTGTCGGCTGTCCAGTCACTGTTGTCAGTTAAATCGTCTTAATCCGTCTATTACTCAACGCCATGGAGTATATTTCAGAACAATGGAAAGTGTTGTTCGCACGCGCGATTTTAACAGGACACGTGGGCGGCACGGCGTTGATACTCCTGAGCGGTACCAACAAGTTAACCGTTCGTGTTAAGCTAGACGTATGTAATCACTGTGTGCAACTCTCTGGAGCTGTTCGCTTTTGCGTAACACTGGGCACAACTCGGTCGTTTAAAATGTTTCTCGCAACACAAATTTAAATTGAGTGGCGTAGTTTCGCAAGATAATGTCGTGATTTTGTCTAACGATAATATTCTTTCAGCTGTGTAGACAAATCCAGTGGGTTCAGAGATTTCACAATACAACGTTATAAAAAAAATTTTTGTGAGCCAGTTAATTGCGGACTTCTAGATTCATCATATATTTTTCTACAATAACGACTTAGTAACATATACAATTAATAAAAATGCTCATTTTGTTAACTTAAAGCTAAATGTAACGTGTAATCCGGGGAAAGAACATAATATTTAAAATTATAGTACTACAACTATGTTCACAATAAAAAAATCAGAATAGACAGCAATGTTTACTCGCATGAATATAATTCACACACTTGACCTATTCTACGTGAATTTGATAGCGGTAGCTGTCAGTTTCCGGTTAATTAATACCAGGATGTGACCTTGATTGATTCATGTGCCAATCACAAAGTGCATGCATGGCAGTAAAAGTGCTGAAATTCGTTTCTTTCTTGGATACAAAACAGTTATTTGGATCATACATGTTGTCAATTGTTGTCACAACCTTTTTGAATTTAGATTAACCTTTTAAAACGTTTATCCCTGTGAATGGAACAATATTATTTAAACTAGTTAATTTAGTTCCTGTATTTTCCACAAAACGGAATCTATATGTCATTGGTGGAAAGTATTTCTCAATAGAGGCGTAATTATTGCTAATAAAATGAACTTCGTACAACGTGTTTTCAGTTGAGTAACTATTTACAACATAACACTACAGGTCAATTATGTTATTGTAAGAATGGTAACATTGTATTATTATTATCACCAACATTCTATTTCACACATGTACTGATATTGGAGTGTTTAATCTAAACTGATCTTCTAGTTGTATATCGATATAATTATGTATTTAATTGTGTACTTTTCAAATCAATTACCAACATACGCACAGTCGGGTTTACTTTTTAAATGTATGTATAGGTACAACTTTAAACTTTAATGTTAACACTGACCTCAATATATAAATCGTATTTGTATGTATCAGGGCCCAGTTGCTCAAAGCTCTGTTAAGCCTTAACAGTCTGTTAAAAGTTAACGGGTATGCTTAATTCAGCGTTAGCGTTAAAAATGTGTTGCTCAAACTAACATAGGTTTTTTAACGGCCAGTTTAATGACAGCTTCTGTCGTTAAAACTAACTGAGGTCCAAACCACAATTAACAGTTTAACGATAGGTTACAAAATGGCTGCAATAGCAGTTATGCCATTTCGAAAACAAAAAGGATTTAGACTGTCACATCATCTTGACGAGTTAAGTGATGAAGAGTTCATTGGAAGGAATCGATTTTCGAAGAATGGAGTTTCTTTCCTTGAAGATCTCCTTAGGAATGATTTACAGCGTCCAACATACATAAAACATGCGCTGACGACAAAGCAGCAAATCCTTATAACATTGAGAGATTTTTGGGATCTGGAGCTTTTTATTCGGTCACTGTTGGACAATGTTGTTGATGCGCTCATCAAACACGTTCATGAGTTTGTTGTGTGGCCATCCGCGGCGGTAAAAGAACGAGTCAAACAAGGCTTGTATGCAGCTGCCGGCTTTCCAAATATTATTGGATGCATTGACTGGACTTATATCCGTATTCAGGCGCCGCATGATGATGAGGCTTCCTATGTGAATCTTTAAGGCTTTCACAGCATTAATGTCCAAGCTGTTTGTGATCATCAGGGTAACACTTTATGTTGCTGTTTGATGTGTTCTATTTATAATATGAATATGTCATAGTCTTAAAAGTAAGAAAGAAAATCATATACGTTTGATACTAAAAATACTTTGTGTCATGTTATGTGTTTAAATTTAATTAAAGCGTTAGTTATTTTATCACATTTTGGAATATTTTTGTATATTTCTGAAAATTAACAATTCATATTTGCAATTGTGCATGCATGATGCGCATTTCAAGGTAAATGAATACTCAGTATATCATTTAATATCAATCCATTTCATACTAAAAAAATGTCCCTTTACAACTAATCTGTAATCATTTACAAAGCACAAAGGCATCAGCGATGTTGTCTTACAAACAAACGTCAAAATTCGATAAATTCAATGAAAACCATATACTATATAATGGCAAGATTACAAACAGGGGCGACAACTACTAACATCATTTTAATAGTCAAAAACGGCCTGACTTCAAACGGTATTTAATTGTTGATTAACACTTTATTTGTTTTTAATTGACGATACGCTATGAGATTTATAACCACGCCTTACAAGGATAAAGTCCGTCAAACACCGTTGAGAGTGAACGAATGTTTTTACAAGCCATGTCCTCTAAACAAATAAGTCCAAGCTTTCTGAATTGCTAAACACATTGTCAATCAAATCTCTGCTTAATGTCAATGATTTTCTTGTGTGGTTTTAAAGGGAAATTCAACAGTGTCAACGCCAGTTGGCCAGGGTCATGCCATGACAGCCACATCTTCAGAACGTCGGGTATGTGTGTCAAACTGGACCGTGAACAACAAAACTTTTCAGATGGTGTTCTCCTAGGAGATAGCGGGTATGTTAAAGGGACAATGTCGGCGAAAGAATGGCTTCCTATTGCACTATAAATTATATTATACGACAGAAATGCGCTGTACTTAGTCATTTGCATTAAATAACAAAAATAAAGAATATAATACACAATTATATATTTGATAAAAATAAATTTACAAAAACAGTTTGGAAAAATTAAAACCCCAAGAGGGCATGGACATAGCAACTTACAGGAGCCATAGGCAGACATGAAAGTAGACGGCCCTTTTGTCCAACTGTGCTATTCTGCTTGGTAATGAATCATGTGTACTGCAATAAACTATGGTTCAACAAATTACTCACGATTATGACGTCATTTTAAAAACAGGAAAAGGGACACATAAACATGACCCTTATTATTAAGTGAAGTGAATGATGACAATGATGGTGCAGTCCTGAACAATGCAGTGAATGGAAATGGAAGTGGAAATCACATACGTGATTTCATAGTGACAAGATATTTTTCATAAATATTATTTTTCATAGCTTATTTGGTAAACAAGTATATTAACATGTTACATTAAAGGCTACTCTCCACATTTTGGCGCACAAAGTTATTCAAATTTTACCAAGTAAACAATGTAAAACAGCAATGTTACTCATTGCTACACCAGTAAGTACAACAATATATTTAACAACATTTAAGTATTCCAAAAACATTATGTCAAACATGTGAACTGTTGATCAAAACTGAGTATGTTTACATATCTAAATACTATTATCTCATGTTTAAATATATGATTCGGAAAACAAGTGAACTGCGTGTTATATTTAATATTATGTACAGTTTAATAGTTTATTACAAAGCGCACCCAGTGCCTTTAAATTAAACATTAGACCAATTTCAAAACAAGGATATAAGTAAAACTGATGGATGCTCCCCAATGTGCTATGTCAGGCAATATAAATGCAATGAGGAGGGCAGAGATATTAAAATGACTAAAACATTACCATAACTGCTGGACCCAATCTGACACCAAAACTGAATGTAAACATGCCACCAAAAAAAACATACGAACATAACAAATATATTGAAGGTCAACAACTATAAAAACAAATCCAAGTGATTTATAATTACTGTAATATGGTTATTTGATCCTAGTTATTAAACTTTAAATCAAGTTTCAATGAATTTCATACAGCAGTTCCAGAGAAACAGACATGACACAATTGAAATATTAAAAGTCACATAGGTTCCATAACTCCAACAAAAATTATCGCAGCGGAACGTCATGGTAATATGCACTTCTCCTCTTGGTAATAAAGATTTCCATAAAGTTTCATTAAATTCCAGCCAGTATTTGATGAGAAATAGCCCGGACCAGCAAGTCAAGAAATGTGCACTATACAAAAAAATTAAGAAATCGTAAAAGGCCAATAACTCTGAGAAAAATCATTGAAGTGGAATTTCATGGTACTAGGCACACCTTCTATTGATAATGAAGCTTCCCATAAAGTTTCCTTGTTTCCCCCCCCCCCCCCAAAAAAAAAAAAAAAAAGTTTACGGGGAACATAAAAATAACTGATAATACAAAATAATTAAATTGTAAATAATTTGAAGTAACAATTTCATAAGTGTCATATTTAACATCCAAAGACCACTAATCTTCAAAATATGTCAGTTTGATCAGGTCGTTGACGGCCTCGTGATCTCTCCGCTTCTCCTATGCCAGCAACATTCTTATCTTTATGTCAAGAAGCTGCTTCTGAAACATTAATGATGCAATCAATCAAACACTGAATATTCCATATTGCCATGTAATTTATTTTTAAAGTTATAGTGCAATACTATATTGTATATACATAATGAAAGCTACATGTACAGTTATGTTACAGGCTCAATTATTTTGTAGTTATAATTTATACATTTATTTTTTTAATTTATGGTGTAATACTGTATTGTATATAAATAATAAAAGCTACATGTATAGTTATGTTACATACTCACTAACTTTGTAATTGTAATGTATAAATTGTATTTTAAAGTTAAAATGCATTACTATGATGTATTAATAAAAGCTACGTGTATAGTTCTGTTACATACTCAATAAATTTGTACTTATATAAATTGTAATTGTCTACAATATACTTCCATCCATCTTTACAGCTATACACACCAAAACAACGAGAAAGCATTGTGAGTAATACATATGCTATGATTGTCTTACCTCACGTTCCTGCTTTTCCACCATCCCCTTGAAATACTGTAACTGCCAGTCAGGCAAGCTCCTCAGATTTACTGGAGAACTTCTTCTCTTTCTTGGCAGTTACAGTCTTCGAGCACTCACTGTAGTAAAAAACACATATAATGTGTACATTTAAACTCTTCATTAGTGTATATTATTATTCTAAACTGTCAGTAAAACTAATATTAAATATAAGAGTATTTATAGCCTACATTTTACACTGCCACATGAAATAACATACATTAGTGTGCCATTATAGAGTTCGTGACAATAATGATATGCTTTATGTAAAAACTGTAATTTGTTTTATTAACACCTTGATGCTTGTTCAGCTGATGGTACAGCTTCCTCAGTTGGCACAACTGGTAGGTTGGAACGATAATTAAGACCATCTGTAAAAACAGAGTAGTTTTTAACCTACAGAGCCAACAGCAATCAGGGTGGAACTTTTACTGTACCTTACAAAAAATGTATACTGCTTTTGTCGAAATGCCAATTTTGGAGTCCAAGCTAGTTTTGTTAAAAGAACATTTTTTCCGTATAAATCGTCGAAATTATTAAATGAAGAACATTATTTCTTGCAATTTACATTTTAAATATGAATCAAACAAGAAAATATGAGTCAAAGGCTGATTCGCGGAGGCGAGGCTTACAATATACTTTGGACAAAAATAGCCAGGGGTATTTATCAGCAATAGTAGCTTAGGGTTTTAATATATCCGAAATACAAATGGCGCTTTGCCAAGTGTTTAAACACATATTAATATTAGCAAATTGGACTTTTATCAACATCAAGAATCATTAGAAGGTGCGAAATATTATTTACCTAGGATTGATGGATTGTAATATTTATTGTTTGATTCGACTACGGTGAAAATATTACCATATTTATCTTAGTTTGTATGGCAAGCTATTGGAAAAACCCTGTTACTATAAATAGATTAGATGTCAAAAAATGCAGACGATAAATAGTTTGATCGGTTATTTTACGTATTTCTTCTTTGTTTGTTCAATATATGTTTTAAAATTCTAACAAAACAAACAACATACCAGCCTCATCACTCTCTATGCCACCTTTAATGCCATTAAAAGAGGTCGATTCTTTGTGCATGTCAGCGATCCTAATGTGTTGTTCACTGGCTGATTTTGTCACGGTCCCTCGCCCAGTTTTTCTCCTTTCCATTTTTTCTGTGGTGATGTGCTGCTTGCTATCTCTTTTGAGGTTCTGTCACGTGTTGCTGCATTCATGTGCAGACCTTAAAGCAACTCCTTGCGCAGAAATTTCTTTAGCAATATTTTCCCATATTTATTTCTTTAATTTGTTAGTAAATGTGTTAGAAAACTTGCTGGTTATAATTTAAAAAGTATTTTCTTTTTTAACTAGTTCTTCCAGTTTCAAAATTTCTGAATTACTAAAGTTCACACTTCTTTTCTTTTTTTGCAGCTGAAGAGCCTGAAATGTCTTCTGTACTGGAGGCCATTTTGGAATAACAGGAAGTGGAACTTTGGAATGGATTCTGGGAGTTAACATGGATGTTAAAGTTTTAACGCTGCGTAAATTAACGCTAGCGTTAAAACTGCTTGAGCAACAGGAAATTAACGGATGATTAAATTACGCTGCGTTAGGATATTTAACGGAGGATTAGCTTAAATTACCATTTTCAAGACTTGAATAATATAATATTTAGTTATTTTCAGCAGAATTTCTGGCTTATTAGATACTATACTAGTAGTGTAGTTCAATTGCTTAATAGTAGCATTATTAGTAAAATTAACAATACATCGTATACGTTTTGTGACCGAATAACATAATTATGTTAAAGATACCAACACACTGATGTACACCCCAGCTCCATTGTTACGTATTGTATGCAGATCTGAGGTCCACCATTCTGTCCGTTATTTTGCTATAAATGGTATTCTTTGGCGTTGCATGTAGCATTCATCACTTTCAAAATGAGGCTCGTCGGAGAAGATTAATATAGACACTCTGAAATATTCGATATACATTCATCGAGAGTAATGCAGTTGCATGTACACTACTTATACTAATATAACAACCATATGTATATGCTTCACGAGGTTTCTACAATGTAAGTGACCGTTTTCATTTGCACTGACTAAACGTTCAACTTTAGGGTTTAAACTAAACAAATTCAATATGCAGCTGTTGTTGTATTCAGATACTGAACAGTTCCTCTGATACCAGAAGGCTAGTAATTTCTAATCAAATGCCAAATCTAGTCCAATTCCAGGAAGTGAAAAACCCGACAGAACAATTATTGTGTTCAACAAAAAAGAACCCTGTGTTAATGACAGCAAGGATGCGAGGATGCTGTATAACAACCCGTTTGAACATGTGGGTATGTTACTGCTTAGTAAATATGCCCTATAGTTTATATTAAGTTCTTAAATGTGTTGTTCTGCAAAAATTCTACGTTTTTTCTGTAGGTTTAAAAGACGCATACTTTAGCATATGTATTAGTAAATTACCGTTTACAGTTTACCGTTTCATATATTAGATAGTTTCATTAGTTTTCTATGTCCAAGATGACATCATAATTATTAAGCTATCCAGCGCAAAATACTGGTAGTTATATCATTCTATAAAATGTTACATCCAGTACATAGTAATTTGCCCATCGCCAATTCCGTTCTCCAAGACAGTTGACTGCATCATAAGAATGATTGAAGTAATTACATAATACGTCGCTAATATTGAATGGAAGAAAACACATTGAATAATGACATATCATGAACTCGGACTGTCTATTCACATCTCATATCTATACAAAACGATTATTCTTATTACAAACAGAAGGCACTGATTTTTAAAACTGAAAACAATATAGTGGTATTCTGTTTTCAAGGACTTATAAATGTAGCAACTTCGTATTTTAACAATCAATCATAATATCAAAAGAATGTCATAACACCAGTGTAATTGCTAGCAAAGATTATCACTTTATGTTTTTATATTTGTCTATAAATACGATAATAGTAATAAAGTAAACGGTGTTCTTTTAAAAATAAACGTGTAGACACCGAAATAACATTTTGCTTCATGTATCTTTCGTTTCATTCAATAGCATACAGGTCCAACAATTTTGAAAAAAGTAGGCCTAAAAATGAATGGCATTGGGAGGTTGTGTTATATTCACGTATAACACAAGAGCGCTGCCTACGGCCGCTGGACGCTCGACTTTGTCATAATTGATACCACTCTAGCTTATATTTAATAGTAACCGGGGTTATAACAAAATAGTTCTACAAAACCATAAATAAATGAAAATGTCAATTCATATTAAATGTATAATTTAATAAGGACACATGAAAGGGAAGGGTTTTAACTATTGTAATACTACAAATGATTTATCGCGCTTATAGTTTTTCGGTTTTCGCAGCCGGTATGGAACCGCGCAATACAAATGTCACGAATGGGTATTCGCGAATATGTGAGCTGTAGGCAAAATGCAGACATATATACATGTATCTGCGGTCATAAATGGCGTCACCGTATTTTTTTTCATTCAGAATTCTTATAACAGTTAATAATGAAAATAGTTCATGTATTTAAATTATTTTAAATTTTATTTTAATTTAAATTTAAGGGGGGGGGGGGCGCATTATCGTTTATAAATTATTTTATAAAATAGATATATAACTGTGATCAAGTATTATGAGTTTCAAATCCGTATCGCTTATAGATATTGAGAAATTTGACCTAAAGAAAAAAATATGTGTTGAAACAAGAGGCAAATAATCAAACACATCCTTGACAGGGTTACCTACTCTTTGAGAGACATACAGTGAAATAACTACAGGCTTCTGTTAGTTGAGTAAGCAATTATCCATGTTTGATGTTGCAGATCCAGGACTTATGATTATCTGAAACTTTTAAAATGTATGCTTCTTATGGGAACGGTAGTGGAAGACGTAATGTAACGATTCTAAATACAGTGTTAGCTTAATAATCAACTTCTCGTTTAACAATACTTGCAATTGTGTTTTTGTAATCGCGCACTTGTTTACGCGTTGCATATTATCATGTTATTACAAGTTATGCAGTATTTGTATTGTGTATAACCTCAGTGAAACAAATCGCAAATTATTTATGTTACAGATCATACAAGGTGTCCCATAATATATGTTACCACTTTAAATAACTGTCATTTCATCAATAATTAACAGAAACATATAATGTATACATCATGTTAACAGGCTTTGAGTAAAGCTTTTTGCTGCAAATAATACTGGACAATATTTAATATAATGTTTATAAGACCTCTCCAAGTTCTGTGCAGTGAGCTTAAATTGAACATTAGGTGGGAAATCAGGCAAATAAACATTGAATTACGCAACAGGGACGTCATGTGGAACATGTATTGTAATAAACCTACTTGATTATTTTTAGAACATGCAAAAGATGTGGCACAATATGCACACTAAATAAAATTCCATTATAAGTACAAATCTGTTATTATTTTCATTTACAGCACATTCATTCCAAAACACGCAACATATGTGTTAATAATGGCTACATATATTATGGGACACATGTATATCACGGCGACAAATTACTTGTTTTATGAATTCATGTGTTAGACAAATTACTTATTATATAGATTAGAACATTTTAAAAATGTCACAAATAAATTCTCATATCGAAAGGTAATATACACATTTACAATAAGTATTATTCAATTATTCGATCATTTGACTAACTGCCTGCAGACGTTCTATAGTTTTGGTACTACAAGTTATGCAGTATTTGTATTGTGTATAACCTGAATTACACATTATATATCACAGTGACAAATACTTTGTATTATGAATTCATGTTTTTAAAAGACATATTACTCATTTTGCCATATACTCGTAGCTTATACAATTGTCAAAAGATCACAAATCAATTCACTTATTGAAAGTAAATATACACATTTTCAATAAACAATATGCAATTATTCCATCACTTGATTAACTGCCTATAGACGGTTCTATAATTTTGGCACTATTTAGTTACAAACATCCATTGTAAATAAGATCAAACTGGGCTCATGTTACTTCGCAATGTTTCGTATAGCATTTAAATAACTTAAATATTTTGAAAGCAGAATATTTATACAGCAAATACACTTTAAATCAAATTTAGTTAAATAAATGTTGGCTATCTTGTATTTTCAAAATAACTTAATACATCGATTATAGCAAACCTTTCTCTAATAGGCTATAACATATTTTTATTTCAACCACAAGCACACGGTCTGTCTTGTCATAACACGCTAACTGGTTTTCGTTGAAAACAAGGCCTTGGTTTATCAAAACCAACGATACTATTGTTTTCTTAGAGTCAAATTACTTCAAAAAAATACATATTTCAGTCTGAAGAGAAGACATCTGTCAGAAATCGTATGAATTAATGAACAAGAACATCAATTACTATACTAAATATATAATAACTATTTCAATGCCTTGTTATTGTGTATTCAAAAAACAAATCAAGAGTGTTTTATCTTTATGCTGTATGCATTGCCAGCAGGAACTAGTCCATATAGTCAATTGCAGGATTATTGCAATTTACACGGCCTTATTGACTTCATTTTTTAAAATTAAATTACATACATTGGCAGTCAATATGTTTGTAGCCAAAGTCGTGTATTCATACTTGCCATGTTCCAAAAGCAAATACTCATTTTGTAGTTGTTATGATACATGTATAGAATCGTTAACATATTGCGTTCTCATTTTAAAAAACAACAACATTTATACAACAATCTTCATGACGTTTAAGTGGTTTCGATTTAACTTATAACGAATGTCGTTTTGCATTAATCTCCACGTCGCGTACATATTACATCATCATTTTATCAAATTAAATATATTTATACAACAATCTACATGGCGTTTCAGTGGTTTCTAATCACCTTACACTGACTGTCGCTTTGCATGTATCTCAACGAGTATACGTGTACTCTGACAAATGATTTGTGAGATTGTGTGAATGTATTTGGATCAAAATCGATATAGTAGCATTCACAATGAATGTAAATGTGTATTTTCATTTATATTTAAAGGTAACATGTAAAATTTAATATAGCATTTAAAATTCACAGTTATAAAGTTGATAAAACTAAATTTTATTTCAGTAAGGCAATTACTCTATCTGTAATTAAAAATCGATTTTTGAATTGTACAGCATGTACATGTGAATGCTTTCATTTGTCAAACGCATTAACGGTTTATAGTCAACTCAAAATGTAAATCGCAAAACATGGTTGTTGTTGTGTATGTATTGATAATATTTACATATCATACCTGATCTTATCATCGTTAACTGATATTTTCCGGCCAATTGAAACCTTGATGGATTCGTGTGCCACTCACACAGTCTATACATGTCAATAAAAATGGCACAGCTGGAATTTCATCCTTCGTAGGTACAAGACAGTTCTATGGATCATGTGTGATGTCAATTGTTACCACAACATTTGTGCATCTCAGAACGACGCTGTACACCGTTAAATTACAGTCGATAATATGTAATGCATTAAATATTTTGTATGATTAATTTAGAAATGGTAATACAGCATTACATAAAAACATAATATGTTTTATTGGTTTAATGGTGTTCGTTAACGTTTATTTACTTCCAAAGCGATGCATACTTGTTCCACGAAATAATACTTAATAGAACGTCTCACAACGATAATGTGTTTCTTTAGGATCGATGTCAATCAATTTAGAAACGTACATTGAAATTTCCTCAGTCTTCTGTTAGCTGAGTCGGCAATTACAACATTGAACTACGAAGCACTCGGAGAGCGCCGACCCCGCCAAGGCAGCTGATTCACCCATATGTTGTACAATGAATTAGTGACACAATCTAGTGTGACAAATGGCTCTTTCTCCAATTATTAATGATTAAAATATAACTGGACCCATGTATGAATTCGGATCACCACTAACACCTAGTCGTTTTTTTCCTTTGCACATTACAGCCTTTTCAGCAGTCATTCAAACCCGTTCATAACATTTTGCTTAAAATTACTAGCTAACAAACCAACATGTCCTGATTTCAGCGAAAATATTTTCTATGTATTTACACGCAACATAAGTTGATGCAGTCTCGTTATACTTACGCATAAATCATACATATTCTATGCTATCTATGTTTTAACAAACTTCTCAAAACATCTTTGCGCGTTTACAAAAACAATACGGCATTAGCAACACGCAAGCTACAGTGTATATAGATTATTAATTGATTTCAGTGTACAAACATATTTTGTTTCAGTAATCATATAAAACATATTGCCACTAGATTTTATTACCATAACACACCTCCGGTAGAAGACTTGTTATTTCCTGTACGAAGATATTTGCCCATCCCCAGTCCTTTCTCTAAGGTTATTACCAGTAATGTATAACACTGTCGATATAATATCTGCTTATACTCGGGAATGCATTAACATTGTTTCTACCAGTTTGCAATTCCAAAAAGCTCACTTATTAAAATGGAACTATTGGAACCACAATGTCAGACAGTGTTTATATTTGTATACATATGAAATACCGTGTTATTTATACATTTAAATATCAAGTCAGGAGTTTTTAAAGGATGAGTTATGAACACTGGGTAATGACAGAACTATACTCACCGACAGTGACTTCAAATACACTTGAATAAACATTCAAACGAGGGAGAATCTATTTAAATTTCCTGCCATTAAAGAACAAAGGATTTAGCCACAATATTCTGATATATTTTTATAAAACAATTTTAAACGGTTACATAACAGTCATTACCCTGGATACATGTTTCATGTTTGAGATTAAGAACTAATGATCAACTGATACGTCTAGTATAATTGCGATGTGAGCCATATGATGTTTAACACAGTGTGTTTGATATTTTAGTTCTTTTTTATAAATTTGACCATTCAAATGTGTTTTTATAATCAGACACTTGTTTAAGCGTTTCATTTTATTGTCCCGATACGTTATCTTTTAATATTTAATGTTTTAAAAGTGAGTTAAATGACAAGCGACCTATTTTGGGCCTGTATAATATATTAAACTCGTTAATCGATTATAACGAAGATTTCTCTTAAATATTATAACATGGACTCAATTAACCTTCAGAAGCACTGTGTCTGCCTCATTATCACAACCTAACGGATTGTCTTGGAATGCCAAGCCTTCGGTAATACAAACGAACAAGACCATTGATTTGTAGGTGTCAAATTACAACAAAACAACATATATCAGTCATTACTAATTAACAAAATCATCATCTAAAGCCATATTAAATATCAAATTGATGTGTATTACCAGACGCATTAATTGCCTTCTAAACATGGAATATTGTCCAGATCTACAATTACGGTTTAAAAGTTCCTGTTAGTAATAGTGTATACATTAACCGATATGTATTGGTAAACTTTAGCAGAATTATACTCCGTGTTTATATACACCGTGATGTATATATACACCGTGATGTATATATGTCCAATAATTTCACTATTATACTATCACGTCTCTCTTGTTTGACACTTTAACGTCTTCTGTATGACTGTATGTGATTTGTCTTGTCAATAAATTTTATGTATGCGTTATCTGGTTACAGCAGGCACACACATATTTTTCCTAGTATCATCTTTTTTTTTAATAATGACTCTCTTGCAATCCTTTCTTCAAACGTAATATATCCATTGTACTCTTGTTAACGATGTCAGATATTGAAACATACGTTTCTACGTTTCTACCATAGGAATGTGAAATCTTGGATATGGAAACTCATTTCAAGTCATTCCTAAGTAATTTAACCTCTAGCGTTATAAATAATTGCCGCCAAAAGATGGAAGAAATATCATATAAAGTTCAGCTGCGTTTATCTAATATATTAAACTTTCTTAAATATATTATTATGTGACTTATCAAATATTGTAGGTGATATAGTTTATTATAGCGATATGAAATTCGTAATCTGAAGACTATGCTATCACAAGAGATGTACAGGCTATTTAATCACAGATTGTATAGTCCAAAACCATATATAGTGTGTTATAGTGTTAATATAATAATGCATAAAAGTGTGTGTAACCACGTTCTGCATTATGTGAAAGCATTAAATGTGTTACTTCTTTGAGAGGAGGGCGATATTCGTACTCGCAAGATATTGTGTGAATGTATTCGCATCAGAATCGTCATAGTGGCATACACAATGAAATTAAATGTGTATTGTCATTTATAATTAGAGGTGATATGTAACATTTAATATTTCATTTAAGATGTACAGTTATTAAGGTGATAAAATTAAATTTTATTTTAGTATAGCATTGACTCGATAAATATTTAAAATTCTATTGTACAGCAAAGTACATGTGAATGCTTCCATTTACAAAACACTCCTAGGTGGCAACTCATGATTGTTGTTTCTTTAGCAATTAACAGAGTTACATACTTGACCCTATATTGAAATTCGTTATCTAGGAAGGGACAGCTGACATTTTCCGGTCCATTTGTGACACTCTCATGACA
This sequence comes from Congeria kusceri, assembly GCA_027627225.1. Taxonomy (NCBI): domain Eukaryota; kingdom Metazoa; phylum Mollusca; class Bivalvia; order Myida; family Dreissenidae; genus Congeria; species Congeria kusceri. Next base: position 86,918,215 of record CM051024.1, read on the forward strand.
AGGCGGATACCAGGGATTGATTCGTGTGCCACTCACACAGTGCAGTCATGGCAATAAGTAGGACCCTTCTGGAGTTCGTTCCTTCTTACAAAACAGTTCTGTGGGTTGTATGTGACACCATATGTGTACTTACATCTCAGAACTATGCCAAAGACCGTATGATCAGTGAAATGCAATTACATATTTATATAATTGTTGAAAGTGTGTCCTTTAACAAAACTAACGTTCAATTACTTCAAACTAATAACTTCAGTCTTCTAGTCAAGTCAGTTATTAAAAAAAACTAGAAAGCACTCGCCAATCCCGCTAAGTCAGCTGATTCACCCATATGCATATTAGTGACACAGCACAATGTGTCAATTTACTCTATCTCCTAATGATAATAGATCGATCCGGTTTTTGCCACAAATAGTTACTCCCCCCCCCCCCACTATTTATTTTTTAGGATTAATTTATCGAGTATCACAAACCTACGTGCTGTTTTAAATTTCGCAAACATAGTGCACGTGCTTTTTTGTATGAAATAGTTTAACAGCTAAACACGTTATATCCAAGTGCGATGACTGGATAATATTGCATACTAATTAGAATATGACTGACATTTGTGAAAGCGTCTATTGTAAGAACCGTAACGTTCTTATTAATATTTGCGCAAAAACCGACGTGGTGTGCACGTTACATCGACGTCATATTGAACTTGTATATTTAAAGCATTGTGTTAAAGGACCAGATAAAATGTATGATTATAAAGAAAAGATACCATAATCGATAAGGATTATATATTTTTTATTAGATCTATTGCAGTTTATTTATTTATATTCATTAAAATTTATAATTATTTAGAAATAACAATTCACACTTTGATTGATTTATATGATTTTAATTGGATGATTATTCCTTAAATGTGTACCCCTTGTAAATGTATGTATATGCGCTTTTGTATTTTTGTATGAGTTTGTCATATATATTGTGTTATTATTTTGAACTGTACACAATCAGCAAGCATGGCTGAAATATCTGCTTGCTTTCCCCGACTCCATTACACTAATGATTAAAACATTACTCGTTGCATGCATTGATGAGGATAAGCACCAAAACCTACTCATTTATTGCATATTACAGCCTTTTGGGCAAATTTCACCTAAACCCGTTTATTCAAGAGTGTTTCGTTCACAAAAATATTACGGCATTAACAACATGCAAGTAATATGGGCTAGTTGTTGATTTCAGTGTACGAACATATTATTTCAGCAATCATTCAAATATATTGCCCAGAGCTTAATGACCGTGATTCCCCTCATCTAGATAAACTAACATTATTATAATTATATAACACTTTTAAACGGTTTTTTAACAGTTATTAAGTTGGTTCCAAGTGCGATGTTTAAGATTCAGGACTTATCATCATCTGATAGGTTAAGTATAATTGCGATATGAGCCATACTGGAATACGTAATTTGACGATGTTAAAGCTGTTTTCATAAATGTAACCATAAGTGCCAATGGGTTTTTATAATTCCCCACTTGTTTATAGTAATATGCGTTGCAAATTAGTATCCTGATATTTTGTTTAAATATCAAATGTTATGACATTGAGTTATACGACGAGCAAGTTATATTGGGCTTGTAAAATTTACTCATACTAGTACATCGTTTATAGAGAATATTTCTTTTAATGAGTAGAACATGGTCTCAATTTAATCTTTAGAAACACGATGTCTGCCTCATTATTAAAAAATCTGACTGGCTTTCCTGGAATACCAAGCCATGGGTTATCCAACAAACCCGAATATTGTTTTCTTGGGATCAAATAACCACTCGACAACAAAAGAACATCAGCTTTTATTAAATGAAAAAGCACGTAAATTAAGAATAGCTAACCGATGTGTCAAGTCTTTTACTCCCGACAATGTATTTATGAACTGCATTACATATCTTAGTATTCGTGTGAAAACCGAGATTGGTGTCTCCATGTAAAATAATAGCAAGCGTTGGGATGGAATAATTATTTATTGCATTGATACATTCATCGCAATTATGAGCATAGTGTATACATTCGAAGAAAAAGTGGGACGATGATTTTACTGCTCCACATTTACACAATAGGGACATAGCAATGTTGCAAATGAAAAGATGTTCACTAAATGCACTGCATTTAGTCTTGATTCTTGTGTGTAGTAACTAGGGGCGTCGTTCTCCATATGAAAATAAGGAATTTCGTAATGATTTATCAAAACTTAATTTCTTGTTGAATGAGCTCAGTGTTTCTACATTATGTTTTTTTCATTAGGTATATCTTTCCTTTGGGATTATACCAGTCATTCTGATATCTAAGAATGCCATGTAGCTCCATACTAGTTGTATCGATTAGGCTCCAGTACGTTACATCACCGAATAAAATAAATACGTTGTATATACAAAGGAACTTTAAAGTCATATAAGTTCCAATCTGCATTTATCGTTATTTTTCGATACTTTTTATTCAGTTGCTTTTCATATTGCATTCATCATTTCCAAAGTAAGCTTCATGACAGATGACCAATAAAGACATTAAGCTGAAATATTCGGGATATATGCTGGTGGAAGATTACTGTTATTTAATGTATTAAATCACACTAAGGCTATACGTATGTTTGTGTGGTTGTCTGTAACTTTGCGAGTAAATACAACGTCCCCTTCCTGTCTTATTCTTCAACTTAGGTAATTGGTTAACTAAAATATGCTATTGTTGTGGTAACGAAATAGAGAACATTTCCCCTGAAGGAGGCTTAAACACGTTTAATTTAAATGTCAAACCTAGTCTTGTTCATTAAAGTGTAAACTCCTACTATATTAATTTTGTTTCGGTGAAAACAGACCACAATTTTAATGACAGCGATGATGAAGTACATCAAGGCCTTGGTAAATGTAGGGTTATCAACTGCTGATTTTAAAATTTGTAAATACGTAACATGTTCACATGACGTTAGATCCATATCATGTTAGATATATGATCTCCTTGATCAGATGCATGCAATTATATTGAAACTATGACAACCCTAAGTTACGAACATCCGTTGTATATAACAATACAGAGATAATGCTAATGCTACTTCCCAATGGTTGGTGTGTTAAATTATTTTATTCGACGGGATGCATAATAATAATACGAGTATATAAACCAATACTATATTCTAATTAATTTAGTGAAATAAATTTTGAAAATAAATAATTTCAGAATTACCAGATACGTCATGTACAGCAAAATATGTTCTTATATGTTATAACTAAGTTTTACTTAAACCGTCAAACGCACGGTGTCTTTCTTTTTATAACAAGCTAACTGGTTTTCGTGAAATATGAAGTTTCCTAAAAAATAAAACCAAACGATACCATTGTTTTCTTAAGGTCAGTATACTGTAAACGAACATGTTGCAGTGTGAAGCAAAAATACCTGTCAGATATTGTCTGAATTAAATGAACATGAACATCAATCAAACCCCGATAAAATATAATGTTCACGATATAATATCAAATAACGCCTTATTTTCTGATTGTGTTGTATTTCAATCTCTTTTCGGGCATTTTATTCCACTGGTTTTTCAAAGTCGGCGATTAAACCATGCTAATAGCAACTGATTACGAATAGTAGCAGCTGAAGGATTTATATAATTTTAAACAATTATATGTTGACCATTTTATGTAAAAAGTAAACACAACATCTTCATTGGTTTACGGAATCAAACTAAACCACAACTACAAAAAAAATCCATGTGCGATAAAAAAAAAAATTATTTTTAAAATAAATAAATGTTGTATAAGTATATTGAATATAGATGTTTATTAGTATTAAAGTGGTTTACTGTTTCACATGTGATGACCTTTAAATTCACATTATCAGAAAACATTAATGTCTGTTATTATACTGAAACCCGTCATAAAATACAGTGGTTACGGTATATCATTATGTTTAAATAACCATAAATATATAGTATCGCAAAGGTCATCGTATTTATATCTACATTTAAGTATAAAATAACTGCGGTTTTAGTGAAGTCTTAAATTCTAAAGACGATGCTTAAACCTTCAGATTAAAGTTTAATGGGCCGACATTATAGATCATACAGACATATGTGATCTTAAAAATTTAAATTGTTAATGTAACTGCATTTTCTAGTTGACATGGAGTCATGGCTTCTTCCTTGAATGTAGTATTCATAACAAAAACAACTGTTAACATCTCTCATACTCACTTTACAAGTTTACATCAAAATGTAGTCGCATTAATTTAACTTATTTTGTGGATATGCCTCTGTATAACGAGTTAAAAAAAATACATGCCTCTGATTTTAGTTTTGTATCAATAACACTAATATTTAAACTATGCGTATGCTTTCTTTGTAAACACAGTCAATATGATAAAGTTTATACTTTGTCTAATGCGTTATCCGTGTAAATAAATAATGGGCGGAAATCCAACCAGGAGCTCATCGTGTAAAAGCTTCTGTTAACTTGCTATTTCATTCTTTCAACGATGTATAACGTGCACGGCGGCATAATTATTGTCTGTTATATCTAGATAATCTACAGTCGTGTACAGATTTTACAATATAGAATATAGAGTACAGAACAATTCCTCAACATTCAACCACAATTTCACAACGCTTACTAGCTTATATGGATTCGTGTGGACAATGACAACTTGATATTCATTTCTTAATATAATATGAATGTGCTTTATTTATTAAACTATACGAATAACGTCCACTTAAATAGTTAGCTTTAAAATAACCTGTCATAAAATAACGAGTGAATTTTACAATATAAATGCTTCTTTAAATTACTTTTGAGTTCTAAGTCTTAAGTTTAAGATGTTTTTGCTTTTAAATAATTTGATTTGATATCGAAGATGTAATGGCTTCAGAGGTTTTGACCAGACCGAACTGCTGAAACAATTTTCTGGGCGCTTTTATACTCCATTGACCCCAAAAGTGGTCACTGGCCAAGTTTATATGACCCCACCAAGAATTTCGAATTTCTGGTCGATCGCCAAAAATAAGTACGCCACGACCAAATATTTGGTCAGCCGTGACGTCAATACACCAAGAAAGTGGTCACGAACGATCAGAACAGAACTTTGCAAAAATACAAAGCCGTACTGGATTTTATGTGAAAACTTTAATAAAACAATGAGACTTTAAATTAGAAAATATACTGCTTTAAATCCACACGGCACAGTGATTACCGAATATATATTAAAACAACTGGCAACAATAGTGTCAATCCGACCACAATGCAGTGCAACAACATGGCTTCTATTGACTCGACGTGCGAGCGGTGTAACAATATAATTCAAAATTACCGCTTTTATTCAAGGATAAATAATCTGATATAGAGCAAAAATGGAAAGGTACTGACACTGAAAATTGTACTAACTTAAACATGTGTATAATCTTAATTAAACAAAGTAAATCGTATGAATTCGATAAACAGAGGCAACGACGACAACAACGACATAGGTTTGAATTTACACTCAAAAGTTAAAATGGATTAATTTATCAGCTATGTCACTGGTTTGTATGTTTTTCTGTAATATTTACAAGATCACATACACATTTAAAGCATGGCTGTTGACACAAACGTTCAGTGTCAACAACTTTGTAAAAGAATGAAGGTAAGTAAATTGTTCATTTAAAAGTTAATAAAAACAAAGTTGTTTTATATACAGATCATTTCAATAAAGCTATTTAATATATTAAAACCAATCACTATCATTTGTTTTATATCATTAATATGTTGAAGAAGACATTGAAAGAACTAATGTAATGCCTACAAATCAAAATCTGATTCACATAAGATCGGTCACTATATGCCTTGTTTGTTCTAGCTTATTAGTTTTAGTTTTTGACTTCGTGATAGTTTATATACAATCAACTAATGTCACGCTACACCTCCAGTGGATGGGTAGTAATACCGATCTGTTGTTTTGTTGTATATTTATATCTTGTTCGACGAGATCAAACACACCTTGTGTCCACTGCCACGTCGTTGGCATAATTATGCAAATTTACATATATACATACTTATCAAGAATAATGATCATAGATCAACCATTTAACTGTTAAAATGCACTAATAAAATCATATATTTCCAAACAAATACTGCATGTATACCCAATCACATTTTGTAAAATTAATGTACGTGAACAAGATCGACAATTTGTTCACCCTTGGTTTTATATCATGCACGTCTGATGTGTACATATTTGTTGTATTTGAACTGGTGCAATCTGCTTTGATGACTATTTCAAGCAAACAAAGGCGTATCAATGGCATCCGGTTAACCGGTTAACCGCTCGAATAACAAAACCGGTTAACCGGTTACTGATTTTTCTTATCATTGCCATCCATACTTTAAAATCATTATTTTTAAAAATAATCATTACACATCGGTACACATTTCAGTATGAATTTTCCTTAAACCTTTGTCTCGATTAATATCGAATGAGAAATTATAAACAGGCAGCCTAGTGTATGTTAATGCAAAAACATTCACGTTATTATTGTTGCTAGAAAACTGTCAGAAAGGAAATCCAGTCAGCATGTTACCCTTCATATTACTGGAGTCAAACTGCTTCCGTTGACTTATTAAAGGCACGTTTCAAATGATCTAGATTTACAATGTACATGACGTTGTGAATAATGCTTACATGTTTTCACTTCAAGGGACAACTTGGCGGGTTCTAACTTTTGACAGCATTTATATATACATGAAACACTTGGTTGCATACATACTGATGGGAGAACAACACGTACAGACGACAAGTAATGTAAAGTGCGAGTAGAATAATTATAACAAACATGTGCAGAATTAAATATCATATTTATTCCTTGTACTTGGTTGATGCGGTAAACAGTTAAACATTCGAAAATGTATGTAATACTCGAAAACTAAAGAGAATATATACATATTTGCAGAAGTAAATTGAGCAATGCGTATTCTGTTTTACACATTAGGAATGGGTCGTAATAACAATTTTGTCAAGTTAGTTAGAAAGAATAGTAAACTATAGTAATAGTTTGTTGCACTCTTACCTTAATGGATGAAATTTCGTACGCAAGAATTGCTTTTGTGGATGGCAATCCTGTAAATCTACCAAACGTTCAGTTCAATGTTCATATAAATCATTGGGACTGTCATTAGGCATCGATTCTGGCGCAGAAGTGGCGTTGCAAATTCACGAAATTATCTTGGCAACGTTAGCCAAATGAACAGGATTTAATATGTTTGCATAACGAACTCATTAAAACACAGACACAAATTTAGCAAGTAGGTTTGTGTATCCTTATTAATGGCGATCTGTAAAATCTTAATCACAAACATGTACGAATGTCTCTATTTGGTCTCTATTTAAGCCAGGGTTTCCCGCAGGCCTGTTTTGCTCGTCGGGCGTGACATGCCTTCAAAGCAGTTAGTCATTTGCTGACATGCTTAAATAACGCCGACATGCTTTAATTTTCAAAGCGACAACCCTTAATCCCTTTATCTATTACACCGATCTTTAATTACAGGGCCATACACGAACGCCGTATTGATCGATAAGGTCCAACTTCCAACAGTGTTATTGACAAATGACTGAACTGTGTAGCCCCGTCCACAACGATCTCATTAGCCAATCAAATAAGGCGACTTTTAGGGCGGAGTTTATACCTTACTTACTACTAAAAACGTGTTTGACAACAAATATATTGCGAAATTATTAACCTGACACTCATGAATATTCCGTCTTCAATCGGGATTTATTTATAGATACTACGACAAGTATCAAACGTATCATAGCCCTTTCTACAATGATAATTAATATCGTGTAGGCTTACATATCATAAAGGAAGAATGGTGTAGTGGAACAAATGCCGCGCTTGCAATGCGAAGTTTTGAGTTCGAGTCCTGGCGTAGACATTTTACAAACATGGGCGATTTGACCATTGTTATTATAATTATTAAACGAAACTGGCACTTTACATGTAAAATTACTTTCTGTATGAATAATACACACATAAAAGAAATAATATTAATTAGATCAAATACAAATATTAAAAAATGATTATGATACATTTTTTAAATTAATATCTCGTGATCTGCATATTTTAAGAATAACTAATAAAATTTTACAAAGGTCGCTGTCAGTAAGAATTGAACACGGTCCGATTGCGTGGGGCCGTAGCACTTACACCACGCCACCATAACATACCACTCTCGCTGCCCCGTATTTAAATCTATATCAACATAAATTCCAATAACAGAAACTCTTCCAAAACAACGCAAACAACCGATCACAATTACGTGTTGTCACGAAGATTAATGAGTGTCAGGTTAATAATTTCGCACTACACTAGCGTTGACGGGAAAAGTATACAGGCATTTTAAAACAGTTGATTATTATATTTAACGTTTTTTTTTATCCCGGTAATTTCCGTATCCATTTTACAAATTGACAATCAAAATTATGGAAACTAATAATGTAATATAGCGCCTCACTTTAAAACACAATTTAACGTCGTCAAACGTAATTTTGTTCTCATAAACACTGCAATTAAGCACGTGACTAGTACACGCACGTTTTTCATGAGGCATCCGTGACCTTGTGCATGGCAATTTTCGCGCACTCTTAAAGCAAAACATGCTTTTTACATGGAGATACGGGCCCGTATTTTATGTCGATTAGGGCCCGCATATTCAAGTATTTTGATTTTATTCGGCTTTTAATGTCCGAATATAGTATAACTGACATAAATTATTGATTACTTTTGCATCCGAAAACAATTAATGAAATAAAAATAGTTTTTGAAAAAACGAGCGGTCATAACAGAATTTCAAGGCGGAAAAAAGCTCGGTTTTTCAACGAATCTGAATACCATGTATGATTGAAAATTAATTCCATAAAAAATGCAGCCTAGTATTTTGATGTACACTGTCTGCAAAGGAGTTAGGTCAACACGTTTATTATTCAGTTAAGAAAACCGCGGTAGGTGCGATTTTAGTAGGATACATATTTTTAATAATTTCAGTTTTATAAAAGTAAGAAATCCCAAATTAAAGATACTTCAAAGAGAGGTGCTGGTCGAGCATTAGGCTAGGTAGTTTAAGCAATAAAGGGCGGTAGTTAACGCGACACTGCCGATTTGATCGCTGCCGGGATTTCGAACGTCGTAGCCGATTTCGGAAAGGTGGGGTCGCCCGATGCGGCCGTTTTGGGGGAGTTGGGTTCGAGCGGTGCAGCCAATTCCGGGGACGTGGGGTCGATCGTTGAAGCCTATTTCGGTGAGCTGGAGTCGGGCAATGCTGCTAATTTTACAGATATGGGATTCAAACGGAGAGGGCAATTTCGGGGGGAGGGGGCTAAGGGGTCGGATTGGGACGATCTCGGGGGGGGGGGGGTCAAGCCGATTTTTGTCGCGGGCGGTGGTGTACGGGATGCCGTCATGCCTTCAAGAAATCCTGAAAGCATACATGCATGTTATGACCAACCCAAGGCAGAAGCTTGATTTCTTTCGGATAATGTTATCAGAACGTGACCCCTAATACGAAGTCATAACATCCTTTCAGATAATAGTATAGTATGGGATGATGTGATATTCTGTAATAAGGTTGTTATATACTTGTATGCATATTAATTGACATACACTTAAACAAGCAATATATAGCATATATGTTAAAATTGTAGAAAAGTGTGTATCAAACCATTGAAACTGAATGACGAGCGTTTTGTTTCATTTTCAATTAATTATGACTATTTTGTTTTGTTAATAGCGAGCAAAACTCTTGTTGCCCAGCCCCTGTGATTTTTGTTTTAATATCTGATTAAAAAAAAAAATTCTTTGAACTTTATCAGAAATATGTTCAACTGCTTGTAATGTTCTCATCAATAGGATCATTTTTCACAGCGGTGAACGTAATTAAATACGGATTGCAGTCTTCAGTTTGACTACAAGACAAGGAAGATATTCAGTTTGACTACAATACAAGGAAGATATTGCAGACAAATCGTATTGTTTTAACAAATCGTGATTGCTAATTCTGAATAAGTGATAAAGGAGCTTGCATATCTAACCAGACACAGCAATATATAACTCATTATATATCTCTCGGAATACAAACCTAGTTTGTAATAATGCCCAATCTAGATACAGCACGCAACGTAATTAGATATTAATTAATTTGATTTATTTCGCTTACCATTTAGCCGCCAACACAGCTGGTTGGATCGCAATACTCTGTACTAAGACAACGTATACCGTATCTCTTGTAAACTTGTCATTCCTTATTTGAGGCGTGTCGTGGAAAACAAGGTCTTACTGCATATGCGTAAAGTGTCGTCGCGGATTAGCCTGTGCAACGAGGTGTAAAATAACAGTCTCCATACACTACATAACCAATCGGTGAGATCAACACGCCAATGGTCAAAAGACTTTGACACGCCAAATTCATCTAGCACCTTTATACTTTTTGCAAAATTTATTATGTCGGTAATAGGGTATCCATTAAGTAATTAGGGTAAGTATAGTAGGACACGTTTATAGCTTCTGAATCGTTCGGACGTTTGGATACGCGTCCGTTCATTACGAATTCTCCGATTGTTTCTTCCTCGCGTAGATGTGTAATGCTAGAAAGATTATGGCAGGTTACTGATGCGAATATAAATTCTTCGGGACATATAAATATTTCAGCAAGTGATGAAGACGTCATTTATAACGATGCTTTCCAGTGAACGTCGACACAAAGCATTCCCTTTATCGTTTTCTAGCTATGGGACTATGGGGCATTTATTTGAATAGTTATTTATAACCTTTGCACACTTTCTCTTTATAAAATAAAAAATACGTTATAATGAGTTCGCAATCATTGTTTAATTATATTGTATTTTCACTTTTTGCGCGTGAGTCAATGAATATTTTCACAGCCTATACACTGCATTTTTTTAAATTAATCATTGTGGCATCAATGTTAGTGGCGAAAAGTGTCATAGTGTCCTTTGCAAATTGCCTTTTACTGAAACAAAAGAAATACATTTTTACTATGGTTATGCTTTTTTGAATCAATTAGATAATACATATGTACAGCATCAAACTATGAAAATTCCATATGTGTGTCGATAAAACAACAAAATGGGTATAAGAATATAGAATTACAAAGGGCTTGTCCGCAAGTTGATAAGCGTATCTATTGACTACTATTTATTTAAGACAATATCGAGAAAGCAATTTCCAGCTGCATATACGTAATTGGATAATGATATAAATTAAATGGCAAACGATTGGTTATCGGAGAGAAATGCTCATTTATCTTAAATGAACAAAGATGTGAAAACAATTTATTCAATATAGGACAACGGTTGCGCATTGTTATTACAACGAATATATTGTACGAGTAATAAAAACGTTACGGTTAAAAAGCTTCGTCATTTAAATCAAGCAATTATTATACAATAATTACTACTAGTACATTTTTGTTCAACAAAATATTATATTTGTGTGAAAAGTTGTCATGGAAATGAATTCCACTAAAGTGTCTTGACAATGTGCCCATGTTTTGCAACACGCTTATAATAATAATCGCTATCAAAGAGGCAACGTGTAACAAAATACGGTCTTGCATATACAGGTGATGGGTGTGCTGTTGGTAACACGGGATTGGAGCAGAGGAATCTTGTGTATATGACGTAGTCGTTGCATGCATATAGCTAGGGGTAGTACTAAAGTGTGGTGACGTCCTAGCCCCCGTAGTGAATAGACATAGAAAATAAACATGTAAACCACCATACGATCTTGATTTGTCAATTAGAGGCAGTAACACAGGGAGGTGTTTCAAATGTTCAAGATAACCTTCCGTCGATATGTAAAATACATCGGTACCAAAGCGGCAAAGACCATATTGAGAAAGCATTATGTCGCAAGGCATTACATACAATTAAATGTATCCCAATAGAGAATCTAAAACAGAAGAATCATCGTCACTGCCTACACGTTTATGATGACATATATGTACTGTTTATATAATATGAGCAATTTCACATTATTCCTACAATGTCTGGAATCTGTATTAAATTTCATGTTTCATATGATGGATAATAATGTCCCAAAATATCCCCAAAATTACGTTATTGGCTGTAATGTTGCGATGTTATGATTTTTGTTTCAGATTAATAACATTTCACAGTCAGATAACGCAAAATTAATTTTGAAAATAATATGCATAATACCCAGCGAACCTCACTTTCTCTATTAAAGGAATATTGTCATTTTACATCGGACGTGATACTAGAATTACATTAAATTTAGTACATTACGTAGTTTATGTTGATTTAAATTTGAATCAAAACGTTAAAGTAAATTATTGATCTTACCTGGTGGGTAATAATTGTCAATTTAGTGTACTTGTGTAACAAACCGTGTTTTGAATACCTGTAATAACGTTTAGAATGTCGAATTACATTTGTAAATAAACGTTAAAGCAGAAATTGAACAAAATATAATGTATTGGATTTACTTTTCGTTCGTCAGCATATCTACTTTAAACCATAACACAATACATAATATGCGGTATAAGCCAATGTAAATACGCATTCAAAACCAACACTAGTTCGCATTGGTCAATGTTTTAACAAAAGCCTTTGGTTGAGATGGAAAACTATCAAAGGCCATAGGGCCAAGTCATTCCTCTAAAACATTGACTTTTTTGAAAGCTGATTGAAATTAAGACGATATTCCACCTATAATACAAGAGTAAATCAGACCGTAAAATTCCTTGGAGACGTTGAGTGTCATCCATAGCAGTTAATAGCCTCCACAAGATATTTACGAGTGAACATGACTGTAGTCTGAATTTACAATGGGAACGCGTTCATTGTATCATTTAAGCACTGCAAACTACATTACCGTTTGTCATTAAATGTTTTTATTTAAATTACAAGCATTTCTTGATATGACATTTAATTGGGCATATATCTCTACATTATTTCCACTAATATTGTTATCCCTAGCTATTGTTAAAAGATTTAGGGAAACGTCTTTCCTCTTATGCTGACGAATTGCAAAGCAAAGAATAAATAATCGACCCTTGTCCGAGTAAGAAACATTGTACTTAAATTAATTCTCATTGGAAATTGTGAGATTGTGCACGTAACATAGAAATTATATACAAATAAATACATTATTTAACGATTCACAGTAACAATACTTTTACATATGCATGGCTTCGATTTAACTAGCACATTCACTGGCTTTGCAATGACCTCATCGACGAGTGCACATGTTCCTGATAATATCACTGAACTACTTCCGATAATTATAGTAATTCCAGCTTAAATTGTATGTTCTTAAGACATTCGACTCCTTGCTTCATACATAACAGCACAATGCGTTCGAGATTTAAGGGTAATAGCACGAATTAGCCAGAAGAAAACTAAAGCAAATAACCACAACTGCATCGATGTAATAACCTAACACTTTTCACAAACTGGTGTTACCATTCCAATGCTGTAGCTATAGGAAACATATTACTAAATTAATTTTGTTATTGGGGCATATATGCTATCCAAAGGTATACTTTAACTATCACAGATTCGTATACTGACTATTCCTGATACAAAATATATGAAAACCCACTAGTTGTTTTTCCAGTTGATTTTTAATAAAATAAATATACTTTACAACAGTATGACCCTCAAATTACCGTCTTTAACTTCCAAAGCAAAATCTAATAACTCCGTCGCACGCGGAGACAACTCATACATCATCTAGAATCGCGTGCGTTTCCTGTATCGGATAAGATGTATAATGAGTATAACACTAAGCAAATGGAGCGCCCTCGAGCCATTGGGTGTGTGTGCTTTCAGTTAATAAACGCGCAACTGTCAACACAAGGACAGTCTTCGTATTTTATCGTATTTCAATAATGTAATAAGAGATACTCATGTGATGTCAATATGATCAATCCGAAAATGCAAGCTAATACATGTAGAATAATTTATCATATTAAGCAAAACTTCGTCGATTTAATAACCTGACACTATTCACACCATTATGCGACTCTCCAAATGTTGTAGTTAAATTAAATCGTATTATTTAAATTGTTTATTGGGAAAGCCATTCTATGTAAAGGCATTAATTGAATAACAGTTATTCGTATTTTTAATATATTTCAGGAAGAGGATATCAAATTATTTTTAAAAAAAATCACGAAAACTCAATAGTTGCTATTTCTGCTTTGTTTGTTACAAAACAGCTTTGCTTTAAAATAGACGGAGACAAATTATATTTATTCTAGAATCGCGTGCGTTTCCACTATCGGATAAGATGTATTATGGGTATGACGCTGAGCAGATGGAGCATCCTCGAGTATTTGAGATCGTGTACATTGTGTTTATAGCCGTCATATTGCATCGTATTTCAATAATAAACATTATGTTTTCATTAATTTCTACAGTTAGCAACTTTTTGTCGAATGTCATTTTAGTAGAGACATCTAGAGTTTTCATAACTCTTACAAATTGCCTGACGCTCTTATTTCACATATGGCAATATGTAGGCTAATATGCCATTTATAAGGATGTGATTTGTATATGATCAATTGGAAAATTCAATTTCGCATGAAGAACAGCCAAAAGCGATTGACAAATATAGCCGACATAAACATATGTTTACAAGTATTCCGTTCGTGTATCTTCTTGTAATTTTCAATACAAGCAGTGTGATTGTGAAAAGTGGTAATACTAATTAAATATAGCACACTATCTCACAATCAAACGTGTGAGTTCATGCGTACAGAAATGTTTCCGAAATGTACTTTCAAATAATGACACGTTGCTTCTGGTTATTTAAAGCTTTCTCCTTACCCCGTATTCACAATCCTATTCTTATACTAAGTATAATAAAATAAAACAATATTATTGAAAGTGTTCTGTTGAACAAGTGCTGTACATTTGAATCTTACTTGGTATTAACTTACTCTAATCACAACATTCTTTATTTAGAACTAGTTGTTTCTGCCACTAGCAACATCGTTACATAACATAACTGTGATTGGAGAAGTATTTTATTTGGTCAAAGTCTGTTCTTTATTTATACGCACAAGGACGGGCTGGTGAACACGTGGCCTGAAAATGCGCAACATTCAAATGCAGCAAACTTTGGAAAATGCAGTGGCAGTGGTTTGATTGACATACAAACTTGCGTGTGATCAAGACGGTTTGAAAAAAAAGAAGAGAGAACTGAATTTTAAATGTGATAACATATATTTACAGCGCTGTTGAATTCAAAATCCTCTTCCTGCCTTAGAAAACTGAGTGCTCCAATTACGCGCTGAATACGTTGGCTGATTTTGCGGTGTGTTATTTCACCACATAATTCCTCAAATATCTGTATTAAATCTGAAAAATTAATTGCCACGCATAATTTATTCAAATAAATCATTTGCGCAAACAGATGAACGCTTCTATCGTTGTCGTCAAAAATGTAGAAGGCGTTTCTGGCGTATTTCTTATAGTACATTTCATGTGCGAATCTTGAAATGTCATGTGTAAAAAAAAAGAGTTCTTTTTTTAAGTTAATTAAACAACTGAATGTTGAATATTAATACACAATTTCTGAATGTGATAAAAAACATATAATAAAGATGACTGCTTAAGATAACGAGGTTGATATATCCTCTATGATTTATGGTATTCATGTCTGCAATTTATCATTGATAAAATATAATAACTCTATGTGCACCACAAATCAAACAGTACCTAATACTGGTGCCATTGATTTATGCCAAGTATTTGAAACAATCCATTATTCGGTATAATAAATATCTGTCCATGGCCAGTGTGATTTTCTGATGCAAATGACAAATATTATTCCAGAATCACACACCAGTTTGCGCAGCGTTTTATTTTGTATTGGGGGCACTTAATCACTACAAAAAAAACTGATGTTGCCATAAATCACGTAGAATAATACCGGTTGTTGCATAATCAAGTTAAAGATATTTTGTTTTTATTTTTCATAACCAAGACAAATATAGGATTAAAGATAAATCATTGTAAACATGACATACAGTGTATGTCTATTCGCATATAGAAAAGTGATGCATGTATACACATTAACTACGGTCAGTATTTCATATTGGAATCAAATGGCTGATTGTCTCTACACGGCCGAGTGAAGGATTCCTGCAGAACCAATGCCAATCTTCAGTTACTACATGTAACAACTGCGGTATTTAACAATACATTGTTTATGCAACTTCACAATGGTTTGTCTATTAATTTTATAATTTAATTCGATGTGATGCAAATGTATCTTCTTCGCAACTTAGTGAAATAAATGTTGGCGATTTTTATTTTCAAAAATACTGGAAACAGCGACAATAGCAAATCTTTCTCTAGCTGGTTATATGTATACTAATAATATAGTTGAATTCCGTCTTCATAAACAGAATGTCCGACTTGCAAAAAATAACAATCTAACTGGTTTTCGAGGACTACCAAGCCTTGGATTATAAAACAAACAATGCTATTGTTTCCTTAGTGTCTTATTACTAGAAAAGAACATATTTATGTCTGAAACTATTTGTCGGATATAGTCTGAATTAAATGAACATTAACACCAGTTTAAACCCTATAAAATATCGTCTTGGCGATATAATATGAAATAACGCCGACAAAACAGGTTTTTTTTGCCAATACTATTGGGGAATAAGGCAATGTTTTATGTTGAAGTTCTTGTTGGTAGTAGTTCATATATAAACCTGTATGTGTTTTAAATTACTATAGGGATATAGAATTTAACGTGTGTATTTGTCCGATAAATCCTAAAAAAAATGTATATTTTCGTCTGTGAGAAATGCTGACGTGATCGCCATAATGAACAAATATATGAATTATGGTATCTTGTAATCACAGGAATATTGTACGTCTCTCATATATATGTGTGTGTGTGTGTGTGTGTGTGCGTGTGTGTGTGTGTGTGTGTGTGTGTGTGTGTGTGTGTGTGTGTGTGTGTGTCCGTTTGTTTTTTATATGTAACTTATTTTGTTGCATAAAGTGACTGTATTTCAATATTTAGTTCAAACATTATATTCCAATAGACATTTTCATTGTTTTGCTACCAACATTTCGGCTATTCGCCAGCTGTCGTAAATCAATTCCATTCATCGTTAATCAAAAGCACGTCACGTTGTGTAAAACAGGTTAACTGTTATACACGTTAAACGTATGTGATAAGATATTTTTGTTCAAGATGTCTGAGATTGAAAAACACGCTAATATCATCGGAACGTGCAACCGCCCGCCAGAAAAATACAGATCACCTTACTAACTGAGACTTTGATCTATATATAAAAACCAATGCAAAGGAATAACGCAAACACGAATCTACATTGATTACCAATAAACACGCAATTCCTGGTCAGTAGGTTGTGTTGTAATAAGAATTGTGTGCATACGTTTTGTTATTAAATAATGCAAATATCAAATAAAATTCGTATGTTCTTGTGTAATTTTCTACGTTAGGGTTATTTAATGTGTACGAATCTCTGTATTCAGATTAACGCATAATCATATCTTAAAATTGTTGAATATGATAAGCACATGAAATTCAATATGATTACTGGCAACTTAGTGAGAGAGATATTTTAATACAATTACATGTGGGCCATTTCATATAAAAACAAAAACAACATGACCTCGGCATTGGTTAAAACGTAATCAAAATAAACCAGGACTACATGTTTAAACAATTCCAAGCGAGAGGTGTAAATGTACAACAAATGTATACATTATAAACACGTAATAAAGCGTGTTATTATATTAAGCACAGTTTTATTGATCTTGGCAGTGGTTGGCGAACCGAAATATGTGTAATATTTTCTAACGTTACATTTTTGGTCGAAAAATAGCAACTTACTATTTATTCATAATTCATGTCCTGGTTCCGCGCTTTATACGAGCGGTGTGTATTACATGCAGCACGCGAACCAGTCATAACATCCGGTTGACAAATAATTACGAAATGGCGATCGAATAAATTGTTAATGTGTTGAGTGCTATAAATGTGCAGCGGTGATAGAAAAGCAACATGTGTTTTGTTACCTGTGTAATTGTTGTAAAGTTAATTGCGTACTAAATGCTTAAAATATGTTACTGAATGTGTGTTCATTTTTAAATGTGTTCATTTCTTAAAATGCAGGTATTTTGAATTGTTAACAAATTGCTCGAACCCTGAGACTACACGTACGAGTCAAATATGTGTATGTTGAAGATACAGTGATCATCTAATAAACACTTATTCATAAGTGGGTGTATTAATTTTTACAAATAATTAGCTTTTAAGTCAATGTACCAAGACTTTTAAACACTTTAAACTTTGCCATTTTACTGAAACCCATCATTAACTAAAGTTTAACGATATATTGTAATGTCTAAATAAACGTAAATAATTATCGCAAAGGTCATTTTATTTATATCTACATTTAAATCTGATACAATTGCTGTTTCAGTGACTATAAAACTACAGGATATTTAAAACTTCAGATTTGAGTTTAGTTTAGTTTAAACCTATTTATTTTAGCTCGATTGCATCGAAAGCCGAAGGCTTATAGAGACACTCTCGAGTCCGTTTCCTGGGTAGAACCAGTACTTGGTGTCTTTGGGGGAGATCTTGAGAACGCTCCCAGTAAGGTTCGAACCCGGGACCTCCCGATCGCTAGGCGGACACCATATCCAGATTTGAGTTTAATGTGCCTTACAATAAGCGCTTGTGTAACACGAAAATAATAGCAAACATGTATAGATCATACAGACCTATTTTAATACTGCAAATTTAAATTGGTAATGCAAATTCATTTTCTTTTTGGAATAGATTTATTGCGTGTCCCTTGTGTAGTCGCATTTCATTTAGATGAACAACATTAATGGATTTACCTCTGTATAACGACTTTTAAAATAGTTGAACGAAAATACATGCCTCGAGTTTTTAGTTTTGTATCAATAACATGCATTATTAAATTAATTGTACTCAATTAATGTTAAGACAGTCAATATTTGGTATATTTTAAAGTAAGTCTAATGAGTTATCAGCGCAAATAAATAATGACATCCAGTCAGAATCGCATTATATACCAGCTTCTGTATGTTCGACGTATAGCGTGCACGGGGGCATATTTTATATGTTATATTTTTACATAAAAGGGATTCATTAGCTCTTTTATTATATTTAGGATTGTATTTAATTATATCAATGCACTGTACTACAGTAAACTACATATTTGAAACTTGACGTGTAGCAATAACACGATTAAATATATTCTAACCAAAGACATTGAAAGAACGAATTGTATGCCTAACCAGTACCTCGTCGTTGGCAAAATTAAGCGATTGTATGATCATAGTTCCCCCCATTTAACTGTTAAAAGGCACTAAATTAAATGAGCTGATGTATTGTCAAACAAATAGTGCATGTATACCCAAACATTGTTTTTAAAATTCATGTTTATAAATAAAATTGCTAATTTGTTCGCCCTTGCTCTTGTATCATGCAAGTCTGATGTGTACGTATTTTTTGTATTTCAACTGGTGCAATCTGCTTTGATGAATATTTCAAGCACGAAACAAGCTTTTCAAACCATTGATTTTGCAAATAATAATTCCACGTTGGTACCCCTTTCTGTATTAATTTGCCTTTGACCTTTACCCGATTAATATCGTATTAGGTATTATAACAGGCAACCTAGTATAAGGTAATGCAAACACATTCAAGTTATTAACGTTGCTAGAAAATTGTCAGAAACGAAATCCAGTCGGCATATTACCCTTACTATTTCTTGCGTCAAACTGATTCCGTCGACTTGGTGCGTTAATAGAGGCACGTTTGATGGTGAATAGTGATTCTGCGCTTTCACTTCAAAATAGTAATAATATTTCAGACTGTATTTATATATAACAATGTACTGTAATAAGGTACACTACATATTTAAAAGATGACGTTTAGCAATAACACGATTAAATATGTTCTAACCAATCACTATTATTTGTTTTGAATCATAGGTTGGTAAAGACATTGAAAGAACTACTGTTATGCCGACAAATCGGAATCTGACTGATGTGTTATTGGGCACTAAAGGGTTTGATCTAACTTTTAAGTTTTAGTTTAGTACCTCGTAACAGTTTCTTTACAATCAACCAATGTCACGCTCCACCTCCTTTGGAAAGATACTATAACCGATTTGTTGTTTTGTTGTAAATGTATATCTTCTTTGACGAGGTCAAACAGACCATTGTGCCCATTGTCTCGTCGTTGGCATAATTAAGCAGGTTTACATATATACTTACTTATCAAGAAAAATGATTTATAGTTACCCCATTTAAATGATAAAATGCACAAACAAAATTATATATATCCAAACATATAGTACATATATACCCACTCACTGGCTGTACAATTATTAAAAGTATATGAACACTATTGATAACGTATTCGCCTTTCATTTATATCACGTTTGCCCGATGTATACGATTTTGTATTTGAACTGGTGCGGTCCGCTTTGATGAATATTCCAAATATGCACATCTCTTTAAAACCAAGATTTAGCTAATAATAATATACATGAGCGTTGGAATACATTTCAGTATCAATATTCCTTTAACGTTTGTTTTTATTAATATGATATTAGGAACTATAACAGGCAGTATATGGTAAGGCCAAAAAGAATAGTTCCAATTCTGGTCTCCTGCCAAAAAAAATATGGTTCGGTAGGTAGGGCATTTATTTTATTTTATTTCATTTTAGTATGATGGGAGAATGGTTTGTGTTGTACACCGTAACAGTCTTTTTCAGTAAAAAATGTAGGGTCGGCAGCAAAAGTAAAGGGTCGGTCAAAAGACCACAAACGGGACTATTTTATTTTTGGCCCAATGCAAAATTATTTAAGTTAATAACGTTGCTCAAAACTTTCATAAAATAAATCCAGTCTGCATGTTATCCTTCATATTACTGGCGAGTTCGCCCGTAATTAAAGGCACGTTTCAGATAATCTAGCTCTGCAGGGTATATGGGTCGATTGTGAATTCTGATTCTGATTCAGATTCTGCACTTTCACTTCAATATACATCTTGGCGGGTGTTGACTGTTTTTATATAATGTTTATAATGACACAATGGTGCATTTATTCCGTGAACCTATTTGATAAATGGATTGTATACATCCATGAAGGTGAGTAATTATCAACAGAAAACGTAAATATAGAATGATTTGCTGATGTAATATTAGCCATTTTAAATATTTTTCAAAGTGTTAGTCAATATACTAGTTAGCAGTAAGTCAATAGGAACGGGTCGTAGTACTATTTTCTCAAGCTAGTTAAAAAGGATAATAAACTATTCCGATGTAACAACAGTTCGTTGCATTCGTTATTTGCATGAAATTTCGTACGCAAGAATGGCTTTAATGTTATCACCGGGACAACTGTCGAACGTAGAGATAGGTTTCGTGTTTGAA
Organism: Congeria kusceri; assembly: GCA_027627225.1. Classification (NCBI taxonomy): domain Eukaryota; kingdom Metazoa; phylum Mollusca; class Bivalvia; order Myida; family Dreissenidae; genus Congeria; species Congeria kusceri. The sequence continues at coordinate 86,939,730 of CM051024.1, forward strand.
AAAGTCCGTCATAGTAACGCAAGAATGGCTTCTGTGGATTGCAATGCTGTAAATCTATCAACATTTGATCAATATTCATAGAAAACCTTGGTACTGTCAGTCGGCACTGATTTTGACACATAAATGGTGTTGCAAATGCTCGAAATTCTTTTGGCAACGTTAGCGACATTAAAAGGAAGTAATATGTTTGCATAACGGGGGCATTAAAACACACACACACACACACTTAAACATTTAGCGAGTTGTTTGTATGCATCTCCACCTAGGTAGCCTAATCTAAAAATATATACGTGTGCAAACGTATCAATATAGCTTATTTGGCGTACATACATGTTATGACCGGGACAATTGTCGAACGTATAAATAGGTTTCGTGTTTGAAAAAGTCCGTGATAGTAAATGTGACTAAAGAACGAGTTCACGTGTTCAACTGCCACAAGCTTTGAAAAATGTCAACCGGCATCTAGTTAGAGGGATTTAATGCATGTGACTTTGTGCAAAGTGCTACTTTAGTTGATAATTAGACATTGATTGCATATGACAGGATGGAAACGGTAGCATGGTCTGATAATTAGACATTGAATTACACGATAATTTTGCGCACATGCTATGTACGTGTTTAATGTAACCTAAAACAAGCATCTGAAGACAGACATTTCATCAGAACGTGACCACTTAAATACGACGTCATCAGATCCATGGAGTTAATATTATAGAAGCGTCAGAGGGGGTTTGTGTAACAATTTTGATATATGTAATCTATATTTAATGACACACAAGCACTATATAGTACCTACCTGCTGATATTTAATTTAATTTGGGCACAACATGATATAACTAGGTCTCACGAAATACAGATTCAGTTTGTAAGAATAATAATCTTTCTAGATACAGCACCCAACGTTATTACATATTAATTATTCGTTTTTGTCGGTATACTGGCGTTTTCACCTCTTACCATTTAACCACAAATACAGCTGTCGGGCTCTTTTGTAAAGTCGTCAATCTGTTGTTCATATGTAAGTGAATAGCGATCTTGCAAACTATTGAATAAATTCAGGTTTGTTATGGGAGACAGTGTATCGTTTTGAATAATATGAAAAACGTATTTTCTTTATGCCGCTATAAAGGGTACTAAACAATGCTGAAATTTGCTATATAAATGCGTTTCTAAATTTGAACAGTTACATCAGTTATTATCCGTACAACATTTCTACTTTTCCAGATATATCTGTAGCACTGGAAAATGCAAAGAATAACGGTAAAAAACTAACTCACGCTGATTCATGTTTTTAAGCTACTGACCATAAGTAAACCTAAACTCCTTTATCTTAATCTGAGAGCATCTTCAACTCAAAGATTTGCATAATTAGTTTGTATCTATGTTATCCTTTAGTTATATATAATATAAATAACGTATGTGTGTGAAAAAGGCGTCTACTCTTTATTATTAAACATGCGTTTGCAACGAAGTGTAAACTACCAGTCTCCATGCACTAAAGGCTCGGTGTGGTCATCATATTAATCCGCTGACATACTGTTCTCCAGAACAAGGCTTTGAAATGAACTCATGCATCAAATACCTCGAACGCCAATGGTCAAAAGAATAGGGACGCCACATTAATCTATCTCTTATTTAATTTTCTGCAAAATTATTTCTGTAAGTGATAGGTTATCGATCGAAAAATTGTGGTTATTGTAGTAGAACATTTGTATAGCTTCTGAATCAATTCTGAACGATAATGTCTGTAAAGGTTTCAGAGTTGGACACTTGTCTGTTCATTATGAATTCCCCCATTGTTTCATCCTCACGTAAATGTGTTATGCTAAAAAGATTATGGCAGGTTACTAATGCGAATATAATCCGTCTGGACATACAATGTGAACATAAGAATATTTCAGCCAGTGATTAATACGGGTCGACAGCTATCCAGTGAACTTCGTTACAACGCATTCCCTTTATTGTATTCTTAGCAATGGGACTCTGCATGTACTTGAAAAGTTATTTATAACCTTTGTACACACTTCCTGTTCTATACAAAAACTCACACATTTACTTTATTTGAGTACGCTAACATTGTTATTGTATTTCCGTTTTTTGCTTGTTAGTCGATGAACATTTTCACAGGGAACGCAATTCGCTTTTTTAATTAATTATTATGGTCTTAATCTTAGAATTTATCGTGTCGAGACTCCTAATGTCGGACCTTTCCATATCACGAATAGTGTCCTTTGTTAATTGCGTTTTACTGAAACAAAAGAAATACAGTGTTATTATGCTTATGCTTTTTTTAATTCAGTTAGCTAACAAATATTGTCGACATCGAAATACTAAAATGCTATATGTGAGTCGATAAAACAACATATTTTGTATTTGGACCAACATTACATTTCTAAAGTGATGACCATGAAAGTAGAATGCGTTAGCTATTATTTATTAACCAAATATCGAACCTCAAAGGTCATTGACGTTATTTCAATAGTTTGCCTGTAACTGATTACAGTGTCAAATGGCTTCTATTCATTTTGGACCAAATCGAGAAAGCAATTTTGTATCTCCACGATTATTCGCTATCAAAGAGGCAATGTTCAGGAGAACCTTCCGTCAATGTGTAAAAATACATCGGTACCAAAGAGGCAATGACATAGCGAACAGTATGTTTCAAGGCATTAAATACAATGTCTTCCAATGGAGGAATTAAAACAGAAGACTCATCGTCACTGCCTACACGTTTATGATGACATGTATGTACTGTTCCTACAATGTCTGGAATCTGTATAATATGTCATGTATCATATCATGGATTGTGATGTCCCAAAATGTCCACAAAATTATACAATAGGCTCTGTGTGAAAGGGCGTGTTGCGATGTTAATGAATTTTCTTTTAGAATAGTAATATTTCAAAGTCAGATAACGCAAACCTAATTATGGAATTAATAGTCATAATACCCAGCGAACGTAAATTTCTACATTAAAGCAATATTGCCATTTTACACCAGATATGATAACCAGAAACTGAATCGACGAAATTGCATGAAATGTTGCGCATATAAATTTGTCGTACTTCATGATCAACTCGTGTAAAAATGTCCTACCTATTCATACTAGCAGCACTGATGCTTACCTGGTCGGTCGTTGTTGACAGGCACCAGCGACTGAAGAGACGCGTCACTATAGACCAACAAGACAACCACATTGTTCTGTCCCACCTCCGTGAAAGATTAACTAACGGCAAGACCACAGCCTCGCAAACATCACCACCCAACGCTCGATCCAACGGTACACTGTTTCAAAAAGAGCTCGATGCAAGGCTGTAGTTGCAGCTGACGGTTTTACACACTGTACTGATAATGTGTGACTTTTGAAATCGGAGGTTAGTCAAAATTCAGTAGTGGAACTTGCGTGTCGTGTGATGTTTTTCTATCAAAATTATTTTGAACCACTGATAATAAACTATTCTTTGATAATAAAGTATTTAAGTTTTGTGAGTATGTTTTATGTGTTTCTATTCTCTTTTTATCCATTGACCAATTAGAAAAACTGTTCAGTGTTTTACGTAGTTTATGTTGATTTAAATTTGAATCAAAATGTTAAAGTAATTTATTATTGATCTTGTCCTAGTTGGTAATAATGTGTGTCAATTCAGTGTACTTGTGTAACAAAACGTGTTTTAAATACCTGTAATTGCGTTTAAAATGTTGAATTCCATTTGTAAAAGAAACTCAAACACAGTAATTGAACAAAAAATCTGGTGGCATTTGTTTTAGCTGTTGTTCGTCTCCATATCTCCATATTCAACCAATCATAAGATATAATATGCGATATATACTAATGTTAATGCACATTTAAATACAACAACATTTAGCATTAGCCAATAGTTTAAGTCAAACCTGTGGCTGAGGTAGAAAGATTAACATGTTATAAGACCAAGACATTCCTCCAAAAACGGTAACTTATTTGAATCTTCGTATTGACCATGGCTTTGAGGTGCGCTAAACGCACTGTCCCAGTACCTGGCCAGTTTACATGCTTTAAATAACCATGCTTGAAATTAAGGCAATATTCCAGGTAAAACACACTAGTAAATCAGACCATAAACTTCCGTGGACACAATGCGTGTTACTCATAGCAGTTAATAGCCTCTCCAAGAGTAACGTTCTTCTCTTTATGGGGAATTTCTCAGTGAACATGACTGTAGTCTTCACAGTAGGAACGGTTCTATTGTAACCTATAATTACTGAAAACTACGCTGCCTTATATCAGTCATTATCGTAATGATTTGAATCACAAATATGTCTTGATAAGAGTTTTGCATCGGAAATATTTTTTACCAGTTGTTTTCCACTATTATTTTCCTTTCCAGCTATTAAAAAAGGATTAAAGGAAGCGTCTGCCGTATCTAATGATGACGAATTTCAAAAGTGAAAAAAGACTTGTATACACTGCTCGGTCAAAACATTTGGAATACTTTTTGTGTTTCCGTGATCTTTCACATTGTCAATTGAGATAGTAATATTTGAAAATAACATTGAAAGAATATATGCAGGAATATACTGATTAAATACTTACACTAGAATGCTTTTACATAGTCTGCATGGCTTCTATTTTACTGGCACATACTCTGGCTCTGCACTAACATCATCGGCGAGTACACGTGTTCCGTTAACATAGTTAACAATCGATAATTTCACTAAATAACTTCCGATAATTATTGTTATTCCAGCTTAAATGGTATATTCTTAAGACATTCAACTCCTTGCGTCATACATAACATCACAATGCTTTCGAGATTTCATTCTAATAGCACGAATTTGCAAGAAGAACAAAATAATATCAATATAAACTACGTCGATGTTATACACTATGTAATAACCTGATAAAATTCATAAAAAAGGTGTTACTCCTCACATGTTGTAAATAAAGAAAAAGTTTTATTAAGAAAGTTCTGTACAGGACAAGCTATGCTACCTAAAGGGAAATGTTGATTACCAGTGCTTCGTATATCTTATATTCCATGTTATAACAATTGCTTAAAATGATAAATATCACGCACTGAATGTCAGAGTATAGACATTTTTAAAATGAGCTCAAACATCGGGTAACCTGTTTTTTGCTAAGTTGTCATTCTGTGGTTTTACATATTTCAAAATAGATAGCATGGAAACCAATGAATACACTCACGTTTGCAACAGGAGACAGATGCCGTTTGAAATAAAATGTAAACGTCGGTATACTCCTACCAAGAGTACTAAGCAAACCTGATAGTTCCTATTTATTACGTTTCTAAATGTAAACAGTTACAACAGTTGGCACGCACAAGTTTGTTCGAATAAAATTGCCATACTTGGTGATTCGGTGTCGCTTAATTATATTTTTGTTGAATTGTAAAATGTGTTTTCATATTATTAAAATATTCTCTATACCAAGGCTTTTGAGGTACACGGACCCAGTTTTGTGGTAACTATTAAGACACGCTATAGTACTACGTAGATTACAGGTTATGTCATGTATTTTGTTCAATAATATAATCAGGTGTCACATTAGGAACAATTTATAAACAAAAATTGTTGTTGATCATTTCTTTAAGCGTTCATTAATTATCTATATGCCAGGCACTTGTCCAAGATTCCATTCAAAGTCACGTTCTTACCTTGAGTCTATGATTACTGAAACAATCCACTAAAGATAGTAAAATATGGTTAATGTTCTGTTGCCAATATATTGTTTCGAGCTTTTGTTTTGTTTGCAAGTAATTTAATTAATAATTTTGTCCAAGATGAGCCCGTATTGGAGCACGCCATACCACAAACCATATAACTGACACAGTCGACGGGCAAAGCAAAGGAACTGCAGTATGGTGTATTCGGTATTTGAGATTCCAGAATGCATACTCATTGCAAAATACAAAAACGGTGATTTGGTATTGGTGGTTGCGTCAAAATATAGTGCTACCACACTTGTAAAAGTAGTACACAATGTTAGCAATCATCTATATAATGTATGTCAATTAATCCACAATGAATTATTTAATTCAATAATTGTATCATGGCCACCTATAAGATAGTGCTATAATATAAATCACTATAATTTAAAAATGCAAGACCGTTATATGAACTACTAATTTATTTATTACGTAGTCAGCTATAACACGTTTTTCAAAGGGTTGTGACTATAATAGTCTCATTCCTTTCTACCCTCCTAGATGTATGTTTTCTTCGACAGACTTGCAGTATAAGTTTAACCAGACTGGTTCTCATTTCAGGCAAAACCGTGAAATATATTACACCCTTATAAACGAAATTGATCTTATACAATTCTTCAAACAGCTGTAAAAACTGCCTATCTCCGGCCGTGCTAATGTAATCACCATTCAGTAAAGCTATCTTTGATTTGATTATGTTCTGCGGAACAGACAAAATCAAAAACACAACGGCCATTATAACGGCTGTTAGCGTTAAACGCCGACTCTGCGCGAACATTAACAGTCTCTGTTTCAGTATTTTATCCGACTGAGTGGAGCACGATGGGCATTCGGTGTACTTAGGCCGTCGTTTCTTGGAATTAAGCCGAACCTCTACGGTGATTACTTTTGTTCGTACCCTTAAAATCCCATCTGTACACTTGAAATTGGATTCACACAGAAACACAGATAAAGGCATTATTAGCAAGACACATATAGCCACTGGAAGAATGAAAGACAGTACGGTGTCGATTTTTCTCATTATCATTATGTCCTGGGAGTTTTCCGGTATTACCATGCAATGACGTTTCTTATATCGATGATTGTAAAATACGGCGCTAGTCCACGTGAGGTATAAATGGCCTACAATGGCGAAGATTGACACCGTCGTGATGTAGCACTTGGTTCTGAAAGCGTTCAAGTACCTCACCGCTGTGCTAGGTCTGTAGCAAATAATGACCCTTTCCACTAGAAGCATGGCCACATACCAAGTTGACAAGAAAGTTGTCAAGAGATTTAGATAATACACCAGTTGACAGAAGCCTTCCATGTTGTAGATATCAATGATTCGCACGGACACCCACGGAATAGCCATTACAATGAGATACAACGTGTCCACAATACTAGAAGCATAAAAATAACAGCATGCTGCAATTTTTTTTAGTTCTGAATTTCGAATGGTTATAGCAAGAATCAAGTTGGAAAACACGCCAATGGTCAAAAGGCTTGGCACTCCATATTCATCCAACACTTTTATAATTTTCTGCAAAATTATTTCTGTCTGTGACAGCGAGTAATCATGGTAATTGTAGTAGGACACGTTTATAGGTACTGAATCATTTTGGACAATAATGTCTGTAAATGTTTCAGAGTTGGATACGTGTCCGCTCATTACGAATTCTCCCATTGTTTCATCCTCACGTAGATATGCTATTCTAGATAGATTATGACAGGTTACTGATTAGAATAGAAATCCGTCTGGACATACAATGTGTACTTATGAGTATTTCAGCAAGTGAATCCGACGTAATTTAATACGAGTCCACATTTCATTCATTGAAAATGTGTGCGTTACAAAGAATTCCCTCGTATCGTTTTCTTAGCTATGGGTCTATGCATGGATTTGAACATTTATATAAAACCTTTGTACACAATTCCCATTGCTAGTATGTTATACAAAAAACATACATTTCCTTTATCCTATGTTTGATCTCATCATGCTTTAAATACTTTTTTTCACGTAAGCCAATACAAATGTCCACAGTGTTTTGTTAGTTATCTTAGTATCAATATATCATATCGCAGCTCGCAATGTCTGTCCGTTCCACTTTTTGAATCGTGTCCACTGTCAGTTGCCGTTTACTGAAACAAAAGAAAATGTTGTTTTTTTAATTTCAGTTAGCTTTACAACATGAAAATACAAAAGTGTACACCTGTGCTGATAAGACAACAAAATGTGTATTTGGGCAAACATTGTAATTTATAAATTGATTACCATTCACGCGGATTGCGTTTGTTGTTCTTTGTACTTTAGTCAAACTTTGAAGCTCAAGTTTCGCTGCCAACACGTTTATGTGACATTTATGTACTGTTTGTAGTATGGGCAGCTTCACATTCATTCCACACTATATGGAATGTTTATTTATCTCTATCCTTTCATGAATTGTGATATCCCCAAAGATCATAAAATTACATTATAGGCTCCATGTGAAAACGGGCGTGACACGATGTTTTTGACATTTGTTTCAGAATAATAGCATTGCTCTTTCATAGCCAGATCACGCAAACGTTATTATGGAAATACGACGTTAATAAGGTCATTTCTGCTCTAACCAGTATTGCTGTTTCCACGGGTATACAGAAACTACAATAAAAGTGGTTCATTAGTTTATGTGGATTTACATTTTGATAAACAATGCTAAATGAAATGTATTGACCTTGCCGGAGGGATAACGAGTTATGTCGAATCTGCAGTCATGTAGATATATACATACTAGTGTAATAAAATGTTTTCAAATTACAAATGTATATATATTTAAGAACGTTAATTCAATTTGTAAAACATTGGTTATAGTCAAATACATAAAGGAGCACATTGTTGTATTTGGTGTCATTGCTTTTACCTACCATTAATGTTACATTTAAACTTAAACATATCATCTGCAACATAAGCCAACGCTAGGATTCGTATATAGCGCTTGTTGGCATTGGTCTAGATTTCAAGTTAAAACTTTGGATGAGATAGAGAATAAATGTACTGAGATCAAAAGACAGATGGCGTGTCATTACACTCAATACACATGTTGTATTGTATTGTGTTCTCCATATATTACTGTATATATATATTGGGCAATAAATATGTTTAAACGAAAAGCATTGACTTACAGGCTAGTTCGTATTGTACGTGATCATACATCTAGCTAAGAGGCACGTCATACCTATTGTGCCGGTTAACATGTCAGTTTACATGCCTTTAAATCACCACGCATGAAACTAATACGATATTCCAGGTATAAAACACGAGTAAATCAGACCGTAAAATTCTGCGGAGACAATGACAGTTATCCATCCTAAGTTACATTCTACTATTGATCGGGAATTTATGAGCCAATATGAATGTTGCCTTCACAATGGGAACGGTTCCATTTAAGCATATAATTACTGCATACTACATGGCCTTATGTCATTCATTATTTAAATTTAAATTACATCCATTTCTAGCAAATGTAAACACAAGGAAAGTCGTCGTATTGCATCGTATTTCAAGAATATTATACATTAATATAAATATTTACACAGTAAGCTTTTTTGTCATTGGTCATTTTACTAGATAAATCTATTACCAATGCGATGTCATCAGTTTGTAGCTACTTAATAGAAAGGAATAATGAAACTCCAGATTCATCATTAGGAGAGAAACCCTTATTACCATCAAAGAATTATCTGGCGTGCTTATTTCACATATGGCAATATATATGCTAATAAATAACTCATACGAATGTAATATGAGTATACTCAATCCACAAATTCAGTATTACATGGTAGACAGTTAAACATAAACGCAGATAACAAAAATAGCGACTCTTTCATATGTTCATACATATATCTTCTGGCGTTTTTCATTTCAAGAAGTGTGCTTGTAAATAATGTTGATTCTAATTGTATATACCACAATTAAACGTGTGAGTTCAGGCTTACAGAAATGTTTTAGAAATGTACTTGCAAATAATGGCACGTTGCTCCTGGTTGAATCGAGCTTTCTCCTAGAAAAACGCAACATTCCACTACAGCAAACGTTCGCAAATGCAGTGGCACTGATTTCATTTGCATGCCCAACTTCCGTGTGATAAAGGCAGTTTGAGAAACAGCAGAAAGAAAGAAGAATTGAATGTTAGATGTAATACCAGATATTTACAGCGCTGTTGTCTTTAAAATCCTCTTCCTAACTAAACTTAGTGCGCCAATTACGCGCTGGATACGTGGGTTGAATTTGCGGTGTTATATTTCTCCACGGAATTCAGCGAAAATGAGGTATCAAATTGGAAAAATTAAATTTATTTAAAGCAACCATTCGCGCAACCAGATGCGCGCGTCTATCTTCGTCGTCATGATTATTTAATATGCGATTCTCTTTTTATTTAATTAAACACATTACTGTTTAATATAAATCCAAAGTGCAGGAAGCAATTTCCGCGTATAGTTTTAGTATGTATCGGTAAAACAAGCCTAACACATGATATGTTATAACCAATTACATGAACAAATTAAATATCACAGATTCTAACACGACACGCGGCTTGTTTTCCATACACAAATAAGGAAATCAAGTATAGGTTATTCTGCAATAATTATGGGCGGAGCCAAATTTGCAAATCGTAACAAACGTGCTATTTCTGTATAATGTATTGAAACAAAAACAACATATTTAATGATACATTTTATAACTACAGACTACAAATGCACACGACTTAAATGTTATTTTGTTTATTGGTGTTTTTTAGCATGTTACTTTCACTGAAGTATCAACAAAATGACATCATATTAGTTCTTTGATTGTTATCGATGAATATCACGTCACTTGCTCATTTTTTATGACAGAAGCTGACGTCATATTTTTGTTGTGATTCATTGACGGCACTGAAACGCGCGCATACATGTACTTTGTAGAAAGATGGGCGGAGTATAGATAAAATATAGTTCTCGTTCAATAGCTTTAAAATACACTTACGTAGTTCGTGTTAGAATCGATATAATATTTTATGTGATAATTTGTTGTCGAATAGACCATTGTAAGTACTGTAGATGCGCGTTATCAAATCACTATTGCTTCGCACTCGTTATTTAATTCTTACATGTACGAAACTATACTCCTAGCCGTAGTTTATTCGACAACAATCTGTGAATGGAAAATAATAATTCTTAACTGAGCGATTGCCTGATACAATGTAAAGCGAACATGTTAAAATATTTGATTTTCTCGATAATAACCTAAAAACGATAACACGGTTTTTATTCAAAACAAGAGAGGTCTAAAAACAGTTTAGTGTGGCTTCTTTGACACTCATGTTCTGCGTTAAAAGAATAATTATCACAATACGCAAAATTATAGCAACTTTGGAATTAAATCATCGCAAACGTTTAATTGTAATTTAATTTCGATTCTCTTTGTATGTGTCAGAACTACGAGAATCCCGTGATTACAATTAAATGTTTGCAATGATTGAATTCCAAAATCATTATAATTCCGTGTATTGTAATCAGTATCTTGCGTCAGATATTTTCACTATACAATTAACCCTGGTCAGTGTCGAACAATTAGGTATTTTAAAATGATTTTAACAGTTGTAATTATATGATATCTCATTTATTAATTACATTATGTTATGTCTTTTGCATTATAATATTGTTTGCATTATAAATCGAAGCGTTTAGTGTATATCTATATTTAACTTATTGTTATTAAATCCCGTCCCAGTGTGTGGTTTTGCACGTCGTTTCCAACCTCCAAGCATTGCAATTACGGTTTAAAAGCACTGTCTATGATGTTTAATCACATTTTATCTTATTTCCGATTTTTTCATGGTTTCCGTTTATGTTGCTGCTTTGAAGAGGTTGTTTCAAATTCCTTCAATGAGACCCTAAATTACTTAATAGGAGGTTACTTTTGCTGCATCTGAAGTTTTATTTAAGTACATTGGAATCAACAAAGCCCATTACCATTTTTATAAGTATTAAGCCACAATACACAAATAATACCAGTATAAATATATAACATTAATTTGCGCATCGCATTTTAAGGTTATCTGCATTAAAGAAAAATGTCTGGCCCGACACTTAGTGTCATTTATTTATTATTAAAGCGTATTATATTATCGAATGGGATAAGATATATGATCAGTATATAGTCAATATATATTTAGTTTATTTTTAGAGAGAGCAAGATTTTTTTGTCTTTAATTTGTAAACCAAACACTTATTTTATATAGTTTATTTGATAAGTCTGTATCATTTATTCAACAATATGCACATTTCAGATGAATTGTGATTATGTATCTTAACTGCATGCTTGTTTTTTAAAGTGTATTTCCTTCAAACGGTAGAAAACGTAACAGAACATTGTATTTATGTTTAACAAAAAACATACTTAATATAATATGTGAAAACGATATGAATTGAATTCAAAATAAACATGCAATCGAAATTGTGTATTAGCTATTTTAGTACATTAAATACACTTCATATAACACATAAAAATTAATACATAAATAAAATGGTACCCACCTGCTTATTAGAGTAAGTAAATATCCAACAAAATTCAGTACAAGGTAGTAATCTGTCCTTATTGTCCGTCACAAAATATATCTCAAATATTTTAACTTTCACGCGTTTAGAAAATCAGTCATTTAAAGCAAATCGCACTTTTTATAACAATTTAATTTTAATAAAACGCAACAGCCCTGGCGCAAAGGAATCCACAGTACACCCTTAACAGACAGTTTCCAACTCCTTATTCAGATCACATAATATCCAGATCGCCGAACGAAAGCCGTCCGAGGTGTGTCTCTGCGCTGTCGCAGATCGTATGCTCGCTGACTTGGCAATGGATTTCACATAAAATAAGGGTTTATTACGCCGTGGCAGCCTTTCTATTAAATCCCACAAGCTCCTGCATTAATGCCGGAGTGTTCGGTCGAATAATGAATGTATATGGCAAGTTCGGTCTATGTAGAGTAAAGCCACTAAAACGGCAATTTTCCATTCGTAAATCAAACCTCATATGCGGCTGCAAGAAAGCAGTCTTACACTTGGAAAGTGTAGAATTTCTTGACATCAAAACTATGTTAATACTGTTTACGTCACCGTGTCTATCCCAGTGCAGAAAAGTTGCAATTTTCATAATGATGTGAAACATCTATTTTCCTACGGTTATACCATAGCCAATGACAGTTCTTCGTGCAGTTACTCTTTTCATCGTAATGTGACAAGAAAGTTTCGATTGTTCTTTCTGCCATTGTTTGTATAGTATTTATAGAGCGTGTTCCGAAAAGGGTCATCAAATCTTGTGCATCTGAAGATCAAGAAAAGTTAGGGCCATTTATGGCACATGGGTTAGAGATTCTCCTTGGCAAAGTCATGTTGAATTCTGTCATTAAGCAAGCAATTAGATTGACGTTAATGTAAGGTCGATGTGATCCTATGTTACTAAAATTCGGTTACTAGTCTTACCGATGTGTCTATTTTAACACTACAGAAATAATTAAATATTATTAAATATGCAAACCAAACAACTGTAATTTAACTACTTCATTAGAAAACGAAAAATAAAACTCATTTAAATAGCTAGAGATGTCGACAGTGCAGCAAGTGATATTATTACTAAATAGGGTTACTCGGTCACAATGCTTAGGATTCGAGTAGAGATATTTGCGCTTCCGTAATATGAAATACTAAATACATATTCAATTTGGTTCATAAGGATGTAAATACATTACATTCATAAATTGTGTTCACCGCATATAATAGTAAATGTTAGTATATGCTTTCCGGTGATTTATGGGGAAATATCAGTCAAATTCAATTTGGTAATTCACAGTTTTAAAACATTGAAAATTATCACTTTGATACTGGAACTACTTTTTCACCGGGAAGTCGAAAACATATCAAAATAACACATTTTTAAGCATAAAATAAAACGCAAATTTGTCGGTTTCGATAGAAGATCACTTTTGATTCATATGCGATCGTAGAAAATATATATTTTCACTTGTGGCTGCACCACTCGTGAAAATATACATTTCTATGATCACTCGTGAATTAAAATCGATATTCTACCGAAATCAACACATATCTACATGTCTTAAATAAAGGTACTTCAATTAAATCAATTATTGTAAGAACGTCGATGGCAGATATATTTACTTGCTCTTCTAAGTTGAAGCAATAGGCATGTCCAATATGTTTCTGTTTTGATCGTCGCTGCATCGATGTGTTGATTTAAATACGTGATGATTGGTTATTTGTATGCGCTACTTTTGATTCACTATCGATGTGAGTACTTTATTTATATCAAAATTGACCGAAATGTTTCATAATCTCCAAATGCCATGCTCCTATATTAAATAGTTTGCATACATTTTATATGTAAATACAATTTAAATCCTATCTACATTATAGCAGATTTAAACGTGTGTCTCTATCAGTGTAAATGCATAACACAATTTTCTCTATACATGAAAATTATAAATAAGTATTAACAATACATTATAAATAATCGAGAATGACTGTTTTAATGGAAGGGAGAACACTATGACAAAGCATTATGTGTCTATTTTGTTGAAGTTATCTCCATTAGAAAATTAGTCCAAAGGTTGTTTAACTCTCTTTTCTAAACAAAACACAAGTTTTGATGTTGAATGACGTTCACTTTCAGTTGTTTTAGACCTATTATTGATTAGTGCTCGTATGCAGATCGTTTGCAACAGCATCTATCAATATACAGGCGTACATTAATCAGAGGTTATTACTGCGTATTTATTCTTATACTTCACATACAAAATGTTCGCTACAATAAAGACACATTTTAAAAAATGCCAAATTTTTTAGGGGTATATATGGTTCCTAATAGGAATCGAAAGTACGACTTCAAAATCGCGCACTTCAATAAAAACTATCCTGAACTATGCATAAACAGATATCGAGTTTAGGGCATGCATTTCATAAAATAAATCATTATTGATTGTTTAAAACAAACAAAATAATTCTCAACTTGTTTAGATAAAAACAATTAACACAATGTTTTATTGTCTTTTTGTTCCGATGTATTCTTGCTTTTTGTCATTTGCCTAACAACTTTGAAGGTCAAACATTTAAGTAGACGGCATCTACTATTCATATGATTTATTACGAACACCGACTCAAATGCTAAGTGTTAAACTTTACCCATGTGCATCTTTGCCCAATCAGTTGCAACATATTCCCCAACAGTTAATTTCTGAATGATGTCATATTGCTTGTTGCTTTTCTGTCCAGCTTCACCGAAAAAGATTTTATTGCTGAGGTCTGTTGAATATTAGCTGGCAGGAGGTTTGCGACCGTAGGTTTCGGATAGGATACGCATAACATTTGCAGCATTACCGCAGCAAAGGCCTTCGTACTCGATGCCAATAACTTTGGCCTTTGTAGCAAACTCGTGGATGTCATTTTGGTTGCATAAGAAACAGCTGTGGTCGACAGAGTATAAGTTTTTGCCTTTAGATCAATAAATAGAAAGCATCACTTAGCATGGGTAGTAAGTATAATAGCATATTGCAATATGGAATGTTGAAATCTATGGAAACAGTTACAATTTCATTGTTGATTTAAAATTGAGAAATGAAATGACTCAAGCTCACAATACTATTTTATATAACTGTCCTAATGATGCTTCTCATAATAGTCTTATACAACTCTCTTGTTATTTGGATAAAATTATCTTATACCTGTTTTCTCGTCTTCGAACGCGAAGAAGTTGTTA